>VZRL01004324.1:0-158300 GCA_013397895.1 Origma solitaria | reverse complement strand
CTCTCTCCTTACATTTTTTGTGGGTTTTCCTCCTCCTGATTTAGACTCTTCCTCTCCCCATGTCCGTGTCCCGTTGCTCAGGGGCGTTTCAGATCTTTCCCACTCTGATGGATAAATGTGGGTTGCTCTTCCTTGGCTGTGATCCCTCATTTTCTTCCCCATGTTCTTTGAAGCTTTGCAATCAGGCTGCACAAACCTGTTTAAAGAATTTGCCTATTTATCTCCCCCACACTTTTTTTTTTTTTTTTTTTTAAATTTAAAGACCGGGATAGAGTTTATTTATCAGCTATACAGGTTTCTTTATTTTGTAGCCTTTCAGAAATATACCCAGCCCATAAATATAATGAAATTTTATGAGAAAAACATTATTTGATACACAAAAGACACTGTGCTGTGCTTATATCTCAGTGAGGGCAGCTGGGAGTTAAGCAAGTGCACAATGCATGTGCCCAAATTCCCTCCAGAATGAGGCCCAAAATTGGGCTGCAGTGCTTCCTCTGCCTTCTGCAGGAAGCTGTGATTTTTATCACACCCAATAATTTAAATAAAAACATTCAGATAAGCAGCCAAGTATCTATCTGGCTCAAGGAAAGCAACTAGACAGAAATTGATCTTGTGTTTTATAAATGCTGTGGCTTCAGAAGAGTTTGCAAACCCTAGAGCTTGTCTGCTTTGTTTTCCCCCCAAATAAATTATCTTTTCCAATAAAGATATAACTGCTGCCTATAAACCTGTCTTGATGTCTGTCTCCAGACTATCAACACTTCTGCACAATGAGCGTTTTCAGCAGATAAATAAGCACGTGTGGAAGACTAAATTTGCTCATTGTAGCCTTACATTGTTATGCACCACGAGCATCACTTCATTGGGGTGGAAGAGAAGTAGGAGTGGCAAAATTGAACCACACTTTGTGTGGATTTTCTTCCCTTTCCCTTTGTATTTTTATAGCTGCTGCACTTTCAGAGCAGGCTGTCTATTTAGGGAATAACACATCTGTGCACAAATGCTGATCCCTCCCTTTTTTCTTCTGTTTTGGGTAATGCTGTGAAGTTCATGCTTTGCAGAACTAACAGGAAAAGCACATGGAGGAGTATCAGAGAGACTTTGATGCTTCCTGATATCACCATGGCAGCTCCACGGTGTCAGACTCCGTGGAAGTCATGCAGACAAAGCGTCCATGGGAGGATAAGGATCCTCCACGGGGTTCTGAAAACTTAGATCTCATGAAACTTTCAGATTGCAAATCCTACAAAATAACAGAAGGGCCTGAGTCATTTAATTTGTGTGTTGAGATTGCTCTAGTGAGCCAAGGAGAAAGGAGAGCGGGGCTGGAGCCAAACTTTTCTCATTTTGCTGAGCTATGCTTCATAAACTCCTGTTCTGAGCAGGGAGCTTCCTCCCTGATAATGAGAATAAAGGGGTTGAGGTTCTGTCTAGACCCTCCCAGGCTGATGAGATGGTGTCTCATGTGCCTCCCCAGGGGTGAACCAAATTGTGGGCCAGGTTTGGATCATCTCTTTGAAGGACTGACACTGTGTCCTCCCAGCCCTCTGTCGCTTGGGCTGCATTAAGGGGCTGTAAGAACTCTGTATAACAAAAAACTTTCCTCTCTCCAATATATTTAATCTTTTTATCTTGCGGGGGTTTTTTTGTTTGGTTTTTTTTGGTGTGTTTTAGGTAAAGCATTGTATTTTTAAAAGCATGTTGGAAAATACCAGACTTCAGTTCACATTGGCTTTACCATAATGACAACATAGGTGTTTTTAAGCTAATTTTAACAGTGACTAAATGGGGGTAATTCTGCTCAGAATATAACTCTATCCTCAGAGAGCATTAGGTGAGCACAGAGACTGTGGCAAATCCCACCAGTGTTTTGACTGTCCTGTGGCACCTGGAAGCCATCCCTATCTTCTCTTTGATTTATTCTCAATTATTTTTCCAGCTCTTGTCCGGTGCTAGTGGTTTTAGGGCTCTGCCTTGACAGGCACAATGCCATCAGTGTATTTAGGGAGAGGAAAAACACTTGATAAATGCTGCCTGCAAACAGCTTTTTGACCTGGTGGTATGAATTGAAGTCATCTGCCTGTGTAGGAGTAGAGTGTTATTTCAATGAGAGTTTATATTCTCTTACAGACTTTTTTCCCCCACTAATGAGAACGTGAATCCTTTATGATGAAATCCTTGCATCCTGGTATCTCTGCTCCTTGTGTGCAGTCTTTATCTTCTAATCAGCCTCCAACTTTCCCTCCTGAACCCCAGCTCTCTTTGAAATTTGTGTATGTTTTGACACTGACATTATGAGCCCACAGTGGTTTCATGTTTAACCCTTTTCCTGAATTATTTCCTTTTCAAACATGCTGCCAAGTCCCTTAAATAACAAGGTTCACCTTGTCAGATGCTCTTCCCAACTAACCTGAAGGGCTTCTCCCTGTCCTTAGGTGAGAATGTGGACAGCAAAGTGGAGTCCTCAAGGCTGCAGATGTCAAAGGACCAGGCCAAAGATTATGAGATAACAATTCCCTTCCTTTTGAATGGGGAACAGTGGAGACCAGCGAATGGAATTTATTCAAAGGTTAGTCTTCATTTTGCCTGTTATTTTGTTCTGAGGTGTGTAAGCATTTAAACGCTGTAGGGAGAATTCAATTCACTTTTGTCACATAGGTTATAAGAGGTTTTTTATGTTGTTGTTGCCAAATACCTAAAATTGTTGCTTATTTAATTTAAGAAATGGGTAATGTCTTTGGTTGAAATGAATGCCTTTTTCCTGCAGAGGTGCATTCTTCTTTCTGATGGCAGAAATGAAAGTTTAAAGCGAAATAATAATAATAATAATAATAATCATCGTCATCATCATCATCTCATTGCTTGAGATTCTGTCATGGGAATTTCTTACCCAACCTCTTAACTCAGGTCCAGTTTGATTCCAGCTCACTTTTTGTGTTGTTGTTTTAATCACCTGAATGAAGAGGAGGAAAAAGTAAAGTTTTTAACTAGTTTAAAAAAAAAATGAGAAGAGGGAGGGAAAAACCGAAGCAAAAAGCATTGCACAAAAACAATGCAAAAAGCCCAGAGAGCCAATTAGAAACAGCTTTCCTTACTGGATTGGGAAAGTGTTTCATGGAGGAATCCTGCCTGACTACTGCCACTGCTTGCAGGACATGGCGTTGGATCACGCTGCTGATTGACGCAAGTAGGTGTGAAAAGATATTTCAAAACAAGGGCTCTGACTTTCCAAAAAAGCTTGTCTGGATTAAAATTTTTCTTTCTTTTCCTTTATCCCTTCCTAAATAGGAAAGAAGGGCCAGTCCCAGTTCTGAATCTCTGCAGTGATGAAAGGGATATCAGAGTGGGTGTAGAATGGCTTATCTTGGAGAGATAACACAGATGGCTTGGTCCTAGATGTATGTGCAACTCTATTTTTAGATCATTTAATTAGAAACAGGCATTCTCCATATAGAGAGAGGCCTTTTAGCTACTCACTGTAGCTCTCTGAGAGAGTTACAGCAGAGTATCTTTCTGTGAGTAATGATAATGTGATTTATATCGTTAATTTGTTTCCCAGAATGACTTTCAGTTTAAGATGAACACTAGAAAAGATTTGTGGTTTGGTAGAAAGATCCACGTGCTGTATCAGCACTTTTTCCCCCCCCTTTGAATACTTCTTTTCCATGGAAACTTATAAATTAAATACACAAAAGTGCACATCAGGCTGTGGGAAGAACAACAGCTTTGCTGGTAGAGGAGTAATGAATAGCTTGTCACATAAATATTGATCAAAACACAAAAGTTAAATACTGCTGTATTTGATGGCTAAATAGGATCTATTGTTCTTCAGCTCGTTTCCAAGTGTTCCTCTGTTTTATTTTAATTGTATATGAAGTTTAAAAAAGTATGTACTCGTAACGGGGGAATGGTATTGCAGTAGAATATATGGTAAAATAAATAATGGAGTGGCTATAAAAATGCCAAAGTATTAAAGTTATTTGTGTACAGATAATTGCCTGGCAATGATGGCCCCATTCCCCAATCCTTTAACTGTAAATACTCCTGCTTAACAATTAGTCCCTGGGAAAGCACACTCATCATTTAGTGCAGCTTTCTCTCCCATCTTGGAGATAAAACTGTCCTTTTATTTACCCCAGGAGTCACTGCAGTATCTGTTGGAATCTCTCACTTGGAATCTGTCAGGAATGATTATTAAGCTAATGACTTTCTCGTTGAGGGCCGACTATGCCGTACACTGTGCAGAGCAGGAGCAAAAAATCTGAGATAATTCACACTGTCTAATGGCACCAACACACAGACTTGCTCAGCAGCAGTGAGAAAATTCCATTTCCTGAGGGGGAAAAAAAAGAAAAATTGCTTAGCTCTAGCCAGATTTTACTTTAATACATTTGGGATGTGCATTTCAAGGACATCTAATGATTTAGGTGCTTCCTAAGAAAGTTCAAATTAATAGGAGGCAAACCCTAATTTTAAATTCAGACATGTAATTAAATTATAGTTAAAGAATTTGGGGTTCCCTAAGTGTAAATAAAGTGTTTTTTTTCTGGAGAGAAACAGTTATCTATTTTCTTTTCACTTTCCCCAACTCTACAAGACCAAGGCCAGGATTTCATGGTGGCATCATTTCAGAAATGCTGTTGCTTTTTCCTCCTTTAAAAGATGCCTGTGGTGATGCAAACACTTTTTATGGAATCATGGAATCCTTTAGGCTGGAAAACACCTCCAAGGTCATTGAGTCTAACCTTTGAGCACCACCTTATCAATTAAACCCCATCACTAATTGCCATGTTCAGTCATTTCTTTAAGACATCCAGGGATGGTGACTTCAACACTGCCCTGGGGAAGCCTGATCCAATGCTTAACCACTCTTGCAATGAAAAAATTTTTCCTAATATCCAACCTGAGCACAACTTCAGGCCTTTTCCCTTTGTCCTATCAGCATCCTGTATAGGGAAGAACATTTCAAAAATAAAATACAGATACTTATGAGAAGCTACTATGGAAATACCTGAATGTTTTTACAACTGTGTGATGCTGTTTGTTTAGTCAGGGGTTCTTAACATTTCTCCTGGCATCTTTTTTTTTAAATTCAGAAAATCTATCATTTTCAGTGGGAATATTTTAATGGCACCTACTTAATTTTTTTATTAACTGGATATAATATTCAATTGCTAACCCTGAACAGGGTGCTAAAATTAGTGGCTGCTATTTTGAGTGTCCAGTTGCTGCTCAGGAGAAAATGCTTCATTTGTGGACGTGTGGCAGCGGGATCGGGCCCCTGAAGGGTTGTGCAACACCACCCTGTGTTTCAAACAATAGCTGCCCATATTCCCTGCAGATGTGATTTCCTCCTTCCCTGAAATTTTGTGTGCATTACAGCATGTGTTGATGGGTCATTATACATTAGAGCTCCAGTTGTCCTTCCACTTCTCTTTTTTCATTTGCTCAGCACTTTGCGTTCTGTTGTTTTCCACCCCCCACCTCAGTGCTTGCTTTAAACACACAAGGGTTGGGTTCTATTTTTCTTAAATTTTCCTAAGGTTTGAGCGAGATTGTTGCATTTTTTATTATTTAAGTGCAGCAAAAAGCCTCTTTCCCCCCCACATACTTCCAGCTGAATATTTTTCCTCCAAACTTGGCTCGAGACTTGCAAATCAAGCCAAGTTTGATGAGAGTTTGGGTAAGTGATGTTTTAGTACACAGAACACTTTAGGGAAGATTTTTCGAAGACCATCTGTTTGGCTTCAGTTTTTATCCTCACACCCTGTTAGGGACACTCCGGGCTCGGTGTGTGCCAGATCCCTGCAGCACAGGAGCTCTGGGTCAGGTAATATCAGTGGCGTTGTTCCGGAGCCTGGAGCACATCTCTCCTCTTGGAGAGGCAAGAGCCAGGCAGGAAATGTTTCACATGGGCATGGAGGGGCTTTTGGCTCCATTTCTGTGCTTGAAAGGTCATCAGAGTGGGGAAATGCTGCCTGGCAGGGCAGGCGTGGAAAAACTGGAATGCTGCAGCGGGGGGAACGCAGTGTGGCATCGCCCTGGGCTGACATTTGTGTTCCCAGTGTGACACACTGATTAGTGGAGCTGGCTTTGTACCCAGGGCTGGGTCCAGATTGTAAAATCCATGAAATTCCTGGAAAACAGGAAGGGTTTTATGAGGATTTGGTGTGATAAATTATGCAGATAAACACAGAGAGCTCAGGATGTGGCACGGGTCCCTCAGGTGTGGGGTTTTCTCTGCTCCTGGCTGTGCAGGATCCATAGTGCCGTTGTTGGTGCCTGCAAGGACATAAAGATAATCAGGACCAAGCGCTTTGAAAGATTTAATCCCCTGAATTTTCTAAACATGAGCAAGTTAGGTGCAGCTTTCCTTACTGGGGGATGGTTTGTATATTTTGATGCTTATGGATCTTCTTTTGTAATTCTGATCTCTGTATCTGTCCAAGAGCAATATTAACCTGTGCATGCTCCAGTCAGGATACAACTGCCATTCACAGAGACAAATTGGAATGCAGCTGGACCTGGGCAGGTATTTGAGAGCTGAGTGTGGTTCCTGGAAAACCAATTGAGGAGCTGGAAAGCCCTGAAATGCTTGAATTTGCTTTGAGTTTTCAAGTTGCCAGCCCAGGTCGCTTTCAAAGTATGCAGTGGATTTGATTTTTGATGTTAAATTTGGGAGATGTATAAATCAATGAGCAAATTTTGCTGTGTGATTTCTCTAAAGTAATTAACTGTGAGAAAGTAGATGTGCACAATGTAGCTGTCAGGGGGTTGATCCCCTTGGACCACTGTGAGCCTCACCTGACTCTTTTAAAATACTGTCACTGGCCTTAATATATAAAAATAGGTTGGAAAATCCTCTCCCTCACCTTGCAGAGGGTGAGACCTCCTGCTCTGTGGCTTCCCAACCCCAAGAGACTGGGGTTCTGTTAGAGACAAGCAGAGGAAAACAAAGATGCCCATGGGGGGCAGAGAGGATGGCAAGACCTGCAGGATATTTCCAGCTATGACTCCAAAACCAGGGACTTCTAAATCCAATTAATCAGAAATGCTTTTCCCCTTGAGGGAGGGGGCAGTGGATTCAGGGAGCAGTTAACACTGCTTCGCGAAGCTGAAGTTTTCAAGGCCAGATTCTGAGCTCGTGTGAATCGCTTCCTTCCTTTGCCTGGGCTGGAATAAATCAAGGCTGCAAATTGAAATCCTAAGGAAGGGTTTTAAAGAAAGGGAAGAAAGAAAGATGAGAAGGCAGAGTTCCTTTTCTTGTAGCAACACTCTTTTTTTCTTTCTTGGTGTTATGTTATGCTTTGAATATAAACTCTAGCAATGAAATGCGAAGATAAAGATGAAAGCCAGCTATAAAATATATATTTAGACCATATTTCTTCTGGTTTTTAAGTGTACACTTGTCACAGCTCGAAAGACCGTGCATGTGAAGTGGCAGAGGATTACCATTTCTTGCTGCTTAGCATGCATTGCATCTCCCTTTGCTCCTGAAGAAGCAGCTTTTGCATTCCTCGTGCCCCATTCCTGAGCATTGTGCCATGGATTGTGTTCAGGAGCAAACATCAGAATCTTGATTATTTGTGTGGAATTCTGGGCACTGATTATGTGAATCTCAGTGTGAAATTCTATGCTATCTGTAAAAGTATCATCAGCTCTGACAGTTGTTGGTTATCTTTATGATTCTCCAGATTTGTCACATATATTGAATGTTACACTGGTGCTTTTCACCTCTTTGCATTTTTTTCATGCCTTCACTGTAAGGCCCTAATTCAACACCTACTGAAATAGGGATTTTTTGCCATTGAGATAAAATATCATTGTCAGGAACAGGAAATAACTTCAAATTTGTTAAAAAGCCTCCATACTAATGCTGGAGATACAAGAACGCATCGTGAGCTGCCAAGCAGGGATGGGCCTTACTTGTTTGAGCCTATCACTGTTCTTGCATCACTGAAAACTGGCAGAAGGGGCAAAGTCAGTCATAGACCAAAGAGTTTTGGTCTCCATACCAGTTTCAGTTTTATTAGGAACTTACTGGGGCATCAGTAGAAAGGCCCCAGTATGATCAGATCATCAGACTGACAGAATCATGGGATGGGTTCAGTTGGAAGGGATTAAAGCCCACCCAGTGCCACCCCTGCCATGGCAGGGACACCTCCCACTGTCCCAGGCTGCTCCAAGCCCTGTCCAGCCTGGCCTGGGACACTGCCAGGGATCCAGGGGCAGCCACAGCTGCTCTGGGCACCTGTGCCAGGGCCTGCCCACCCTCCCAGGGTAGATCTCTGTGCTGGTTCCCATTTCCCCTCCTTGCTGCACCTCTTGCGTGACTCTCACACAGGGTTTGATGCACAGCTGAGGGGCTCACTATGGCAGATAATTAATTTAGAGCTCAGTGTTTTCAAGAGCAAACCCATTCAAGTTTATTTCATAACTGGCATAGCCTTCGTGCAAGTGATAATTGTTTATATTCCCTTCGACTGAGCCTCCTGCTGCTCCTTTTCATTTGAAATAATTACCAAAGTTTAGACTTCCAGACAATTGTATTAAGGGGAATCATACAGTGCTGGTTAAACAAGGCTTTGAAGGCTGAGAGGACAGCTTTCATAGCTCTTTTACATGGTTGTTTTACATATCTTGAGAGAGAGAGGCATAACCAGGATTTATAGTGCTCTTCATATTTTTTATGACTCATGAGCATCAGCTATAAGAGGCAGAGCTGTGCTCTCTGCATAGGCTGTGTCATCAGCTGGGAATGCAGCTTGGCACAGGCAGAGGAACAGCACTAATCCTCCACAACCTTCCCTGGGAGATCCTCTCCTTGAGCCTTTAATTAATAACCTGGAAGTCATTAATTTAATAGCCTGGTAAACAATCTGATATTTCTTTTGCTTTTTCTTGTACCCATACTCGTGCCTTGTAGGGCCACTCTGAGGAGTAATTAGTGCAAATATGCTCTATTATTTAATAACTCTTCTGTGTTTGTTTGATTTGGAAGCAGCACAAGTTTTGCATGGACACAATCAGGGAAGGGAGTGTGGCACCTCTTCTGGTAACCAGGGGAATTTCTGTGGCTGGGTGAGCAAAAGCAGCTCAAAGCCACCCCTCTCACCTCATCCAAGAGGAGGAAAACTTCTTCCTCCCATCCAACCTTGTTTAACCAATCGATCCATCTGATAATTTAATTCATGACATCTTTTAGAAATGTTGGTGTATCCTGGTTCCAGGGACTTGCTGGAGCTCCTGCAGCAGCTCTGGGGTTGAGAAATTCCTCGAGCTGGGACCACCAATAAAACCTTAGTGTTGGTGATGGAGTGGGGAAAATTCTTTTCTCTGTCTGCACTGAATCAGTGCCCTGGTTTCAGCTAGATACACTAGGATTCATTTCCTGCCTGGGTCGCTTGGGCATACTGGGAAGTGTTAAGCAACTGGGATTCATCCCAAAGCCAGCCCATTTCGTTTTTAGCTTAAGTGATACAGCGTGTTAAGTTTGCAGAGCTTTGTGTGAGCGTTTATGCTCAGGTATGATTGGAAGTGATGGGAGTTTTAATGAACAGAAAACGCAGAGCTCTGCGTTAACAGCCCACTAGAACCCCCTGCTCTCCGTGGGGTTCCGTACCCTGCAATAGGGTGAAATTCCCGTTCATGAGCTTCTCCCGCTGAGCTGCTGGAGGAATTCTGTCATACTTGGCCAGGGGAGATCACCAGTGATATAATGGTGGTGACTCTGCCTCCCAGTACCAGGCAGCTCCCTGCCAGCCCTCGTGTCCAGGGGCTCGGCACAGGGTTGCTGGTGACCCACCAGCTATGAGGTAGTGTCTCACATCTGAGCTCCAGCAATCCTCCAGAAGCTGATGGGGGCTGAAGCAATCCGCTTTAACTTTTCAGGCTGGCGTTTAAAAAAACCCAAAAACCTACAAACAAACAGATCGTGCTTGCTGCAAAAAATGGGGGGAAAATATTTTGATCTGAATGATGCAGTTCATGTTAGTGACCCTTTAATGTGCATTAAAATCTAAACCTAAGTTCCTGCCTTATGCTGAGTTTGTAAAGTGCTTGTACTGAGGCATTTTCATATTGAATTAATTTAGCTTATACTTGGCTATTTCACGTCTCTTGCAACAGATCTTGCGAGTGTAAGGTATGAATTTCAGTGTTGGATTAAAAGAATGCTTTGCTTTCCAGCCCTGAACATGTGATCATTTCTTTTTAACAGGCAGAAGGAGAATCTCCCTTGTTCTTAATTCCTATTGTGAGTGCCTTGAGTCAGAGTGAACCCTAGACTAGAGCAGGCTCCCTCCCACGAAATGTCCTTGGTGCCTGGAACGTGCAGCTCCTGCAAGGAGTCCTCTGTGGACTTGGAACAGCAGAAAAGCTTGGGGCTTTTCCAAGGACTGAAGTCCTCTGAGCAGGGGAAACCATGAGCTGCTGACATATTTTGTGATGAAGACCCTTATTTCAGAAAGCCACAGTAAATTGAGTTGTTCTCAGTGTGTATTTGAGGGGTGAAGAAGTAAATTTAGCTGGTCAATCTACTGAGTCCTACAGCTAACAAGCCTGATGCCTTTGTTGTTGAATTAGAATTCTATTTCAATATGATTTAGTCAAGCCCCAGTTGATTTGCCTCTTCCATAGGAATATTTCTCATTTTTCAGAATTGTAATGAGAAGTCATAGAGGTTATATGCAGTTTAAAGCCTGATAAAAAAATAATTAGGATTGATAATAAGGCTTTTTTAAATGCAGCAGGAATATCTTGACAATAAAAGGCTTTCAGGGTGTTGGTATTTTTCTAGAAATAAAATGAGTGCCAAAGAACTCAGCCAGCTGCTTTCAAAAAGCTGGTGTAGATGAGGTAAAAATTATCTATATCATTTTGATATTGCAGCAGCAACTTTGTGTTCAGTTTCTATGTGGTGGTGATGCCTTTGAATATTTCTAGGTTTTTTCTTTTCATATATCTGTAACTTGCTGTAGTTCTGTGCTCCTTTCTAAGTGCTAAAATCTTCTGTTCCCTGCACCTTAACCAAAACAAGGCTCCCTGAATACAGATTCAAGGACATGTTCATGCCTTAGGGCCCGAAAGTATGTAAACAACTGCGAGATGGGGGGAGCAGGCCTGGGGTAGTTAACATTATCATCTAAGGGTGCGATTGGAGAATTAAGAGCTAATATGCTAATGGGACAGAACTTATAAAAGGTGAAGGGCTTGTGATTGGGGAGTCCATTTTGGGTGTCGTCCCCGACGGGGCTTTGCTTGCCTGAATGTACCTTCGGGGCCTTTGCAGGCCTTGAATAAATTGTCTGCTTTTATACTCCTAATTTGTCTTGGCCTCTGTTTTCAGGTAGCCCACCTTTTAGGCATCAGTGGAAATTGTGTGTCCCTCTGGTGGGCTGCCTTTCCTCAAGGACAGTTCTAAAGTGAAATGGAGCTTTTGGAGCTGAATGTTGTCATTTCCCACCTCACAGAGATGGTGGAGCGGTCGAGCTCATTGAGGCTGAAACGGAATAGTTGTGGGATGCATTTCCTTGGAGCATTGGGTGTGTGCTGGGGCTGTTTGTGCCCAGCGTCCCCAGAGCTCTGCTGGTGGCACTGGTGGCTCTGAGGTGTTTGCTCACACTGGGACAGCAGTGACACACACGCAGTGGCTCTGCCACAGCCACTGCAGCCGAGGAGGGCTCCTGTCCCTCCTGTGTCACACCAAGGAGGGCTCCTGTCCCTCCCATGTCACACCGCCAAGGTCTCCTGTCCCTCCTGTGTCACACCAAGGTCTCCTGTCCCTCCTGTGTCACACCAAGGAGGGCTCCTGTGCCTCCCATGTCACACCGAGGAGGGCTCCTGTCCCTCCCGTGTCACACCAAGGTCTCCTGTCCCTCCCGTGTCACACCAGGATGTGTCAGCTCCGTTTAGCTCTCCAGCTCCGTCGCTGCCCTTTCCTCCCCGGCCCAGGTTCCGGGATGTGAATCTGTCGTTTCCTCTGCACTGGAGTCACGCTCAGGAAATGAAGTGCTCCTCAGTCCTGCCCTCGTTCCCCTGCCCTTGCTGTGTCTCCTGCCTTGGGATCAACTTTATTTTGCTTCTGCTGCGTGACCTTCTTCCCCGTTCCTCCTCTGGCCCTCTCCTCCACCAGGGTGGTTCCTTGGCAGAGTTCACCTCCTTGTTTGTTCCTTCTCTCTCCACTGACCACATCCTTTGAGGAGCATTCCCTGCATAAAAATGATCTTTTTGGGGTGAACCTGCCAAGCCCTTCCCAGCCAGTCATCACTGTCTGGAGTGATTCCTGGAATCGCAGAATGGTTGGGATTGGGAGGGATCTTAAAGTCCATCTCATTCCGTCCCCTGCCATGGCAGGGACACCTTCCACTGTCCCAGGTTGCTCCAACCTGGCCTTGAATAATTTTGGGAATGGGGCAGCCACAGCTCCGCCCCCTCTGAGGTGGCAGCATTTTGCATTGTGTGTTTGAAGTGAAGCCTCTAAATAATTTCCATATTTAGAAGAATTGCATTTATTACCTGAGACTACCTAAAGAGGCACAGGAGCAAAGACTTCTGGCCAAAGCTGCTGCCTGGAGAGGGGAGGGTCAGATCTTCACTGAGATGCCCAACTTTTGCTGATTTTTGGTGGATGTTGTTTTCTGGCACGTTTCAGGGATGAAATGAGGGAGAGTTGGGGATGGCAGGCTCCTTGGGGCAGCAATCTCGGCTGCAATCCCACCCTGGTGTCTCCCATTCTCTCCTTTATCCTCACCCACACCATCATCTCTCCTCGATTTTCCCGTTAGGTACATCTTGTCCCGGGAAGGCAGCACTGCCGAGGGAGGGCTGCTCCAGCTCCTGGCAAGGGCAGGGAGACAAAAGCTCTGCGATGTGGGAATGGGGACAGCCAAGAGCCTCCTGCCCCAAAAAAGGGCTGTTCCCCTGGCAGATGCTGAACCTGCCTCTTTCAAAGCAGAAATGCTGGAAATGGATCTGCTGCAGGAAAAGTCAACAAGAGGAACTGGGGAATTTTGTCCTCAAAGCCACTCGGAGCCCATTCCCATGTTAGCATTGCCCACTCCCTCCAGGAGAAAAAGTGGGATCCCTGCACTGAGGGTATCCAACAGAAACTGCCTTCCCTTGGTTTCCACAGACAGAAACATTGTTTAAACCAGACTTTTTTTGGCCTTTACTGGCATTACTAAGAAAGAGTTGGCCAGGAAAGCTGGCAGAAGGAGATGAGTTGGAGAAGCTTTAAAGATTTTTTTTTTCCTATAAAATGAATATCCAGAAGCTGTGTAAATGTATTTTTTTTTCAGTTTGAAAAGTGTATAGAAAGACAGCATATACACATTTTTGACTGAAATAACATCTAAACTGGCTATGCCCTCCGAATTCTTTTCCATCAATTAAAAAGATGGGAGAGAAAAAAAAGGAGAAATGACAAAACAAAACAACACCTCAGGAAATCCCTAGAATGTTTATTCAGGAACAGAGCAGCCTGTTACAATCATTAGCTTGCAAAGGTATTTCTGTTATAGTCAGAGGGCAAAGCGAATTTTAACCTTTTATTTCCAAGAGATGTTATGTTTTTGGTGCAGGAGCTGTTGAGGTGTGTAAATCCTTGTGAATAAGTGAGTGGCATCTGTAAAAACCCCAACCAAAGCCCCAAAGCACACCCTGCAGAGAGAAACGAAAATCAATTTAAATGCCCACAGTTAAACATAAAGTGCTACATTTCATGCTTTATTGAGTTCCTATTTATTACTTAATTTCTGGTTGTAAAAGGCTTCAATTGAAACAAAAAGATATTTCAAAATATTTGACTCTCCTTTTCCTTACGAGCCCAGTGCGGCATTGCCAACTGCCACGGGATGTTGATTTTAAAGGATAGAAAGGGCTGGATTGGTTTAAAGAAGGATCTGTGGGAGCCCTCCAGAGCAGAGAGGATCTTCCCCAGGAGCCCCAGAGGGGTGAGAAAGGAAAGGAAAGCACTGAGTCCCCGTGTCAGGAGCCTGGGGGCACATTTAGGGTACGGATGGACACGGTTGGTGGTTTTAAGATGGAAACCTGAATTATTTGCTTTGTGCAGTCAAACATCTCCCCTTTTATTGTCCTGCCCCTTCCCATCTACAAAATGGGAATAAAGTTTAACCCGAGCAATGGGGCATCAATTTGATTTTTGTGATGACCTTGTCAGAGTAAAAATGTTATTTGTGTTCCTGCTTTGGCTGTGCAACCTTTAGGAATCCAGAATTTGCTGTTCTGAGGAAAAGAGGGATGTCTTGCACGTGTGGAAAAATCCCATATGTGTCGTTTGAGTAAGGGAACAGATATTTTCAAGATTTTAGGTCTCAAGGAATTAAAGAGCAGGAGTGTTTGCAATGCTGAGCATGAGGATTGTCACTGTGCAAACTTGGAGGCACTTTGAAAACATCTTGTAAATATTGTGAAGAACATTAACTGAGATTTTTATAGGGAATGATGAGCCTATAACCCAGTCCAGTTTTAGACAATCACCTTTCTTTAATGGAGATCAACAGGGACATGAAAACACTTTAGTTGAAGAAATATTTTGATAATTAATATTTTGGTCTATTATGTATCTTTCTTGTACATGTACATTTTTATTTCTTTCAACCATGCAATATAATCATCAAGCACCAATTTATTTTTAAAACTGCATTTATTAATATTATCCCACTTCCACATATCTTTTATTGACTAATTGAAAAAGAAATCTCGACGTGTGGAATCAAAAGCAGCTCTAATTTCAGCGCCTGCACGGAATTAATATTTAGCAATTTCCCTGAATCTGTGTGTTTGAGGTGGAGAGAATGACAGCTGGATTTGAGTCATTTCTTTTGTAGAAAGAACCACACTGCTGAATTTTCCTGTATTTGTGTCCATGCCGTGGGTATATCAATATCTCTATATATCAATATATGTTTCTCTATATTTATATATGCATTTATGCATATTGAGATCTATATCTATACCTATACAGCTGCTCTGTTTCCATCCTTATCTCAGGACTCAGCTCTCAAACCAGGTTTTGAATTTTTTTGCAGCACTCAGTGAGGAAAAAGCAGCTGAATAAGGCTCCAGCAAGATCTGGCATTGAAATCAAATCATAAAATCAAGCAGTGGAGAGGGACGATGCACAGCATGGAGTGAAACTCTTATCAGTGCTCCTGCTTTTCTAGGACAGGTTATTAGGGAGGAATTTCATTTTGGAGCAGAGGTTTATCAGTGTGTCCTTGTAATGGACTCACCAATGCCATAATAACCTTCATATATGGAGATGGAGTTATTCTAAATTTAGGATGAGGCACTGGGAAAAAAAAAAAGTATAATGTAAAATAAATAAAGACACTATTCCAAGTGTGGATATTATCTGTGGCATTACTACATAGCTTCCAATTGCGAGAGGATCAGCTGCTGCAGATATTTTGGCTGATGTGGATGAAATAAGTGTCTTGGTGAGCTCCCTATTATTGTGTGTTGGAGCTGTACACTATTTCCTATAAATCTATTATTTTGAGGCAGGTAACAAAGGGAGACTCTGATATTTCTGTGCAAAAAAAAAAAAAAAGCATTTGAAAATTCTTCACAGGCTTATTTGCTAAACAGTTTAGACAAAGAGTCCAGTCTGTGTTTGAAGGCTTCAAAGGCAATGTTGGTTTAGTTTTTCCAGCAAAATCTGTATCTTTCTTAGTGAAAGAAAAATCAATGCATCCCTGGTAACACAAAGCTGTGTCTTACCAAGGTATATTCCTTAAGCTCAGTTTGAATTCTGACATTGGCCATCACACTCAAGCCAAATTATTTGGAAATACCATGATGTGCTTGGCATTTTTCAGCAGCCACTGTGTCATTCTACAATTTTCCCTTCTCTATTCTCATATTATATATGAATATTTCCTTGCCAGGGCAGTGAGAGTTTCAAAAGTTCTTTAAGAACAACAGTGAAGTTGTTTTCATGCTCTGTTCTTTCGGTGTGCTGGCTGGCACCTGAGCTAGTGAGAAATTTATTCAGCATAAAATCAAGTTGTGGCGATTTATTGCTGTCTTTACCTATCCCACAAAATCATTCCTCTGCATCCCTCGGAATGTACAAATTTGCTCCTTCAATTTTAGGGAGCTTGTTTATTGATGCAATGTCACCGTCACAGCCCTGCTGCAGGGAGAGGAAATAACTTATATTTAGCCTCAGGCAAAGTTTGTGTATTCAAGGTGTTCTTATCTGTGAATTTTGATTTGCAAATTACAAATTGATGGAGTTGTTTTTGGGGGGTGCAGTTGGTATGTCTCCTTTATCAAATGCATCATGAAATTTAAGTTTATTTTAAAATATCCTCAATGTAAAAAGCAGCATTTGCTGTATAAGGGGAATAATATAATTATAAGGGGAATAATGCAGCATCCCTTAGCTCAGGAATCCCTTGGGATGGGTACACACAGAGCATCTTTGCTCTTCCCAATTCTTTCCCTAAGTGTAACTAATTTATTCAATCCTCAAATGTTATTTTCCTGTGCCCCTTGAGGAGTTGTCCGAGTTCCTGTCTGAAACTCTTCTGTCTTTGGTGATCTCATTTCAGCTGGGAAATGGCCCTAAAATGCTCCTTCCCTCGTCACCTCAGGAAATCAGCACAGTCAGGGGAACCCCTGCAGAGCCCTTCTCTATTTGTATGTTGATGAGCCGGGAGGAAAATTTCCAAAAATGCTGGATACGCTTTTAACCCAGGCAGGAGGTTCTGCCTGGCTCCTGTGCCTCAAACCCTGCCGACATTTTGGGATGCAAGAGTGGCACCCATACCTGGGAACCACTTCCTCTTTATAGGGACACTCACGAACCTATCCAGTAGCCTTTCTCTCTTTATTCTGCCAACTTTTATGGCCTGGGAGTACAAAAGCCAGCAGGCTGGTGTAATATGTCAATAATATGTCATTTTATAAGAGCAGAGTTTTATACACTCGTGTAGTTGAATATTATTTAAATATGTAACAAGTGCAGCATTAAGGCTTTTTTTCGTAGAGGAGTGGTAATTCAGTAGTTTAGGTGCATATCTCAATGAAAGGTTGGACTTCTTGCTTTCTGGAAATGCAAAAGGCAGTGTTGAATGGCTCAGGAGAAACAGTGGGGTACGATGGAGTCTCCGTCCCTGGAGGGATTTAAAAGCTGTGTGGATGTGGCCCTTGGGGACATGGTGGCCTTGGCAGTGCTGGGGGAATGTCTGGACTCGATGGACTTAGAGGGCTTTTTCAACCTCAAAATTCTATGATTATAAGGGTCTTTCCAACCTGAACTATTCCAAGGTTCAGTGATTAATTGGAGGACTCAGGTGGGAGGCTGAGGATCAGACATGAGGCATTGGATCTCCCAGGAGCCTCAGCCCTGGGGGGACCGGAGGTGTTCCGTAGCAGCTCCTCACTGAATAATGACTGGAGAGGAAAACAGCCATTCAAACAAATGAGAGAGATAACTCACCCAGGAGAGCACGGCAAGGAGAGCCAGGAAGGGCTGGAGAAGCCAAGGCTGTGGTGAGGAGCTGGGGCTGGGGCTGTCAGGCTGGAGAGGAGGAGGCTGAGCCGGGGCATGATGGATCTCGCGGGATGGAAATGGCTGCAGGAAAATAAGAGGCGGTAATTAGTCTGTGTGTCACTGCTAGATACGCTCCTGTCTGGCAGGGACAAGAAGAATGGCCTTACAAGGCAGCAAGGAAGAGCTCAGTAATAAAGATAATGAGAAAAGGATGTATTTACATGCATATCATGAGGAAGGGAGGCTTAAAGGTCTCTGGGTGCACTCGAGTTTCAGCAAAGGCAGAGAAAGAGCTGCTAATGAGAGTGGTGCAGTTGATCCTGACACGGGGCAGGAGCCTCTGAAGTCCCACAAGCAACATTTTCTATGATTTGATGCAAAGTGGAGTCCGTTCTTTCTGCTCCATAAAAACCTTCTCTGTGAACTTTGCCATCTCTGCATTTCAAGGGATAAGGTTTGGATTTTTCTGAATTTTTAAATACCTGAAACTTCTTAGGGAACACTTTCATGCCAAGGATGAAAAACGGGTGCCCCACAGCTCTTCTTTCTCATTTAATTATTAGTTTTGTACAATTTAGAGCCAGACTAAATAATACATAGACAACTAAAACATTAATTCCTTTATCAACTGGGTGGAAATTCTTTAGCAGAAGTTCAGCCTTTTGTTCTATTAAATTTTATTATTTATTCAAGGGTGGATGCTGAAATCAGAGAGGTGGACTGGGATGCCATGGAGGTTGGAATATTTATTACTTGAAGAGGTTTGTTTTAGGGTGAAGGTCGTGGCTCTGGAAGGTCTTGTTAAATTTTGTGTTGTGCCGCAGTTCTCTTACCTGTGCTAAAATTCATTGGTTTCTGCTTTTGGGGACAGGAGCAAAAGAAGAGCAGGACTTGTACAAATAGCGGAGTGAAAAGAGAGGGAAGCACTGTAAATAGAGAACTGAAGGGTCTGTTAGGGTCTGAGAGCTGTCCAGGACGGTAGATAAACAATCTTCTCTCAGGATGGGATGCTCTGCCAGTTCGGGTTTTGCACAGAAGGACCTCGGAAGGAGGTTGGTGCCATGAACAGTTAAAGTTTTTCACTTGTAACTCTACTTGCTCCTCATCTCTCAGCTGCAGGGGCCACTGCTGTTTCCTCTGTTATTCCCAAGCTCCTGTCAAGTCCATTTTCCCCCGGTCCCTATGGACATTTGAGTCCAGCGTCCATGGTCTGAGCTGCAAAGTTTTGTTCCTGCCCATTCTGTTCTGCTGCTCTGCTCCATGGGGCTGAGGGCGGGAAATTGAGATATTTCCTATTTCCCACCCCATGCAGTCAGCTCAGAGCAGACTCAGGAATATTCCTGTTCATTTGCACTCTGAAGGTGACAGCAGACTTTGCTTTATACTTTTATCACATGTTGCAAATGCCTTTGAGATGTTTCTTTCTTTGTTATCTCAAAATTCTGCGCTCTATTGATTTTCGGTTTTTCTCTAAGGGGCTGAAAATTTCAGCACTACTCCTGAAACCAACTGAAATAACTGATTATCTGTTTTTACCTCCTCTTCAGTTTTTTACCTCATGCCCTTCGATGGAGAAAGTCTGTCCTATTTCTAGAAGATTTAGTGTAAAGCAGATCTTTGCTGAGCTTTAATATCAATTTATATAACCTTGATCCAGGGGTTACTTTTTTAGAAGCACAGGTTTATCTAATATGTCATGGAAGAAGTTGTTCTAGAAATATTTTTTTATAGCTTATTCTTACTGAACATATGGGTAATGTGAAAAGAACCATATTTTCTATAAGCTCAGATAGCAATTGAAAATACTTAAATTATCTCCAAGAGTGATTAGATGCCTAATGGACTCTGTAACCAATTTAGATATCTTAAAGTACATTTTATCATTAAAAGGTATTTTTGTACACAGGGGTTTTTTTGGTGTATATTAATGGTAATGGCATTTTTATCTATGTTTTGTCTTTGCCTTTGTGGCAAGAAATATATTGGTCATCAATAGTTTAAACCTCTGGGTATCAGAACACAACATGTGTTTCTGTTCTAGGATGTGCTTTCTTGGATAAGTTTCCTGCACTTTCCACACTCCTTTGTGTCATTCGTTTTCTCCAAGAATGTCATTGTATAGGTGGGGTATCTCTGAGCAAAGTCTCTTTATAATTAAGCAGAAAAATGTGAGATGCTGCCCTCAGGTTTCAGTATAATTTACTTTACTAGGAAATCTTCGGATCCTTCTTTCTCTTAGGGCACATTCCAGGATATAAAAATGATTCATGTGCCTTGGAAGTACAGCTTTGGGAAGTTTGTCAAGTTATCTTGAGTAGCCCAAGAGTGGGGTGGAATCGCCCTTTTCATTAGTTTAAAAAATATTAATATTTTATCTACCTTTGTGTAACTCATCCATCGTCTTCAAAAGATCATCAGAGACAAATTGTGGTTTAAAAGAGTGGAAATTAGCCCCCAACTCCTCACTCCTGCTCTGTGTTCCAGTATTTGGGATGTAGAAGGGAACTGCAATCCAGAAGCAGATCTGAGATTGCAATCACAAATTAGCGCAGCAGATTTAATCTGAGCCACGTAATAGTGAAAGATGTTTAGGGAGAGCGAAGCCTGAGCTCAGAGATCTTGGCACAGGCCTGGTGTGCTGGAACTGTGTGACTGGGGGGAGAGGGAGGCTCTGAAAGTGAAGAGCAGCATATAAATTAAGCCAAATAAATTAAGTGATTTAAGCATTAATCTAGCCAACCCTCCGAGTTCATTCAGAGAAGCAAAACATCTATCACTGCTTCTCTGGAGATTGTTGCATTGTTGAGAATTCAGTTTAGCCAGGACATTTAGACCAACCTTTGCATTCAAAAAAATCTTTCATTTTCTCATTGTCTGAAACTGATTGTATCTTTTTGCCTTTCAGTAAGTTTCACTTAGTTGCAATTACTTCAGCTTCAAAATCTTGAAATCGAATGAATTAATAAAAATGGAAAATCAGAACTCTTTCCTAATTATGAACTGCGCTTTTCAAGGAATATGAAAGGATTTAATTTAGAGAGAGATGTTTGGAGAGCATGAAATGTGGCTTGAAGGAGATACATGTGCATTCAATAGAGCTCACTGAGCCCGGCCAGATTTGTATTGACAGGAAACAAAAAGCATCTGAAATCCTCTTTCAGTGATAGGATAATTTATGGGCCTTCTTGAAGAATTCTGAGTTGACTTTCAGTTCAGGGAAATGGGTGGCCACCTCTGTTTGTGTCTCAGTGGACACAGTTCCTACTGAATTCCTCATTATTTCTTTCCTTGTGAGTTTGCTGAACCTTGGCAATGAGGGTTGGGTTTGGGTTTTCCATGGATTTGTGACCTTCCATATGGATGTGGGAACCTCAAAGAATTCTGAGTTGATTTTCAGTTCAGGGAAATGGGTGGCCACCTCTGTTTGTGTCTCATTGGACACAATTCCTACTGAACTCCTCATAATTTCTTTCCTTGTGAGTTCTCTGAACCTTGGCAATGAGAGTTTGGGTTTTCCACGGCTTTGTGACCTCCCATATGGATGGGGAACCTCTGTCCTGGCACTGCTGCAGGTGACACTGAGGGGTGTAAGCAGTGCCTCAGATAATGACTCTGACAGTTCAGAATGGACTTTATTTTGTATTATCCCTGAAATCCAGTTCTCCTGGCCTGCTCCTCCCCCAGCAGATGCACACCTTGTGTCACAATCCCTGTGTGACACCCGGGGCTCATCTTCCCGTGCCCTCCCCAGGCAGCTCCCACTGAGGGCAACATTATCAGACAGGACCTGCAGGATGGGCTATTTCTAATAATTGGAAATTTAGATTATCATCATAATTCTCCTCCCCCACAGTGCACAGCACGTTGGGGCTTCCCCACAAACGATGGCTGCAGTAATTATGTATGTGGAAAGGGAAATGTTTCTGAGGAGGGTCAGGTTGGCTGCTCAGCTCCAGCTCTGTTATGAAACAGTGGATGTGTGGGTGGGAAAATGCAGAGCTATTAGCTGGGAATACTCTCAGGAAGGATAGTGGGACAAAGGGAGTAAGGTGCAGAAAATATAATTACACTGGGTAACGAGCTGATGAAGCCTTTGACATGGTCCATGCTTGACCTTGGCTTTTCGAGCACTCTGGGAGAATGTGATGTTGCAATCAAACTTCTGCTAAAACGAGGTCACAGCCCTCAGTGTCCTTACAGACAGGAGGAATTTTACTTTTTTCGAAACGGGATCCACTAAATTTGCACGGCACAGTCCTCAAAGAAGGTCATGTACATTTAAAATTGGCAAATATCAACAGCTGCTGACTCCCATTATAATTACCCAAATTGCAGAGGACCGTCTGCAGTGAGCTCTGTTCCATAACTGAGGCTACCCAGCCCCACTGCAATTGCTTCCTGCCCGCCAGCACTATTACACTGTGTTTTGTACCAATTTCTCCAGCCCAGGCGTGTTTGTTTTCTTTGCACAGCCTTGCACCGAGCGCTGTTTGAGCAGCGCAGAATGGATTCCAACCAAGAGGTGCTCTCTGCTCCCATCTGTCCGATGGCACAGCGAGCAGTTGTGATTCATGTGTGCACTGTAAATACTGGGCAATGGCTGTGCCTTTACTTTGAGCCAATTCCAGCTTGTTTCATTCCTGGGTCAGCTTCTGGACTGCTTTTGAGGCAGGGAAAATTGTCTGAGCCTGGGCTTGATGTTTTCAGGTGTTAAATGTCCCTGAACCAGAGTGACCCCTCTTTGTGCAGAGGTGATGGCAAAAGGCTGCTGGGAGCAGGAACTGCCATGAGTGTCTCAAATCCCTAAGGCTGTGTGATATTTAGTTGCCTTTTCTGGACAGAAGGCCACACAGACACTTCCCCAGAAGCCCACAGGGAATGTCTGGATTGACCTTTTGGTCAATGTTTTGGGGAAACATCCCTGGAAGTGTGCAGGGCCAGGCTGGATGGGGCTTGGAACAACCTGGGATACTGGAAGGTGTCCCACGGCAGGGCATGGGAGTGGATGAGCTTTAAGGTCCTTTCCATCCCAAACCAGTCTGGGATTCTGTGAATACAGTAAGGAAAAGCATTGTAGGGGAGGATTCATTTTTTTAGCCCATCTTTTAAGCAGACTCTTCAGCAAGTATTTTTCTCTTTTTTTTTTTTTTTCCTATTAAAAAGCTCTTTATATTTCCAGATATTTCAAAAACTCAGATCTGTATTGGTGCAATGAATCAACCTCCCGCCCACCCCCTCAGGGTGTCAGAGGACAGGCAGGGTCCGGTCTTTCCGGCCAGTTTAGGGAATGGGACGTGATAGCAAACACACCCTTCCATCAGGCTTGCATTCAACATTTCTTGACCTGCTTCCAAGCTGAGATCCTGCTGCTGGTCCTGCTGGGCTGGGGGGGAAGTCCTGCACTCCACAGAGCCACATCAGTACCTGGATGAGCAAATCTGGGGATCTTGGATCGATTGACAGAGATGGTCTGTTTGGGATACGCCGCAGTAAATGAGGGCTGGCTAAAAGCACACGTATTTTATTATTATTTTTATTACTTGTTCTTACTACAGAATCGAGTTCACAGTTTGCTGCAGTCATTTCCATCCAGCCAAAACCATATGCCGTTGCATTTTCCTTTCTTCCTGCCTTTGTGGCCCGTGATTCCAAGGAATCCCCAGCCCAGATGCGGAGCAGACTCCTCTCAGGTCAGCCGGCGATAAATCCACACCGAGGGCTGCTCTGGGTTGCTTTGCACCCATCCTGCTGCAGAAAGGCCTCCATGCCTCCCTGGGCTGGGTTGTGCTCCAGCCCTCATCCCTCTCCCAGACCACATCCTGGGCCGGAGGATCCCAGAGCTCTCTCCCCATCAGCTCTTTCAAAGTGTTGGCAGGACCTGTCCTCTTTTTCATCATTCACTCATGTTTGTTCTCTGAGCTTGTTTTTGAAAATCCTTCAAAGATTTTTTTGTTGCAAGGTTTGTCCTGAAAAGGGGAATATTGATTTTGACCTATTTTTAACCGATATAGTTCAGAGGATAATTGGAGAGTTGCTGTACAACCAAGGCTGCCCTATTTGCACTGCTTAGATTTAATTAAAAAGAAAGAAAGAATTTATTTTACTTTTTTTTTTTTTTTTTTTTTTTTTTTTTTAAGTATAAAGCAGAAAATTTTCCTCTAATCCCTTTTTAGCTGGTCAAATGCACCTAAACATGTTTCAGTGCCTAATAATGAAAATATGGTGTAAAGCTTGAATTCAGGTTTCAAGCCTGACTCTTTACTGACACCAAATAAATTCACAACGTAACTCAACCTCAGAAGGTGCAGATTTCTTTCAAACATCAAACCAGTTATTTTGGATTTGCTCCTGAAATATTTGCTCCTTGATGTTATGACATTTTGAACATGTTTAAGTGAGGTTATCCTTTGATTTTAAAAAAAAATGTAAATCAGGAATACCTCCCAGAAAGGATGTAGCTAAGTTGTAAGCATGCTTTCCCTTTCCAGGAGCAGTCATTAGCTTTGTGTTCCTGCATGGAAAGCAGGAAATGGGGAGCTGGAGCTGTGCGATTTTACTGATTTTGGTCTGGCACAATGAACTTCTCAGTTTCCTCTTTCTTGAGCGTCGTTTGCTTGGATTTTTAACTCAGGGTAGGGATCCTGGGACACCAGCAGTGGAATTTGAATGGCCATTCAAAGAGATTCACAGGAGCTTCAGCAGATGCTGCCAAACAACCTGATGGGCAGAGGCTGGCACTGCCACGGCTGGAGAGGCAGCACACAGAAATGTTCATGTTTTTCATTTTAATTGAAAGTGGTTTTAGCTTATGAAGTTTCCCAAATTAGGCTCGTTCCCAAGTGCTCCTGTTTTGTCTGCATCCCATGAGCTCCATGGTGGGGTTTTCTGTCTGCTGGTGGAAGGTCTTCGTGCTCATTGGAGAGGGGTTGGGCTGGAGGGTCTTTAAAGTTCCTTCCAACCAAAACCATTCCATGATTCCTGTAAGGAAGCCGCGGAAGGAGCAGAAAAGCTGCTTTAGGACCTCCTCTGCAATGGGTTCTGCTGTGTTGTGTGGGGCAGCAGGGTTTTATACATATATATATATAAAATGTGCCATATAAATATAATATAGCAATGTAGGGTACAGAAAAAGGAGAGGGTGCAAAAGCCTGACTACCTCCAAGCAGCAAATTGATTTGCTATAGGAGTTAAGAAAAAGAGGACAAAAATTTAAAAAAAAAAAAAAAAAAAAAAAAAGGGAAAACAAATTTAGCTATTGTGCCTTCAGATATTTAGCTATTGTGCCTTCTTTGTACAGTCAGCAAGAAAGCAAAAAGTCTGATCATTCTATGTTCAAAGGATCCCTTTAAAACAAACTTGGGGACGAACTTGGAAGATCTTTGGTTTCCTACATTACTGGACAGGCTCAGCCAATTTGTTAAGGCATTTGGGAGTCTTTGCTAAGCCATTAAAGAAAACAAAAAAACAACTGCAAAATGCTCTGTTCTCTTAGTTGGTTCTCATTATAAGCAGCCACAGGGATACATCCTTCTCATCTGAGAGTCGGGAAAGCACAGCTGAATTCGCTGCCCCCAGGAACCTGCAAAGCCATAAGAATTAAATGTTTCTACTTTTCATGTCCTACCCGTTAAATATCACTTGGTCTTGGAGGTGTTTGCAGAAAACGTTGCACTTTGTGTTCGCTTCTAAACTGAAGCCAAAAAGGAACCAGGAAATATTTATAGATTTCAAAGCATTACGTACAATTTACAGCATTTGTTGCACGTTGTAATTATCTTAAATATATATATTTTGTAGACAGCTTGCATTTGTTGGATTAAGTTCCAGTTTCCATGATAAGATTCCTGGAGTGACTTTATTTCTTATAGATTTCCTAGCTTTTCCCTTTTAGTGGTTTATAGATAGTAGAGGAAAAATATCAGCCCTAGATCTGATACTGTAAATACACCTTTTAGCACCAATGCAGAGCATCAGTGTGTGATAAATGAGGGAAATAAACGGTATTTTCATACAGATAACAAAAACTGGCATGGAATTTATCCCTGCTGGAAATAATGGACTCTCCCCAGTTATGCGGTTTCTAATTCCTGGTGTTAACTCTTCTGAAACAAGAAGAAACATCTGTATGTGTGTGGAATGTGACTACCTGGTATAGCTCAAAAGTCCTTCATTTCCAGAGCTGTTCTTAACAGATAACATGAACTCATGACTCTTGGTTTTTGTGGTGAATTTCTGGTTTAAAGAGCATAGAGGAGAAAGTAAATAGGATCATGGAATCACAGGAAGGTTTGGCTTGGAAGGAATCAGAACAAACATCTCATCCCACCCCTGCCATGGCAGGGACACTTCCCACTGTCCCAGGCTGCTCCAAGCCCTGTCCAGCCTGGCCTGGGACACTGCCAGGGATCCAGGGGCAGCCACAGCTGCTCTGGGCACCTGTGCCAGGGCCTGCCCACCCTCACAGGGAACAATTCCTGCCCAATATCCCATCTAAACCTATCCACCTTCAGCTTAAAGCCATTCCCTGTGTCCTGTCCCTCCATGCCTTGTCCCCAGTCCCTCTCCATCTCTCCTGGAGCCCTTCAGGCCCTGCCAGGGGCTCTGAGCTCTCCCTGGAGCCTTCTCCTCTCCAGGGGAGCACCCCCAGCTCTCCCAGCCTGTCCCAGAGCAGTGTCCCATTTCCCCATGACCTCTGTGGGCTGGCTCCTCAGGACTTTCTCTCAGATCCATGTCCTGCCATTCCCCACACCTGGACACGCTGCTCCAGGTGGGCTCTCTCCAAAGGAGGTCCCACTCTGACATCAACATCAGTGCTTTTAGCACAGCTTAAGATTGTGGGTGAAAAAATGCTCCCAAATGATCCCTGGCAGAGTCCTTTGTCTATCAAATAATTGAGTCTGGTTTGACGTGATGTGATTTCTCTGACTTCAAACTAAGGCCCAGGCAGCCATTTATGAAATGTGACACTGCGAGGGTTTGCTGTGGTTTTATTTAGCTCCCCGTGGAATGTCAGGAGGCACGTTGCATGCAACTAATTCCAATCCATAATTCGGCTCATAGTTATTATTTTTTCCTTTCTGTGTCACCGATTTTGACCCATTTTGGGCCCAGGTCATGTTGGCCACACATGCCAAGCTGCCCCTGTTGCAGGGTTGGCTTCAGCAAAGTTAATACCAGCTCTGGAGGGACTGGAAACCACTTTCTGGGTTAAACAAACCTGCCTATTTCAGTCTGATTCTGTCAGGATATAATTTAAAACGTTGAAACCAGAGAAGCAAAATCACCCCTTTTGGTTCTATTTCTTGCGCTGATCTCTGTCCTCAAATACTGGGATTTGGACATTGGATACAGCTGAAAATGCATTTCTGTTTCCAAACCAATTAATGCTGCTGGTTGGAGTTCATTTTCACTCTTTCCCTTATCTGTAGATACTTCCCTTTGTTTCTATTATGTAATCGCCAGAATTAATTTGAAGTTTTTTGTGCTGGTCTAACATATCTCAATTCTATAAAATCCTTTATCTTTTATAGAGAGGAAGCTGCAAAGAGAGACGTGTTAGGGCTCCCCATTCCATCAGTTTTGTGCTCTTCAAATGCAATAAGAAATTCCTTCTCTTCCAATCCCAGCCGGGAGGACGAGGGAAAAGCTCAGAGCACTGCAGGGGGATCACGGCCAAAAGGAAGAGGGATCCAGCAGTAATTAAGACTTTTGCTCAGTGACAACCACTTTGTATTCAAGTTCCAGAATGAGCATCCCACCGAGGTGAACAAATCATCTCCAAATGGATGGCTCCTAATATTTCAGGAATAAAAATGGGTTGTTTTGATAGCATTATTATTAGACAGTATTCCCAACACTGTCTGCACATTCACAGGGGAAGCCTTAATCCCCAAACCATCCTCCCTTTCCTCCTTCTGTGTGAAGATCTGAAGATCAGTGTGATTTAAAATGGAAGAAAAAAGTATTACAGTATTACTTAAAAGTATTACTTTTAATAAGTAATACTTTATTACTTTTAATAAGTATTACAGTATTACTTAAAAGTATTACTTTTAATAAGTAATACTTTATTACTTTTAATAAGTATTACAGTATTACTTAAAAGTATTACTTAAAAACATGTACTAGTTAGTTTTACTGCAGAACTTCTGACTCAGAAATAGGCTACTGGCTCATCATCTTTGAGTTAATCAAGTACTGATTTATTAATTTTTTAATCTGCTTTATCAGTGAGAATTTTTGCTTGACCTTGACTTCATGTTTCACTAATTTCTTTCGGAATATTAAGTTTTACTAACATCAGTTGATACCAAAACCCCTCAGCTCTAAGCATGGAAGGAGCAAATTAAGGGGGGAAATGCTTTTCCTGGACTTTTTAAATAGAGTTTGATGAAAATTTTGGAAGTAAATCCTCTAAATAAGAGGGGAAAGTTGTGGAGATTCCTATTCCAATCATCCTGAAGTCAGTTTGGCCTCTTAGGATGTCAGGAAAAATCTTGTGTGCATTGATGAAATTTTCTTGTAAGCCACAAGAAACATTGTCAAAAAGGAAACAGCAAACTGCAGTTTTAGGAAAGAACTAAAAAATTTGCATCTGTGGAGAAAAGAAGGTAGAACCACACAAAATTCTTCATTATGCCTTAAATAATGCCACTCTCATTAAGTTCACCTTGCTTCCACAGTCGGTAATTTTGAAGGGATCAATGTGGAAATAAGTTGTGGCATCAGCATAGAAATTATTTTTGCGGTTCTTGAGGAAGACTTACAACAAGTGGCTCTTCCTCAAATGTTCTGAGCAGGAGACTCTGTACCCCCACAAGGTGCTTTTTCTATTATTCTGAGTGGAAAATATAAGGCAGTGCTCTAATATCTGTATTTATAGTCATTCCCATTTCTCCTTGCAACTCAGTTTTGGAAATATTGATTGTAAGGGGAGAGTATCACAGTGTTTCGTGGGATTTAAAATGAACTTTTGAGGTTTTGTAGCAGAACCGTGCAAATACTTTAGGGCTGACTCCACAGCCACTGCAAGAAAAGCCAAAAAAATAGCCCAAACAAAAACCAAAAAAATCTGAATTGATTTCACAAGTGTATGGATTTATAAAGAGGAGGAAAAACCAAAGCACACACCTCAAATGCCCTTTCTGAAAAATATTCATTTTCCTTACCATTAGAAATTTATAATTTCAAGTGTTTCTGTTTGTAGTCACCCTAACACCTGTGCCGTGTGCAATTTTTGCTGTATTTGTGCTTATGAATTCCAGTCAGACTAAGAAAAAGTATAGTCTCATCTCTTCCCAGATGGAAAAGAAGGAAATGAGCCATTTGTTTGAAAGGAAAAAATCGATGGTGAAGCAAGATTCTGAACCTGGGTCTTGTGCAAAGCACTGCAGCATCCGTAACTGGGGCCATTATTGTGCTCCTTGATAAGAAATTTCAGCTTTAGGAATTCTCTGAGAGATGATTTTGTCTTGTAACAGTCTGTTCTATTCTGCAGCTGCTTTTTTAACTTTGCAACTTTACCAACATCAATTGACTGTCAAATAAGTACCACTGTGAACTCATGAATAAACATAGTTGTCATTTCCATATTAAGAGGGCCTTCAGCTGAAAAGAATCCATTTGTGCCACTGCAATATCTTAATTATTTACTGTGTTATATTATAATTAATTGTGGTTTACTCTCTCAAAACTCCATATTCTGTAGATCTCACGGGTTTTGGAAGCAATGCAGTAATATTAAAGTCATAATCAACACTGCTTCTAAATATTCATGCCAATAAATGACTCCCATGTGTTTGCTGAGTGCCAAGGATAGTCTGAAGCATTTATTTAGCATTCTAGTGGGATCTGGTTTCTGCAGAGTTCACAGAGATGCAGAATTTCAATGCTGTTGCTGGGAAAGCACGTTTGGATTCGCACGAGCAGGACACTTTGGAGAGAGCAGTGGTATCTCAGTCCCAGTCTGGGCTCAATAAAGCCTGAGAGCACTGGGGAGTTCTCAGCTATTTTTCATTTGAACAATTTTGTTTAGTCTATGACAGCCTCCCAATAAGTTCAGTTTTTAATAAACATCTCTAATTTTTCAAACAATTTGAAAATCGTTGCATTCTGAGGGCGGGGATGCTCGGTCTGTCACAGAGGCTCTGCCGGGGCTCCTCTGTAGCAATCACCAATTCAGACACATTTCCCAATAAATCAATTAAACACTAGAACCCTAAAATGATCTTGCTGTAATTGGCTGACATGAATCTCCAGAAAAGCATCTCAAGTGTACAGGGGAACAGCTGATTTACGGAGCTACTGTTGGAATTTCAAACAAGGAAATGCTGTCGCGCAATCCAGTGAGTTTGTTTAATGAAATGTAAGTTAAATGTAAACAGTTCTAAAATATATGTGAGCTAAGTCTTTTGGATTAAGGGTAGCCAGAATATTGCAAACTGTGCTTTCTCCTTGGAAGTGTAGATTCCAGAGCTTGTGTAGGTGCATTCACCATTTCTGGAAATTTCTAGGCCTCCACTCCCTCAGATGCTCTCTCACAGCTCCCCCCCAAAATTAATGGATTTACCTTTGGATGCTTGAGATGAAAAAGAACTTGGTTTTTATAATCAGGGGAAAAGCACTGTGAAGATTGCATGCAGTCATGATGGTGCTGAAAATGCAATCCAGATGTCCTGGTCCCTGCTCCATGCTGGAGTGCAACTGGGATTTCCGTGGGCTCTGGTGCTGACGTCTTGTTTAGAAAATTCTCTTAAATACTTGTATAGGCGTAAATACTTTGTCTGTTGTTGTCATAGAGATACCTGATAATACTGCTGACCATATTTTTACTGATATTTCACTTTTTTTGCACTTGACAATCCTTATAGGTCCCTTACAAGTCAGGATATTCTCTGACTTTAATTGCTCTAACGCCACTTCTTCTTACTTTTAAGCTAAAACTTAATTATGCCATATGAAAAACTTGAAATACATCTTAAAAATTTGAAATACATCTTGCATATTGGGAAGGAATTGTTCCTGGGAGGGTGGGCAGGCCCTGGCACAGGTGCCCAGAGCAGCTGTGGCTGCCCCTGGATCCCTGGCTGTGCCCAAGACCAGGCTGGACATTGGGGCTTGGAGCAGCCTGGGACAGTGAAAGTGTCCCTGCCCATGGCAGGGGTGGAACAAAATGATCTTTTAAGGTCCTTTCCACCCCAAACCTTTCCGTGCTTCCATGATAAGTCCATTTCCCTGGCAGAGATGATGAGTTTGGACTCAGCCAACTCTGTTTTTCTTTTTCAGAACCACCCAGCACTGCTGCAGTTTGTAATTCAAGCTGAAAATAAGCAACTGGTCATCGATTTGGAGAGGAATGAGTAAGTAGCCTGCTGCATGGTCACTTTGTACTTTCAGAGAAGGGTTGTAATTTTGAAATTGATGGTTTAAAATTAATCGGGGGCCAATTTTGCTACAGGTCCCCTATAAAGAGTCCTCTAATGAGAGGGTTCTCTTCCCGTTTGGGTTATGGGTATTTGTGCATTGCTGATAGAGCAAGAATCTCTATGGTTGTGTGCTTTTATGTGGGGCTGAAAATGGACTTGTTGCCTCTCAGGGTTTTCCTGTGTATTTCATTTGGGTTTGTCCTCTTTTCCTGTGGTAATGCCTTTTATTTATAGTAATCTGGAACATCCTACAGTCTCTGGAACTTTTTTGGAGAAAAAAGTTTCATCCGTCCTAATGCTGTCTGCACCCATGATTTGCTCCATGCAGTGTCCATTGGGGATGACGGGGGAAGACTTTGGGATTAACCCCTGCTGGAATGTTAAACTGGAGCTCTCTGGGTTTGCTGGCAAGGGGCTGATGATGGGATGGTTGTGCTGTTCATGAGGCCCAGGACCAATGCTGGGCTTGAGCCCTCATTTGTGTCCATCTTCTGCCGTGTGCTCTTGGCGAATCCTGCTCTTGTCCATGAGCTTTCAGAGAGGGATCAGGGACTGCTGCAGATGTGCTCCCACGAGCAGAACTCCAGCAGAGTTTTTACAGGGATGCAAAACCATACAGGAATGAAATCTCTGCTCTGGAAGTCCATGACAAATGGAAAAAGTCATCAAAGTTTTTCTCTACCCCACAACTGTTCCGTTTTCCTCTAAGAGAATCTCAAGGATATACTGTGGGAATCCAGATCAGGACAACTGCGTGCTGTTTGTCAAAGGAACACCAAAGATCACTCCCAACCTAGGGAAAACTTTTTATAACTGTTCCCAAGGATCTGTGAGTTCTGTAGGTTCCCCTGCTGGGGAATCAAAGCCACAAAGGTATTTTTTGCAGTTTAACAGAGAGAGAGCAGACGTGAGCGACACAGTTTTATGTGTTAGGAGGAAGGAATGTGCCTGTGAAAGCAAATGTTCAGGGGAGGTCGGGGACATCCTGCCTCAGGCTGGGGATGGACAACTTCAATGGAAAGCCACGGGGCACCTCTTTGGTCCTCAGGGGTAAAACAACGCAAGATGCTTTGTATTCCCAGGCATTTGGATGAACCCTAACATTACCCAGCTGTGCTAAATTCCAGTTCACTTCATTATTCAACATCAAACCCAAATCTTGAAATTTCTTTGTATTATTTTTAATGCTCTTTGGTTATTCAAAACCTTTGGTTATTCAAACCCTTGAAGGTTGTGTCGATGCCCCATGCATAGGTTGCTCTGCTCCAGTAACTAGAGGAGAATTTAATTTCTTTAGTAAACAAGGATTTAACTTTATATTCTCTTAATCTTTGTCAAAGGGTGTGCCTTCCTCCAGGAATGGGAAGTATGCAGCAATTGAGGAAACTATTTACATTCCATGTCAGCGATTAAAAGAACATAAAAACACAAAAAACCATAAAACTGCTAATACAGGCTTTGCTGAACATACCAAAGTCTCTTGTACCTGTAATAAAGTCAGATTTAGGAGATTGTAAGATGCAATCTCCTCCTCTTTTAGAAGCAGGACAGGAAAGTGCAGTAAATTACCTCTATGGGCGTCTGTCTGACTACATGGACTTGGAGATGTTGAGATCTGCTCCTTAAGAAATACAGCATTTATCAATGATTATTTTTCAGTTGGGGAAAAGTGGGGTTATTTTTTTATTTCAGTGTGGTGTCCAGCTGAAGATTTGCATTCTGGTAGAGTTGTGTATAGTGTTGACAACATGAGGTTCCTCATCTCAGCAGGAGCTTCGAGGCAGTGTTGGGGAATGGTACAATCAGCCTTGCCTGGGTTTGGCATTCGTAGCACACGAGGCAGCTCGTGGATCCCAAACCACAGGAAAAAGCTGGTCACGGTTTTGCAAAATCATTTTGCCCTTTTCTTCAGTATTTCTGGCTTTGATGTTCCTAAGAAATTATGGTCTGAGTGTTGCAAGTCCATGCAGAAGTTTTCTCTGCCTGTGCATGTGTAGGTCAATTGTTTCTGTAACTCACACCATGCACTGGTCCAGGGCTCTGCAGTGCAGGGGTGTGGAGTGACAAATAATGCCCAGCAGAGGAATGAGAGGCTGTACTGGCAGAGCAGGTATCTGATGGCAGCAGGCCAGGCTGGACCTGTGGGTTCTGGACTCCAGAGGTGTGGGAAGCTCATCAAAAACCTGGGGAAGGGAGCAATGTTCCCATCCCTGCTTCCTGGGAATCTCCAGGGCTGCAGATGAGCACACAGCCCCTGCTCCATCTTCCTCATATTGGTGTGGAACGTGGAGCTCAAATGCCTTGTGAGCCTTGAGCCATTAATCACCTGCTGCAGGTAGGGGTGGAGAGAGAAACACAAACACCTTGCCTGCAGTAAAAAGTGGAAGCACACGAAGCTCTGAGATGTGTGCTGTCATCTTTCTGTGGTTTCATGTAAAGCACTGGAGAGTGCTGGGGGTGGAGGTGCATGGGACCCCTAAATTACATCATTTCTGCATTGGGTCATGCCAGAAAAAGGTGGATGTGATTTTCCATGGTTAGGAGGAACAGCTGCTTCGAGTAGTCTTGACATTAAACTCCATTTATTGAAAACCTTAGAGATTTTCCAAACCTTGAGTTATATTTCAAAACATGATTCAGATGCATTAGGAAACCCCAAGTGGGGAGCAACGTGTGAAACCATCTGTTATCTATGGAAATATTGAATGCCAGTTTGGTGTTTTCTGATATTTAGACTCATCAAAATGTGTTCATATGTCCTGGGCAAGATGTTCTGAGTTACTTCTGGAAGAATTACTGGTACCTGACTTCACAGCCTAGGGTTTGAAATCTTCTCAATGCCTTGCAGCTGTTGAGATTACTTTTGTGGATATTCATTAAATACTTTGGTGATTAATTTCCAGGCACTGCCCATTTGTAATTGCAACCCCAAAATTATTTGTGGTGGATTCAATTTGTCAAAGGCAGCAAACCTGCGAGCGAGCTCACATTGCAAGTACATTCCTTACCATGATTTAGCTGCAAAAGATGATTGCACTCTTGAGAACCTTCAGCTCTGTAGTGCCTTAAATGTTTTAGAAACACTTGTCATATGGAGAGATTTCCAGAATCAGCAAACCATCAATCAGCTGCAAAATAAACCACTTTTTGGAGCAGTTGACTGGGCTGGGGTGCATTACATCAGTAATACTGATGTTCTGCTGGTGTGCAAGGGACAGTAATGTATGCACTTGTAAATCCCTTGAAAGCTGATTGCAGCATGTGGGTCTTAGAGGGAAGCAGTTCATGGTTGTGTCAGTGAAACAGAGCCCCTGTAAGATTAAATCTGAGCTGGAGAGTGGAGCAGTCTGTGGCTACTGGCTGTTTGTGTGTGACTGGAAACGTTTTGCACTCTGTCGGGGCTAGGACTGTATAGAGCAAAGCTCTTAAGTGTTCTTTTAACTTTAAACATGTGAGTGATCCAGGTAAAGTCAGCGGAATTACTGATTTTCAAAATCAATTTCATGCTTACATGATCTGCTGACAAAGGTCATAATTATGAATGTCAAAGAAATGTAACTCTCAACAGATGTTGGAGAGCTTTCCCAGAGCTGACTCCTGTGTGTACCTTGGGCTGGGGCAGAGAAGGATAGAAAGCTGAGCTTAGTTGAGGGACATGAGGGTGAGCGCAGAGGTGGGATGGCCTTGTCCTGAGGACATCAGGAACATCCCAGGGGTGTCCTGGGCAATCTCCTTCTGCTGGGACTTTGTTGTCCCTTTGTTTGAGGTCAGTGCGGCTGGTGGGCCAGTGGCAGTGTCCATTGGAATGTGAAAATTGAAAGAAAAAGCTGGAATATTTTAGAGGAGCTGAGTTCACTCTTCATTTCCCCATCATTTTATGCTCCTTTTCAGCAGGTTTATAGCCCAGCCTTAACAAAGCAATATAAAAAAGGCAATATATGAGGTTACATTGCTGCCTTTTATTCCCTCTGTAAAAATTCTTCCATTTCATCAGGAGACAAAATCCACCTCAGGCCATGGTATATAAGCCTCCATCTTATCCTATAAATCCCTTAGGATCCCAGAGACCTCCAGAGGTTTAGATCATTTCTGATTGTCCGCCCTGCTCATTTTCCACTTCTTCACACAGACACAGTACCCAGGATGGGCTGGGATGTGATGGCCCAGTGTTGGAGGTCACTTTGAAAGCTTTTCCCCAGGACTGAGGAGGCTCCAGCAGAATTCCCTGGGCTGGAAATGAGGCAGTAGCCACCTTCATGCACAGCGCTGATGTGACCAGTTCCAACGAGGCCTCAGAGTTCAGCAATATTTTGTTTTCTCTTTTGGTTAAGAGAAAAGAAGTTGTTCTCTCCGCTTTTCTGCCTGACCTCCCTAAATGGGAACACTGATTGGTGTGCGAGTGACATTGGAGCTGGATTAATTTAGTAGGGAAACAACCCATTTGCAGTGCCAAAGAAAAGAGCTGACAAGATTTGTTAATGAACTGACACGCTTCTATGGAATCAATGGCTTGAAATACGGATAGAAAAACAAATCTAAACAAACAAATCCCAAACAGAGAGCTGGGACCTGTCAGAATATACTTGCTATTATAATTCTGTGCTGTGTTTTAGCCAAAAAACTGTGACCTCAGCCTGTTTTATCTGCAAGTGCTGGAGCTGGCAGCTGTACTGCAGCATTTCAGCCTGCGCTGACAGTTGGGATTTCGCTGTAATTGAAGAAAAAGTTTCACTTTAATGGAAGGAACAGTTTTTCCCTTTCTGCAATGGCAACAGACAGATGGTCTAAACCACGCTGAAATGTGGCAATTCAGCTACCACGGCTACAGTAAAGATGGGATCAATCTGTGGCTCTAAGGGCACAGGTATTTCCCACAGGTTTGTGATATAAAAATGGAATATTTAGCATGGGCATTGAGAAATCAAGGTTTGTTCTATGGAATATTTAAGATGGGCATTGAGAAATCAAGGTTTGTTCTATGGGATATTTAGCATGGGCATTGAGAAATCAAGGTTTGTTCTATGGGATATTTAACATGGGCATTGAGAAATCAAGGTTTGTTCTATGGAATATTTAGCACAGGCATTGAGAAATCAAGGTTTGTTCTATGGAATATTTAAGATGGGCATTGAGAAATCAAAGTTTGTTCTATGATTTTTAGCAATGGTAGTCGAGGTTGTGTGGTCAGGGCTGCCTTTGGCTGTGTCATTTTGGAGTGAAAGGATTCAGCCCTGCCAGGAGAGAAACTGCTGCTTTTTTAGTCTGTTTTTTCTCTCCTTACAATCGCAGAATCATAGAAAGTCTTGGGTTGAAAGGGACCTTCAAGATTATCTAGTTCCAACCCCCACAAACACAAGGAGTTCCCCGTAAGGAGTTCCAACTCCTTACATGAACACACCAAAAGAAAGGAACAGTGAAAGAAGACATTTGTATGCCGATATAACATGCTGCAAGGGGAGAGGATAAAAAGACTCAGAAATACAAATTCTGAGACCTTGTGGCTGACTGTCATAATGTCTATCAAGGCCAAGCTTCTCTTCCCATGCCCACAAAACAGCAGGACAATGGGGCTGTGCCACACTCCCACGAGGGAAGAGAGGACTGTGTCCTACTCACATCCCAAACCCTGGCTCGGGGCACACTTGGGGTCAGGGCACTCAGTGCCGCTCAGCTCTGTCCCTTTTCTCTGGAAAAATTGAGATGTGGGAAGTTGAACACTTCTGTGTGTTCTGCAGAGCTATAGACCTGGTTCTACAGCAAACAAAATCAGTCTGAGGGTGGCACAGATGCTGATTTCTCTGCACGAGTGTTTTCCTGAGTTTCCACAGTGTCATCAGCTGGCAGCTTTGAAAGTTTTACTTGTTCACTGTCTGTCAGAGCAATCCTAGAGCTGTCCCTTCCAATCAAAAATACAACAGTAATAGAGAGGCAAATGTTAATAAATTTAATGCAGAATTAGCCTGCTTTAGGTTTCACTTTCTGAATGTATTGCAGCACTAGAATCCAATATTTTCTGAGCTGTGTTTTAACCTCCCCTTGCAGTGCAGAATGTGAGGTTTTCAGCACTTCCCTGTGCCGTGGCTCAGCGCAGAGGTTGGGAGGAGAGCTGGCCATGGGGAAGGAACAGGAATGTTGTTCCCTCCCTCTGCGGGCAGGCTGAGCTCAGCCCCAGCGCCGTGATAACGAGCACATGGCAACATGCAATCCTCCAGGAGAGCAAATTCATAACTGCGGAGAGCCAGGAGATAAAACCTTTCTGGAAAGCTCATAATCTCCTGCTGATAGTGCAGCCCACGTGGCGAGGAGCGCCGCGTGTCCCAGGTCGCTGTGCAGGTTGGCAGCAGAAGGATGGGAGGCTCCAGCTGGAGCCAGGCTTGGCTCACAAACCTCCCGAGGGTTCCTCACGTGGTTTTTCTATCTTCTCCTTGGGCAGCCTTCGGAATCCTTTTGCTTGTTGGGGTTTGTTTAAGATTTGTTCCTGACATGAGTGAGCGGCGTCCCAATGGCAGCGAAGGGGAAATGCTTAGCTCTGCTCTGCACTGCCCGGGGTGTTTGATCTCCTCACCACACCTGTAAAGAGACCAGGCCAGACCCAAGGGGATCCTCCTGCTTCTCAGAAACATTTGTGGATATTGTTTTCTGGCTTCAGAAACACAGGGAGGACTGTAAATGAGTTTTTGAGCCAAAATTGAGGGTGGTGAGACAGCTTGCCCAGAGCAGCTGTGGCTGCCCCTGGATCCCTGGCAGTGTCCCAGGCCAGGCTGGACAGGGCTTGGAGGAGCCTGGGACAGTGGGAGGTGTCCCTGCCATGGCAGGGGTGGAACAAGACAAACTTTAAGGTCCCTTCCCACCCAAACCATTCCATGATTCTGTGATTCAGGTAATTGTCCCTTCTCTGAGTTTACCCCTAGGATTTTAGCTGGGGCTGGATGTAGCAGGAGGGAGACAACAGGGGGAGGCAGACCTGTCAATGTGTGCCCATATCAGAACAAACTGGGAAAAGATATCGCAACACGAAAAAAAGTAAGATGCAAGACTTAAGATTCTTTTTATCGTGTCTTTAATTCCAATACTTGAGATTCATGTCCTCAAGTTTTTTTCTGCTCTAAGTTTTTAAAAAAACCAACAAACCAACCAAACCCAAAAGCAAGCCCCTGATAATCCTGTCACAGTCATGCTTAAATCCTAGGTCTGACAGCTTTGCCGTGCTGTGGTCATGGAGTTAAGATGAAAGTCTGCCCCAAGTGATTTGTATTTTGAGGTCCTGGGAGATGGTTTACATCCCTGTAGCCATATAGGAACGGATTTGTATCACAAACCAAGTGTAGGAGTTTTTTAAAGGGGCTAAGGAGTAACTTGTCATGCTGTTCTCATGAAGAGTACCTACCTCGGTTTCCTTTAAAAACTTCATTCAGGAACTGAGTGCAGGAACCTCCACCTAAATGTTCATCTAATTTGTCTCTCTGTCCCCTTTGTTCTTTCTTCTCTATTTTCTCTTGTTTGCCCTTTCTCAGAGTTCCCTTGAGAGGGGTTTCCAGGTGTGCATGAATTTCCATAGGCACAGCAGGACAGCCTTCAGCCTTTCAAGCATTTCTTTCCTGCCAGGGCTGCAGGGAACGTGGCCAATGTGCACAGACCCCTCTGTAATAACACTGGGGTCACAAAATCCATGGAAAGAGGAGGGAAAGCAGGGGAAAGAAGGGAAAGCCTGGTGTCCACGGCAGAGTGTGATTCCTGGATGTTTCTCTGGGCACGATCCCATTCAACATCCCTGATGTAACTGTTCCTTTTCCATTCCTCGGTTCCTTTTCCATTTCTCGAGTGCGGCGTGCGTGACTCAGGCTGCAGGCATGTCTGCAGAGCTGCTTGCTGCAACAGCTGGCTCTCCTCAGCTACCGCGGGGAGCTTCGCCTCCTCAGAAAATGAAAAAGGGAAAGGGAAAGATGGAATAAGAATGAAAAAGAAGAAAAAAAGAAATTAAGAAAGAGAGAAAAAGGCAGGTGAAAGGTACTTGAGGACAAGATTTTTCTGTGTCTGGGGCTGAATTCAGAGGAGAAGCAGACACTTTGCTGGACGCTGAATTTGAGACTCTTTCCAGAAAATGTCAGTTCCTTTCCAAGTGACAGAGCAGTTTCTCAGGGCTCCAAGGAGGGCAGAAAGAGCTGCTGGAGAAATCCAAACCCATCCCAGCCTGCAGAGCGTGTGGGGCTGGGAGGTGCTCACGCCAAGTCCCAGCCAACCCACCTCCCACTGCCCTGCGGGGAATGAGGGATCCCCAGGTTTTTTATCTCATTTCCTCCCAGCAGAGCCTCGAGGATGAATTTATTCACATTTTGAGAGCCTCGAGGATGAATTTGCTCACATTTTGAGAGTCTCAAGGATGAATTTGTTCACATTTTGAAGATGAAAAGCAGCGCGCGAGCGCAAAGTGTTGTGATATCAGCCAAGAGGGCTGATGCAAAAAGCAGAGTCTATATGAAGAGTGGGGAGGAAATACATATATGGAAACATAAGCTTGGCAAGAGGGTGCTTTTTTTTCCCCTTCTTTGATGTCTGGCCTCAGTAATCCAGACAGATTCCTTCAAGAAATTGGGCCAATTTATTCCTGTGCTTTTATCTCGCTACCTGCTCCTCGCTCATTTGAAGTAGCTGTGAAAATCCGCAGTACCTGGCTGGGAGTGGAAGGTGCCTTTTGGAGGAATAAGGAAATTTGAGAACACGGTAATGATGCCCCGAAATGGGACTATTCCTGGCAATTTGTGCTTCCCAGTCCTCCCGGGAGGAGAGCAGAGCCTCCCTGTTCCCTCATCTGCCCCACATATTTGCACTCAGCATTTCTCGGTCCAGGAAAAGCACAGTGTCCTCTTCCTATCCGATGCTCTTCCTTTCCCTCAGGGAAACAAGAGTTATGTTCAGCTACAGCCCCAGTTAGGGTCCCGTTTCAATGCAGTCTTTATCATGTTACATATTTTATCTGCCCAGCATATTCTGCTATAGCTTATGCATAAAAAGGTCGTGTTTTGTAACAGTTTTTTTTCTGTAAAAAGAAAGAATAAGAAGATGTATCTCCTGTGCTCTGATAAAACTCGTAAACTTTTGGCTTCAGGAAAGCTGCCTGTGACATTTAGAAATAAGAAAAGCAAGCTCCATCACCAAATTAATCAGGAGTACATCTATACAGCCCACTCTGACTTCAGGGGAATGGCTTCCCATTCACATGAGAAATGAATTTGATACATTTGGATATTAGATAAAGAAAAAAACCACAACTGGATGGGAATTAGGAAATGGAAGTAGAAATATTTTTACAACTTAGCCTGAAAACCATGGGAATGACAATTTTCTTTACATTACAAACAGCCCCTCAAATATAGGTTAGGATTTGTCAGCTGTGCCTTGCGCTGACGTGCTTTACACACAGGTTCTGCCTTTTCTCCTCAGCACTGGGCCTTGCTCGCACTCTGTGCCCTCCATCCCTCTCCCGCCTAAGCCATTGCTAAAGCAAACTCCACATTCCCCCAGCCACCCCCGAAAACCATTTATTCCCGTTCCCATTGAGCAGCGAGGCAGTAAATGCCTTATCAGTTTTGAAACAGCGGGCTGGATAATTCCAAGCAGATGTCTCCTTTTCCTCAATCACAACATCAGTTATGTCTTGGTCAGTCTTGATTAGCTGATTCTTACATAATGAGGAACCGGAGTTAATGGCCACTTCTCTGTGGGCTGAGCATGCTGAAAGGAGCAGCTTTGCCCCTGGAGAACACGAGGCTGATGAGGCGCTGAAATCAAGCTCAATGGAATGAGGCTGCACGGTGAGTCATTAGCAGAGATGACGCTCGGGTAACAGATGAAATATCTCTGATGGAGACCAGTTGTAAAAGCACAACTCCGTGCTTAATAAATGTGCTGGGGTGACTCAGAAATCCAGAGGACACATTTGTCTCTCTGCAGTGTTTCCTGTGTTGGATGTGTCTCCTGGCTTTGAAAGGGCCACTCTTACACTCCATGAAGGATGACTCTGCCATAAATATGAAAATAAAAGTGATCAGTCCCCTTGTGTTTGGCTGAAAAATGGGCAAATCCTCCATAAACAGGCTGGTGCCTGTTAGGTGTTGCATAATTTGATCAAATTTAAAACTGATCTAGTTGAAGATTGGATTGGATTGGATTGGATTGGACTGGACTGGATTGGATTGGACTGGATTGGATTGGATTGGATTGGATTGGATTGGACTGGACTGGATTGGATTGGATTGGATTGGACTGGACTGGATTGGATTGGATTGAAGCTACAACAGTTTAACAAGTTCCACAGACCCCTTTGATTGCTTTTAGTTGGACAAATAAAAATCTAACCTAGGAAAAAGCAGGGATAATTGCTAGACAAAGAACGAAAAATTGAATGTATCTCTTACCCCTGCATAAACAGCAAAAAAACCCAAACCCAAATACAAATAAATAATACCACATTATTAGCTGGGTGATAGTTTTGAGGTGGCATAAAACCCAATAGTGATTGCAAAATAAACACTTCCGAAACAAAAACATTTGGGGAGGAGAGGAGAGAATGTGCTAGGAAGGTTTAATTGTTTCATTAGAGAAGTGGGTGGTATTTAGTGTCTTCTGAAAACAAAGCAGTAGGAGCAAGTAGCTTCTGTTTCCACTTGCTTTTGGGTTGGATTTGGGTTGGATTGGATAATACAGTCTCTGTTCATAGAGGAGCTCCGTCGTTGTTAAAAGTGTTCCTCACTTTGTTTTGTGGATGCAAATTGTGGCAGATTAATGTCTTTCAAAGCTTTATGTGGATAATGTTCAAGCAGGGCACACATTTGACTTCCTTTGAGTTTAGAGGCCTCGTGATTGGCTGTAATGACCTTTTCAAAAGGAAAACAAATGCAGTTCTTGTTAAGAGGTTTTTACTTGGTAGCACCTGTTTGATCTGTTTAAATAATGTGCTGTTATTTTCTGAAGAAGAATATGGATTTTTATACTAATTTAGAGGAGTATCCATCAGAATTGCAGTAGTTCCTTGAGAGGAGCCGTGAGTGCCTCAGTGTAAAGATGGGTTTACGTTGATGAAATTTGTCCAACCTGTCCTGCAAGAAACCAGCATTTTCCCTTAGCTTAGCAATTCCTGGAAAAAAATACTCAGCACTGTGTGGGCAGCATCAGAGAAACTGCTTTAATTTTGATTTTCTAGAGTATGAATTCATTTGTTTAATCCCCACACTTCCTAATAATTTAATTCAGATCAATGGTGCCGTCTGTCCTTCCTGCAGCACAGCTGGCATTGTTATGCACCCGAAACTTCTGAATAACAGCGAGAGAGGACACTTGCACCTTCCTTTTCTTCCAGTGCTTGTGCCACCAGGGGCAGCAGCAGTGTCCCCCCAGAGAGCCCCAAGGTGTCGGGGCCAGCACTGAGTCACCAGCAGCACGAAGAGCCAGCAGCAAATATCTATTTTTTATAAGTAATGAATTCACTTAGTAGGAAAGGGCAGGGTAGAGAATGAATTGTTTAACAGATTAATGTGAATGTCTTTTATATTTTATAAACCTCTTAATTCCCTGGTGTGCTGAGCCAGGTTTTGTTTATGTACATGGAAACATGAAATCTTTTCCAGTCCCTGTGCAAATAACACAGAATTGGACTTCATTACGTTGGCTAATTTAACAAGTCCTGGGAGGCTTTTTGTTACGGGGGAATAGAGGAGGAGCCAGGAGCCCAAAGTGCTGCACCAGCACAATCTCTCGGAGTGAAATAATCTGCATTTGCTGTCGGAGCTCTCCAGGAAGGCTTTGCCTCTGAGGCCTGAGCTCAAAGATTTGGGGCCAAACCAAATTTTCCTCTGGGGCTACCTGGGCAGGCAGGAGCCTTGGTGGCAATCTCCAGCCCAGCTCCTGCTGCAGCACACTGTGATATTGGTTCCTCAACAAAGAGTTGGGAGCAGCCGGTTTTAGCGAGGCTCTGAGCTTTAATGAAGGATTTGGAGATCTTTTCTTTGTAATGAAAAGCATTAAAATTCTAAGACTGGGAATTTATTTATCTCTCATAACTAGTGGATAATCGTGGTGCTGAGAAGCTGGGCATTTAAAACTGCTGATATTATTGCTGCTGTGCCAGTTAAACAGAACTAATGCAAGCATTGCATAAATATTTTAATAGCTTTTTACTGTATTTCTTTAGAAAATGTTTAAAGAGCCACCTAATGTCAGACAGAGATACTTCCTGAGTAAACCCTTGTTAATTCTCTTTTAATGGCTTTATTAACATTGTGTAATTGAATATTGATACATTTAGCAGCCCTTTAAGCATCCTGTTTTATCGAGGTGTTGCACTCACATATTGATAAGGAGCACAATGTTAGAGCACTGATTAATTGCATCTTTGCTTAGTTCTTCTTGAACTGGTTCAACATGAAAGATGAGACATAGGTACAGGAGAGCTGTCTTTTTTATCAGCTTGATGTATTTTATATGCATCGTTTGTACCACTTAATTTAGCTTCATTTTGATTCCCAGTATGCCCAGTTAGTGCGAGCATGATCACACTGCCAGAGATAGGGGAGTCTAAATATTTTACTCTGTGAAATGTTCTGTCTTTTATCTCTTCTCTTATGAATAATTTACTTGTTGGTACAGCTTCAGAAGTGAATCCTGTTCTGCAAAAACATATATATTTTACTGGGAAAAGCAAGGATTACAGTGACATTAGCTTTCTCCCCAGAAAGTCTCCTCACAATATCAGAAGTCTGCAGAGAGGTGAATTCCTGGTCTGGTGTTCCTGGTTTTAATCACCAGCGTTTTTTTTCCTTTCCTTCCATCAGAAGCACTGGCATTACCATACATCTTTAATCACAGCATGGCTGCTTTTCTCATCTCCAGTGTTCCCCTTTGCTTCTTTATGCATATTTTTTACACAGTTCAAGCGGGGTGAAAATATATCCAAGAGCAGAGGGAGCACAGAAGATCATGTAGTGTCTGGAAACCACATCTCTAGGGCTTTTGCCAGTGTTGGAATTTGCATATGAGCTGAGGTGAATTTTGTAGGTCTTCCTAATGTTTATTCTTATCCTATTGTTAAGGCAATTAGAAAGGAAAAAAATGTCTCTTTTGTTGGCTTTCACAGAATCTTATTAGAGGTTGTAGCCTGTGCAAACACATGACAATGGTGTTGGGTTGAAGTTTAGTCAAGGAAAAATTAGGAAAGTTGAGTCTTAGAAGGAGGTTTAAGATGTGATTTAAGTTTAAAATTAGCCCATTTTGGAGCTTGGATGCCTTTGTGCTTTTTATCAGCTGTGCATGTTTGTTTCAGAGGAGAATGGGAGCTGCACCCAGACTTGCTTAGAGAAGAACTAATGTTCTGTATTCTGATATTTTAGCGAAAGTCAATTCTCATTTATTTCCATGTATTACTCATGTCATTGCATGAATCATTGCAAAAGATATGGAGATGAGAATTTAAAAAAAAAGTTAAATTGGAAAGGCCTAGTATTTTTCATACATTGCCAGTTATGACATTTAATCTTAATTGTGTCTGAATTTGACTGATTTTCCAGTTGCCTGAGTTTTGCAAGAGTTATGTTGTTGCTAGGACACAGAGACTTTATGTGATACAACTATCATCAACCTAAAAGAAAGATTTTAAAGACTGAATCTTATATTTACAGAAGTACATTTTGAGCAGTGATAGCCTAATGCAAAAGGACTGCAACACTGTTATTCTGAAATAAAGTCATCGAACAGTGGTTAAGAAATGTCTCATTTTTTAATCTCTCAGCGGTTAAATTGGGAAGAGGAGCATGTCCACCCTTGCTGTCATTTCCTGTGGTTCCTTAGTCATGGTTTGTTTGGCCTTTTCGTGTTCTCAGTAGTGAAATTTTCTGGTTTGGTTTTATTCTGTTCCATGGGAGAGGTGTCCCAGTATCGTCCATTTCTGCTACTGGTTTGCTTCCACCTTTTGAAAATTCATCATTTATTTTTGGGCACAGTCACAGCTCCTGGGTTGGCTCTTCATCCCCTCCAAGGGCATCTCTTATTGCTATGACATTGGGCAATTCCCTGCTTGTGTTCCTGTGGGCCTTGCACCATCCACACAGTAATTACAAGTCCTAATTCCATAGTGGTGACTTCCCAGGCCAACCTCTGGGATGTTTTTATGGAAAGAATTGAGGCTGTGGGTTTTGTGAATCAACTGAATGCCTTTAGCAGCAGCAGTGCCTTCATTTCTCACCCTCTCAGCCCTAAAAGTCTGCAAGTAAAATTTCTGTAATGCTGTAGAATAAGACCTGTGAGGTCCTTGCCAGGTGTGATTCATGTCCCTAAAGCCACCAAAGCTCTGCAGGTGGCTTAGATATAAAATTTCCCTAAATGTAGCAAATTAACCTCTCCACTGCTAATTGGGTTGAACTATTGATTACTGTGACCCAACTCTTAGAGCAGCTCACAGCTCTGCACACATCTCACATCCAAAACTTTGCCCCGGGTGACCTGACAGGTCCTTCTTTAATCCCGAGAGATAACCAGCATGGAAATGGGCTCATTAAGACTCAGCTATTAGTTAGGAATCTTCCAAATTATGGCCATGTTTGGGTCCCAATAAGTTCACACCACACCACAGGATCCACTCAGTCACATTTATTATCAGTACGTGCTTAGGAAATACGTAGGATGGCAGGAGGGAAGCTGGGAAATCCTTTGCTTTCCTCCTTTTCAGTCCTGAATACAGGTGTTTCTGGATAAATCTTTAGATCCTTTTGTGGTTTTTTTCTCCTGAGAAAATACTTTGAAGGAAAACATTGTAATTTTTCTTCTGAAGGATTGTAGAGTCTGCCATTAGTATAACAAAAATGGGATTGCTGGACAAAACCCTCAAGCTAACAAATTATTCAGACTAGAGTGTGTGGGAGTCCAAAATAAGAATCGATTTGACCTGAATATGGAATCATCAAGGTTGGAAATTCCTCCAAGGTCATTGAGTCCAACCATTAAGGCCACCACTGACCCATGTCCCCAAGCACATATTTGTACCTTGCAAATAAGACATACATTTAAAGCATATTAAAACATTTAATCTCCCAAATTTATAGAGAATTTTGTTCTTTTTACGAAAACTTTTGCTGAATATCACCCTTTCTTTTGGTTTGAACTTAATATTTCAGCACAGGAACATGGTGCAAGGCCAAGGCCACTGCAATGTGTGATGAGCGCAGTTAGAATGTCATTCATCTTCTGAGTTCATGAAAAACTGAAAGAAGTTTGAAATTTATGGGAGCAGAAGACAATGAGTATTTTACTAGGGCCATTTAGGACTGTCATTTGCATGAAATTAAAGATGGTCCCTTATAAATTTATGTATGAAGTTCTGACAATCCACATCATTTTGGAGACAGAGATTTAGAGTGTGATACTGGGATAACATTTGGTAGATATATTGCTAGATCAAAGTCTGTTGATATTAATATGAAATTTCAGTTTTCTTTATCTTTTACAAGGAACTCTTTTTCTTCGCCCTGGAGGAGTCTCCAGTAATCAGTGGTTCAGCAGGATTTCGGCAGGCCCAGGGAAGGGTAGAACCCTATCTTAGCACACTTTGCTGCTTGATGTCTTTAAATATTTCCTCCAGAAGAGCACTTTTGAGGTGAGAATTCAGTGCAGGCAATAAAAAAAGCTCCTTTATCCAATGTGAAAAGTCAGTGTGGCCAAAACCTGACATTTCGTGGTGTCTCTTGTGCTTTGAGGGTGGAGTGGGATGTAGGTCAGATCCAAATTCAGATGCCATGGAAGAATGCGAGCAGGAATGTTGTACGCCAGAAAACTAGAAATGGATGATGTTGTACTCAAGAAATATGCTCATGTTATCACCTTTGGCTAACACTGCTGACTTAGCTTGGGGTTTGGATTAATTACCACAAATTGTGGGGGTTTGTGCTCACAGAAAGTTCTTTATTATTACAAATACAGCTGACACCACGCAGCTGCCAGCACCTTTTTTTTTTTTTTTTAACAAATTCCATCTTCTTACCTCTTCTGTGTTTTAATGTGTGCATCAGCTTGCCAAAATACCAGATTATCTTCTCCAAGTGTCTCTGGCCACTGACCTGGTCATCTCTGAAGACTTTTGCATCCTGACCTGGTCAGTAAAACGTGTTCCAGACATCCAGTTTGACTCCTTATCTCTATAGTTACAGAATGTATCTCTAATGAATCATTTCCAGAACATCTGGATGGCTGTGGATAATGATATCCAAGTGGAATTCATCTGGTTGCCACTGTACTTAATTTATGACTAATATTTTATCTATATGGTCACAGAATCACAGAACGGTTTGATTTAGAAGAGACCTTAGAGCTCATCTCATTCCACGCCCCTGCCAAGGGCAGGGACACCTCCCACCAGACCAGGTTGCTCATGTGTAGAAATATTGTTTCAGTGAAAGCCTTTTTATTTGTAAAATGTCTGTTTATCTGGATAGCAGCAGAGGATTTCCTCTGTAAAACAGAGGTGGGTGAGTGAGCACAAATACCTCCAGACAATTTGGCTGTCCAGGTGTTCTCAGCTGTGAACTCTGCTGCTGGTGGAGGGCTCCGAGACAGTGGCAGTACCTTTGAGCCCTCCTGCTCTCCTCCTGCGGCTCAGCAGGGTTTTATGGCTTCCGAGCTTGTATTCTGAATGTTTTGGGATTATTTTGAGGTTCTGGGAATTTCTTAACCTCAGATGGACAGAGCTGATGTTACAGACACCTCTCTGATGGGATTATTAGCTACCAGGTGATTTCTTCTACATTCCTGTGATTCCTTTGCAAACGATTTATGTCATGGAATTTTATCAAGCAACGCCATAATTTGGTCATTTGAGGATTGAAATATAAAGATCAGGAACCTAAAATATTGGGTGAGCTTTTGTGGCCTGTTTGAATGACATGTAAGCATAAAGAGGTTAGCTCCATGAAAACAAAGTTGCAATCTATTTTTAATTATTATCTTACTTGCTGGATAGAAAATATTCCTTTCTGAGGTGCAAATTATCCCTAGAGGGTGCTTTAAAAATACTTTCAATATTAACATTTTGGGTTTTTAACTTGGCTTGAACTTGATTTTTCAGATTATGTTTTAAGACCTCATGTATTACAAGAAGACACATACACAAGGCCCGATTGACATTCCAGTATGGATCAGTTAATGATGTTAACACAGCAAGATAAAACAGAATAAGCATTAATTTATTTTTGTGTCCATGCAAGCCTTGTGTAGTGCAGTGACTGATTTCTTCAGGGAAAAAATATCTTTGACCATAGTGTTGGATCAGGTCCCTGCAATCTGTCCAAGTCAAGCTTTCAATATAATTTTCAAGCATGTTTCTTTGAAGAAAGTATTTGACCTAGTAAACCATCATATTTCACTGTCACAATTACGATTCCCTTGGGAATTAGCCATGTTTATCCAATTTCACATGTTCTGTTGTGCTGTTCCTCACTGTTGGGAAGCTGATGCTTTGGAAATGCAGTTCTGGAAGGGAATTACGTGACCTTGAAGGACAGACTCACAGTTCATATACACTTGCTCTTTCTCCAACTTATGTCTACCTGTTCTTTCTCCAGTTTGTATCTACCTCCTCTTTCTCCACTTTATATCTACCAGTTCTTTCTCCAATTTATATTTACCTGCGCTTTTTCCTGTTTATATCTACCAGTTTTCTCCAATTTGTATTTACCTGCTCTTTCTCCAATTTACATCTACCTATTCTATGTCCAGTTTACATCTACCTGTTCTTTCTCCACTTTATATCTACCTCTTCTTTCTCCACTTTATATCTACCTGTTCTTTCTTCAGTTTATATTTACCTGCTCTTTTTCCTGTTTATATCTAACAGTTCTTTCTCCAGTTTATATCTCCCTGCTCTTTCTCCAGAGGCTTCTCCCAGGGCTGACCAGGTGGCCTGGTGAATTGTCCTCAATGCAGGACAATTCTGAGGACAGGGTGGGGAATACAACCCATGGACAGATGTTGTGCAGTAAATCAGAGCCTTGCAGGGAGTGCTGCTCCTTCCTTAAGCCAGGGAATCTGTAATGGGATCAGCCAGGGAGTCTGTAACGGGATCAGCCAGGAAATCTGTAATGGGATCAGCCAGGGAATCTGTAATGGGATCAGGGATTGGAGTGCGCGGCACTGCTGAAGGGACGTGGGGATATCAGCAATGATCCAGAGGGGAAAACTTCCACGAAACCTTTGGAAGCAGGAGGCTGATCCAGTGAGAGTTTTATTGTGGCTTAGGAGGTAAGCAATTGTAGGAGGCTGCCAGTCTGAAGAGGTTTGGGTGGCAGTGTTTTAATTAATTTAATGGCCGAGGAGTTTGTGCGGCATCGCAGCGCTCCCGAGCATGCGGAAAGGCAGAGCAGGGAAAGGGCTGGGAAGGAAACCCAGCTGGGAGCAGCCAGCCTGGATCATCAGCTGTGGATGGCCTTGTTTGCCTGCAGGGGAAATGATAGGAGATTCAGAAATGAAGCCTGCAGGGGCTGGGCTGGGAGGTGTGTGGGATCCAGCAACACATTCTAGGCAGAGACAAGCTCTGGCTGTAAATGGAGCTGAGAAACCTCTGAGTCTGAGCAGGACAGGCTGTGTTATAACCTGATTTGGGCAGGGAATTAAGACTTGATCCTTTTAGGGATTGACAGGGAATTTTTGACACTTGTGTGTCCTCCAGCAATTCTTACATCTGCGTGTGACTTTTTACACTGACTCTGAGATATCTTAATCTAAACTCTATTAACGTTGGGCTCCTTGGGGTTTGGTTTTTTAAAAGAAACTTGTTTCAGTGAGTTGGTCTGAAACACTGGGACAACAACAAAGGAGTATTTGCCATTTATTAGCAAAGCTGAGCTTTATGCTGTAAAGGACTTTTCTACACATGGAGCGAAACCCCAGCCCGGGCAGTAAAACTTCCCTGCCTTGCTTGTGGAGACTGAGAATTATTCCTCTTTCTCTGGGGATCACAAGGAATCAGTGACAGAATATAAAGGCTGTGCATGAGATTTTCCAGTACTGACCTACTTCTTCTCTCATTAAAATCACTGTGAGTTTTACCATTGACTTTTCAGGCAGAGTCAGGCCAATATTGTGTGCTAATGAAATTGCTTTCCAAAAAGCTTCTCCAGTAGTTGTGTCCAACTGTTCCAAGCCATGGGTCACAATAGGATTTCAAAAGCACTGAGGAGACCATGAGCGTTGTGAAACGGATTTCCTGGCCCTGGGTGGCTCAAATTTGCATCTCATAGGCTGTGGCAGGAAGGAGAAACCACACAGAGGGCCCTGTCTAGGAGAATCTCTTTGTGCATTTGCCTCTGTGGTCTCCTCCTTCAGGTCTCCCTCATCTTGTGGAGGAACCTGGCAGGAATATGAAGAGTTGGAATTACCACAATATACAGCACAGGGGTGCATAAGACAGGTAGTGTCAGGGATTTCACTGCTTTATTATTTTTATCCTTTGAGCTTTTAGCATTTGGGATTTTTTTTTCTTTTAATTCTTTTGTAATTTGCTCCATAGTTCAGCGTTTGACACTATCTGGACTCTCAAGAGCTCAGAGAGCTCTGCCAGAGGAGCCCAGACACGATAGAAAAGGATTTTCTTTGGGTTCGAGGCATATCCATGAGAAGGAGCTTTACCTGGGTCAGGTTTTTACAACTCAAGTATCTACAGGAAATGCTGAATAAGCATAACAGCCTAAATGGATGGAAGCCTGATTTTCCTCATGTTAACCGTAGGATCAGAGCCAGGGATTTGGTTTGGGGCTAAAGGAGCTCCAGGATGTAAAGCCAAGACCAAAAGAAAAACAGGATTTTAAACTGTGTGCTTTAAAGTTAATGAATAGTTACACTGTCTGGAGCACCATGCAGGAAATAAAAACTCTGGGCTTTTTTCAACTTCTCATTTGGAGGGATTTTCCTTTTTCTTCCTTGCACAATTTAGCAGTCAGAGATCTACAAAAGGAAGACCTGCGCATTCAGATAATTTGGGGAGATCGAATGGGTTTTTTTTTCAAAGGCAAAATATGTTATCTATCCAAAAATCGTTGGGCTGAGGCTGTACAAGGCTGCGAAAGCAGCAGCATTGTGCCCTCCAGTGACAGGAGCTGCTACAGCAGCAAGAGTGACATTCCTGCAAGCTCCCGGGGGACTCCTCCGCACAGGGATGCTGGGAAAGTTAATATGAATTAATCAAAATTATGAAGTTAATCCAGTCGAAGTGAAAGTATCTACATTCCACTCTCACCACCTTCCCTTCAGCAGTTGCCTGCCTGTTAATTTGCTCTTAATTTGCTGTAATCTCCCAACCCCCAGACATTCACAGAATTGTTTTTGGCTTTTAGACTAAAATATGCCAGAAAATAATGCAGTCTCCACACCTGTAAGGAGCTGTCAGTTGTAATAATTTTATGCACTTTAGTCTTGCAGGAACAGGGAGTTTTGTGGTGCACAAGACCTTGGTTTTGCAACTGGATTCCAGAAGGAACCCCACTGGTTTGGGGCAGGGAGCTGGAATGAGGGAGCTCAGCATCCTTCACTGGCCTGGAGTGACTCCAGAAAGAAAATAGGCTGAGTTGTGAGAGAGGAGGGAGAGCCTGGCAGTGTCCCAGGCCAGGCTGGATGGGCTTGGAGCAGCCTGGGATAGTGGAGGTGTCCCTGCCATGGCATGGGGTGGCACTGGGTGACCTTTAAAGGTCCCTTCCAACCCAAACCATTCTGTGTTTCTGTTCTTTAATTGTATCTTCATTGAGGTTTCCAGCACTTGTGTGCCCTAAGGGCATCCCCAAAAGGTGGGCACCCCAAAGGTCAGGAGAAGTGTGAAAATGCAGTTACTTCAAACTGAACCTTGTTCTTCTGCACGGAGGGGCTGAAAGCCCTGAAGGGAGAGGTCAGAGCTGGCAGATTTTTTTGAACTCTCTTTAACTGTTTGAAGTGTGAGCATTGATGCAAGAATCCCCTACTCTCCTTTTCTTTCCTTGTGAACACTGAACTGAGAGAGAAAGAGAAATCCCCTGTGCCAGGGGAGGATCAGGCTGGACATCAGCAGGAATTTCTTCGTGGAAGGGGCGCTCAGGCCTTGGCAGAGCTGCCCAGGGAGGTTTGCAGTGCCCATCCCTGCAGGTGCCCAAGGAATTCCTGGAGGTGGCACTCAGTGCTCTGGGCTGGGGACAAGGTGGGGATGGGCACAGCTTGAGTTTGGTGATCTTGGAGCTCTTTTCCCACCTCAGTGATTTCTGTGATCCCAAAACCACCAGCAAACCAAGAGAGGGACTGAACCCACCAAAGCTGAACAGGAGGCAGCATTTCTGAAGAGTTGTGTTTTGTTGGGCGATGTGAGCGGAGGCTCAGGGCTCGATGAGCAGGACTTGCATTGTCTGGCACTGGCCCTGCTGAACAATCCTACTGCTCTCAAGGTCTGCCTGAAACGTGGGAAGAGGGAAATCCTTCCTCTCCAGTGAAGTGATCATATGGAGAGCAGCTGTAATTGAATTAGAGGCTGATTTAATGAGATGCTATTAGAAGTGACACCGCCTTGCTCTGTGGGGGCAGCCCTTTGGAGCAGCACTCAAAGCAGTTGCCAGGTGGGAATCACCAGCTTTTTAACTCTCATTTCCTGGCTTTTTTCTCCTCTTCTTGTTCAGAAGGGGAAAAGTATAAAGAGACCTCAGCTTACGCAGACGTGAGCAGTTATCCTTTGCGCAAAAAAGAGATAGTTTGATAAAATAGATATTTTTGTAATGCATCAACTTTATGACTAATATCTTCAGATTTTACATTTTCTTCCATACTCTCATGGAGGTTTGGAGAGAAATAGTTGGGTTACAGAGTAGAAGAAAATGTTGTTTTTCAGCAACTGTGTCATTGAAGAGAAGGTGCAGGTTCACAAAACCACCTCGAGTTGCCCGGGTGTTTTCTATGGTGGGGATAATAGAATTCATAACTCTGTAAAGAATTACATAATTTGGTTTTTAAAGTGTGACGTACAATGTGTGAGTTCTCCTTGCTGTCATAATTGGTCTTCTTTTTAATGGGAGTCTTCTATGATAAAGAAATAAAGCTTGGAGATATTGACTGGAAGCTCTTCAGGATTCTTGGGTTGAGGTTGTTTAGCCCCAAGGAGAAAATAATTTAAAATGTATCCCATGTTCTTGGACTTTATCTTCAAAGTAATAATTAGTAATAATAGATTCACACAAACAAAATTTCTGCAGAGCAGGAAAAAAGTCAGTATTTTGCTCCCTTCCAGTCCCCAGGACCAAAACTTTCTTCACAATGGTGAACATGTGGGAGGGACAAGGAATTCCATTGTAATGGCAGTTCAGAAGCAAAAATATTAATTTCTGTATTTGCTTTAAATTGATGGAGCCACAGTACAGTTTTCTTGCTTTAGTTCAAAAAATAAGCACATCTGTTGAAATGCTGAAAGAAAAACAGAAAACTATGAATAAAAAATGTCCCAGACATGATAAGGCTGGTAATTCCTGATTAGAAATCACTGCTGCGATTGTTAGAGCTGGAGATCAAATTTACAGCTGTCTGAAGGTGTTACATTTAGAACACTCTCGTTTGTAAATCATTATCAAACTTTGAATACACTTTGGGGGTTTTGCTGCTTTTTTTTTTAATTATTTTTTTAAACTTATTTACAACCAGCTTGTTGAAACACTTCCTATTTCTGTTCTTCATGTTTCCTTCCTATTTGCTTATTAGGGCAGCAGACTTTAAAAGGCAAATTTATTCATTACAGAGGGAGGACCATGCATAATATAGAATTCATGCTGTTTATCAAAGCCTGAAAAAATAATTATGGAATTTGTGCATGAAGGAATAGAATTTACACGTGTTAGTAGGATGATATTGTTGTTTATCCACCAGAAAAAATTTGTTTGCCTGAGGCCAAAAAGGTGTAGCATTTCAGAGGACTCACTTATCACAAGTCTCCTAACTTTATAGGAATTATTACATGAATTTGACTGCCAGTCATCCTCTTGCCTGAAATAAAACAAAATAGAAGTAAATAAGAGCCTTCAGCCATTTTGTTTCAGTGGTTTTGAGGTATTTGGCCTCATTGTGACCTCTCTGATCTGTTCAAATGAGCTTGTCCTAAGGAAGGTGCAGCTCAGGCAGTCTGGGGCTGTGCTGAGCAGTTTTTTGGGGGCTGATGTCTGTCCTGAAGAGAAATTACTCAATTTTGGATACATGAAAAATTTAAATGCATATTAGACTTGCCTTAGTTTTCTGTAGAGGTTTCTGTTATGAAGGTTTAACTACAGCCTTAATTTTATTGTCTCCATGAATCTGCCTACTGAAAGTTGTCCTTTGAAGCCAAGTCATTTTTTCTCAGTTGTTTTATTTGTGTTTGTAAATATTTCAGAAACCGACGGTATTTCTAATTCCTTAAATCACAGATTATACAGCAGAAGGCTTTAGACTGAATGCTGATCTCCCTCCAAAAGAACTAAACATAGAAAACAGAAAGCACAGCAAATAATAAAGACAATATTACAAAGAACAGTAAAGACAACAGCAGAACTCATGGTCAGCCTTAAATGAGTATTGTAGACATTGTTTTCCCTTTGTAAATCAGAATTTTAGTGGTGTTCATTCAGCAGGAAAAGTAAAAAGGGACAAGAGAATTCCAAATCTGAAGTTCCTTCTCCTGCAAAACCCCACCTGGATAATTTCCGTGTGAATGAAATCTCTGGAGGCTTTGGTCAGGATAGACATCATCCCAAATATATTCCTAAAAACATAAAAATAAACCATCAAAACCTCTCCCTTCAATTATTGTCACCAGCAAGGGACCTCTGAACTTCGAGCCAAATGTTTGCATTTCTTTGAGACAAAACAAACATTCTCAACCTTCTAATTGCACAACAGCTAAATTAAAATGAATGCAAAATGGTGCTTTAGGACTTATGGAGCCTTCTGCAGTTCCACAGGAAAAAAAAATATATGAAAAATATGTGCTATTTTATGCAACAGCAATTTGGACTGCTACAAAAATAATTACTTTTAAAATCCACGCTGCACATATGCAGATGGTTAACAAACTCTGGCTCACTCACCAGATGAAAATGATATTGGGAAAATCCATGCTGCAGAGATAGTGTCATTCCATTATAAATGTGCAAAGTATGCAAAAACATTACTGCTCGATTGTTTTCCAGGACGGCCTGGATCTCAGTGCCAGATGTTTTATTCCTTGCATATCTTGTTGTAACTCAACAATTGCTGCTCTCTGAGTTTGTCCAGCCTGGGAGAGGAGCTGGGAGTTTGAGATGTGTTTGTGTGGTACAGACAGGAGGTTCCAGCCAGGTGATGTTCCTCCCAGCTCCCTCTTGGTTATTCCTGTTCCCAAAATCACCCAGGGCTCCTTGGGGTTGAACTCGTTGGTTTTCAACCCGAGTTGAACACATGGCAATGGAAACACGGCAAAAGCAGAGCTCTTGTGCAAGGCAGGACGCCTGAATTCATTGGAATAAATGGGATTTTGTCACCTGGGAAGAGCATGGAATGGCAGGAATGGGATGGGGGAGCACTCATTGACCACACTCTCAAAGTCTCCTCGCCTTTGTATCAATGAAAGTTTGCTGGTGATAGGAAAAACCAATTAAAATTTCCATTCTTTTATAGATCCAACCCTATATTTTGCTGAGCTGAGATCTGTAAGATTTAAAATGAGATATTTTGTTGCATTTTTAGAGAAGGTTGGTATTTCTGTATTCCAAAATCTGCTCTTTATAGGCTTCCACAGAACCTTCCCTCTACAGGGGACCATTGCCAAGGTCCTTTGCACCTACCTATGAATAGCGTCAGACCTTTACAGATATCCCAAAAATCATATTTTTCAGTAGAAATAATTTGTTCTTTTAGGACTGAATGATAAACAGTAAATTTTCCTTTTTCCTTCTGTTTCCAAAATATGGCTTTCCCCAAAATTTATAAAGCACAAGTGTATATTCTGTAGTATACAGAGGGATTTTTATCCTGAATTAAATCAATTTCGGTTGTCATCCTTCATCCTTATTACTGAGTTACTTAATTGGTAATTTCTGAGAGCAGCCGTAACTGTCACAGATACTGTGGGAGAGCCATCAACACTCTGCATGTTGAAATAATTGCGGAGTTTTGTTATTTTTCCAAGGGTTCTTGTTAAACACCGAGTGCTGTTGCCAGTGTTTTGCCCACAGTATTCCATGATGGAAGGAAATCCTTCTTTAGATCAGTCTGGACTGCAGTTGCAGGAGCCTCCTGAACTGCAATCCAAGTTCTGCAGGAGCATGTGTCAGGAGAAGAATCTAAAACATGGTTTAACAAGCATGTGACAATAAATTAAGGAAATACATTTGGATATGTGAGGAAGAAATGGTTTCCACAAAAATACTCATCTCCTCCCAGTCACAGCTGTGACTTTTGAATATGTATTAAGCTCTGCAAGGAGAGCTAAGCTCGGAATTTGGCAGTAATAGTCTGTTCATAAATATACATGAAATGTGAAAAAAGAGTTTACAGAATTGAAAGTGAGCATTGGCCTGGGTAAGCAGACATACCTTGAGATAAAAATTGCAATTCATTGTCAGCACATGAGGCTCTGCTTTTAACTTATCAATGTAACAGTGGCATTAGATTTTCTCATCTATTCTGCATTACTTATAATTGAATAGTGTATTAACAAGTGAATGGTTGTTTAAAGGGAGAGAAAGAACCTTCTACCCAGGCAGTTAAAGGTTTAATATCTTCCCTCCAACAGAAACAACTCATTTAACATTCAAAGAGAGATTTTGGCTTTTTCTCTCCACTCACTTTACCTCAACAAACCAGATGGCAAATGTCTCACTGAAAAAGCCAGTGCAAACAGAGTCTGCATCTGCCCACCCTCCTGTTTGCCTTGCCAGCAGAGGGGAAACAATATTAAATTTAGGGTCTTGTATTAAACACTTGCAGCTACATTTCCAGTTTTTCCCATTTTGCATTCTCACACTTCGTTGAGCCAAGCTACTGACAGCTTTTACTTATTTTGATGTATAGCAGGGAACGAAGTGTATTTATTGACATCGTATTTCATGTGGCATCTTCCAACAATGAGCAAGTGTGCCTTGGACTGGTGTTTAATATTTTCCTCTGACTTTGTTTTTGATAATTTCTCACTTAAGTGTGCAGAAGTTTCCTCATTTCCAAGGTAATTGTCTGTGATTTGAACGCAGGATTATCATGTAAATAGATCGTTTATATATATATATGTATTTTTAATGTATATATATATATACACTTCTAGAAGCTTTCGGTGAAGGGGAATTTTTAGAAAGGAAGGATATTAGAACAGCAGGGGTAACATACCAAGAAAGCAAATCTAATATTGGATTGAATTGTGTTTAGTAAGATCTGGTCGTTGCACCTCAATTATTTTGTATTGAACGGGTTCTAGTTTGGTTTACCCATTTTACAACGTTTAAACTTTCATATTTAGGGTAGCCAGAAAACAAATGAGATTATTTCTCAGGTTTTTTGTTGATTGCATCACCACTGTGAGCTTTCCAAAAGAGCACCACACATTGCCTTCAGATTCCTGGGTTTTTTCTGTGCGCTGTCAGACAGTGAGAGACAAGACACAGGAAGAATGGAGCATATGGAAAATGTTTCCATATTTCTTCCTGTGGAATCTATTTGGCATTAATATTATCACATTAAGACTTTGATTGCTGGCTGATGAGAGGAAAAGCAAGGTAATAAATCATGATTCCAATAAGTTCGTGTGGGAAGAGTAGGTGTGCTTTAAAGGACACCTTAAATGATGACAAAACTCACAATAGTACAGGAGTTTCTGGTCCGGGTTGGTGGTAAAGAGGAGCTCTTTAGAAAGGATATTGGAAGAGGAAAGAAATCAAATTAAATATTGAGTTGGGTTGTGTTTAGCAAGAGACAGTGTTGTACCTCATTTTATATAGCACATAAAAAAATATTCTGTTTAATTCTTTATCATTTAACTTCCTCCTTGTTGGAATTGCAGTGGAGAGGTATTTATTGCAATGTGGTTTTAACATGGCTTTAAAATACTCCAAAAACCAGATTAAAAGTATATTGTTAAAATAGGCACATTTAAAAATGACGACTGAGCAGTGGTAGAGTTTCCCTGGACCTTTTGCTGAAAGCACCACTCCTATTTTCAGTCAAGGGTGAGAAGAGGGAAATCAGATGTTTTAGATTACACTTGAGATAGAAAATAGATTTGATCAGTTCAAAGAATTAGGGGAGATTTTGTTTGCATGAATTGTAGCTGCTCTACATACTTAACCTTGAAAGCCTTCTGCCAAAGAAACGCTGATTTGTTAAAGAGGTACCAACTCTGTGATATCTCATTATAGAGGAATACTTTGCATTCCCTGCACTCTAAACACTATGATCTGCTACTTGTCCATTTGAAAAGCAATGTCCAATTTGCTTATCCAAAGGAAATAATGGTGTTTGTGGAGAAGTCGCATTAATTCTGAGCAAAAGTCCTCCCTGGAAGTTAATACATGCACTGACTGACTCATGGTGTTTTCAGGCAACGGTATAATTTTAAAAAATACAGATGTATTTTTAAAAAATCAGCTTTTCCTGCTGAGTTTTTAAACTTGGACCACAATAACCTGATGGATGGGTAGTAATTACAGACAACATGTACAGCAGTGCTTGAGGAGGATTTCATTAAACCCAAAGAGGAAGGACTGAGTAGGAGCAACCCCCAGATTCATTGCCAGCAATGCTCCTCAGCTCTGTGCTCTCAGCAGGAGAAATGTGGAGCTTTCAGAAGGGCTGACAGGACACAGGAGTTGAGATCACACTGTTAAAGGCTTTAGTTAAAATGTTGGTGTTTAAGAGCATCCTAATCCCCTTGGTGTCTTCAGACCCCTGAAATCCTTCTGCAGAGCAGGCCAGAGCATCCCAAAGCCATGACCCCAATTCCTGCTGTGTCACCCTGGCAGATGCATTCCCAGCAGCCTTTTCCTCCCTGAAATACCTTTGCATCTGATCTCTTTGATCCCAGTGGAAGTCACACCACCAGCGTTCCCCTGTGCCTCCGTGGTGGAAATTTGCCCATCAGCCTGAGCTCTCTGGGCTGACCTTTCCCTCCTTCCACACCACCGGAGGGGTTCCAGTTCCCCCATGGCAGGAGGACTGGAACAAGATGGTCTTTAAGGTCCCTTCCAGCCCAAACCAGCCCATGATTCTGTGAATATTTTTCCCTTCACAAAGCCCTCAGAGCTGTTAAGCTCCTCTCTCTCTCTCTCTTCTTTGCTGTATTCTTGTCCAAACCCAGCACTGATGTGGTGCTTTTCCAAGGAAAACCCCATCCCTGTGGGATGGTTCCACAAGTGGTTCAATTAACAGCAAAGTCCTTTCTCCCTCAGCACATGAAACTCCTTCCAAGTTCAAGTGAGGTGCAGGTTATTTGTTTGCTTCAAAGTTGTTGATGGCAGTGCAGAATAACACAGCACCTGCCAAAAACAGCCTGTGGGATCCCACCAGGAGCTGAATAAGAGCATTCCTTGCCGATGCTCATTTTTTTGAATTTTCTTGCTTCACTAATCCCTGCTTCATTTAGGATCTCCTGCACATGGATCTGCTCAGTACAATACTAGGTCAAATGCCTTGCAACAATTTAAGCCATGTAATCATCTTTATAAAAGCAAACATGTAATCATATCAAGGAATGAAATCAGGTTTGCTTGGCATGACCTATTTTCCTCCAGCAATGCTGACAAAGATTAGGTTCCAAAACTTCCTTTTGCTTGTAATTGTTTTATAGGTCTCAGCCTATTTGAAATTCTGGTTCAGGGGCTTTTGTCCTGATTCCAGGTTAAGTTCTTACATTCCTGATAGGGAGAGCAGCTCGTAGTGAAAATCCTGCAGGGCGAATATTGCTCCATAAAGTGGGGTGAGTGAGCTGGGGGTGACTCTTGGTTTGGTGTCTGCTGCCGTCCTCTGATAATGGGGGAAAAAGGGGGGATTAGAGATATGAAATGTGCCCTGACATGAAAATAGAGCACATGGAAGCCTTTGTGATGCTGCCATAAGAAAAGTTCTTGAATTAATGAAGTTTGGGATATTGAACACCCTGGATTTAAAAAAACCCCATCTCAATTTCTTGCTTTTTGGATTAGACTAACCATATTAGTAATATGATTTTTTTTGTCTTTATTTGAAGCACAGTTGTATTAGTATCATTATAATTTCCCTATAACTTTTAGCCTGCTGGACAGTGCCTCACCAGCTCAGCTGTACCCGCAGCTGCTCGAGCTCTGAGCCTTTTAGTATCAGTGACAGAACTTCCATCACTTACTCCCTTTTAAAACCTCCGTTTCCTGCTATGTGAAGCAAATGGGTGCCATTCAGGCATAATTTGTAAAAAGTGAATATGTGAGTGACAGAAAGGCTGGAATGCAGCAGAGTTCCGAAGCTGGAGACAACAATGGGCAGCTGAGGAGAGCCCTTCAGTGAAACGCAGCCCGGACAATCAGATCAGAGCTGGGAAGTGCAGGGACAGGCAAGGCCACTTTCTGTGCAATGATTGCAAAATTCAGAGCTGCGGAAATAGCCATTCATAATGTCGGGATCCAGCCCTGGCTGCTTTGTGTTGCCTTTGTGCTGCTCTTGTCTGCTCCTTACAAACCACTTGAAAGCCTTGTCCTCCTGAAGAATGGGGGATGATTTTAAATGTGCATTGAAAGTGCATAGGATAGGAAAGGTGAGTTCTGTTTTTCATGTATTTTAGTTGGCAATACTGAATTACTCTTCAGGTTCTCCTTCAAACAACTAACTGATGCTAAAACTAGCAGTTTGGGGGTTATTTTGTTGAAAAATAAATGATTTTACAGTTATTTTTTAGATATGTTGAGTAAGAGTAGTTTTTACACTTGAAAGAAGCCACAATTGTTATTTATCCACAACTCTTCACATGACTCTGAGCTTTGCATTTTGATGAAATAGAACAGATATGAATGATAAGAGTGGGGATGTAAAAATGATGAGGGCTTGGGATCTTACTGTGGCTGAGAATAAACCAGAGGCCATTTGCTGCCAGCTCGTCATCTGTGCTTACACTGTTCCTCATTTGTTATTTCTGGCTAAATAACTTTTCTAAAGGTAATTAATACTATTTCAATAGAATATCATTGTTGTCGAAAATAGTCTAAAGCTGCTAAAACAGGAACACCTGGCAGAAAAACACAACATAAGTTACATAACACAACTTACATGTCTGACAAGATTTTATCGGAGTTTTACTGAAAAGGTAAAAATAGAGGCACTGATTCAATTCTAGAATTAATTGACAGTAGAATGTTGTGCATTTTTATACAGAGAGCAGAAAATGTGGATTTAGTTCATTACTTAAATAATTTATAATTCCATACATTAAGGTGGATTATGATTATTATTTAGGAGGAGTTTTTGCTTTCCCACCTCATAATAGTATTTTGTCCTCTTCCTGAATTCTTAAGAGCAGAACACTCTTAAGAGAGTCATGGAGTCTTTCTCTACTGATGATGTGGCACTGTGTTTTCTGTTGATAATTAATTGTCATCAGGCTAGAATTTTCCACCATGAGAATATGATGGGATGTTGTGTGGTCCGCTCTAATTCGCTCATGGCTGTAGCTACATCCATGGATAATCACAAATGCTTGGAGTTCTCCATGATATCCATGTTTCTCTGCCTGCACCACCTCACTGCTCCTCTTCAGCCATCTTTGTGACCCCAACGGAGTTTGGAATTTCTTTATTTCCCAACACTGCTACGTTTGTAGTGTATTTTCATTATTCCTCTCCTGAAGCCGTGTCTGAATTATGCTTCAGTTCTAACTAAGAGTTGGATTTGTCTGTCAGGCCTTGCATTGGAAGCCTAATGAAAGCAGATGTGAGACACTTCCCATTGTGAATTCCTGGAGCTCTACAGGCCTGGGTGAGACAAACGGTGCACATCTCCAGGTGCCACCGTCTCCTCTGCAGTGCTGGGGATCAGACCACGGCTGCTTTTCACAGATGAGGAAACGAAGGAGTTGGGCAGATGAAGAGAATTCCAGAAGCTGCTTCCGTATAGGAGAGTTTGGAGTATAGCCAGGGGGTACTTGCTGCTTATTTTTCTGTCTCCCTTATTGCCACCTACTCGCAAGTATTATTTCAGATGTTTCTCTTTTGTCCAACCTTTAGGTATCAGATTTTCTTTGTTTCCCTTCTCCATCACCCTAAGGAAGCTTCAGGGCACGTTTCAGGGATGCTGGTTGGTTATCCCTGTAAGGGTTAAGTCTGTCCCAGCACTTCCCAGCAGAGCCCAGCCTCAGCAGGGCCTGATGCCAAAAGCCAGCCCTTCAATTCCCTCAGCAATCTTCCCCTAAAACAGCAGAACTCATTCCCCTTCCCACTGTGAGATACCATCGTGCAATTCCATAAATGCAAGCCTGCAGTGCCTCTTTGTCCTCTGCCCTTCTGCCTGATTCCTTCTGCACTGATGGATCGATCCCTTCCCAGCACCTGAACCCAGGCTGAACTCCCTCCCCGTCCACACCCTCACACTAATGGCTTTTTGTGCCACTTTCTGTCTTTCCCTTTCTTTTCTCATTGAAAATCCCGTTCTGTTATCAGCTGATGTTTTCAGTCCATTTGCAGCGGCTCAGCACAAACTCATCCACTGGGGCACAGCACTGCTGAGATACCCACAGTGGGAAATTGGGAGGTCTTTAATCCACTGTGCTGAAGCCATAATGGTTGGCTTGAACTGGATATGAACATTTTGGAAACCACATGGAAAAGATGCTTTTACTCTGGAAATGTGTAACCACTGACACCTTAGAGGACAATTTGGACCACTTCTGTAGGATAATGATCCTCCCTTGTACTGTAGCACAATTTCGATTGCTCCTCTGCACTGCTTGGCTCAAGATGCTGGAGAGCCTGAACGTTGTTGGGATCACTCTTGCTGGGATAGAAGCACCTGGAGTTGGCCTGGAGGAGACAGACTGGTGAGGAGCTGTAGAAAAACCCACCAGTTTCCTGATACAACCTCCAGATAATTTTAAATTGCTATAAGGAAACTGAAAATATAAAGTTGGGCTTTATGTCTAAAGCTTCCTCAGACTTCTGATTTTCCAGAGCCATAACCCTTGCCTCTTCCAGTTTCTCTCCATATATGAAAATTTCCCAATTAATTTTATTGTGTTTCATTCTGCCCACAGTGCAGAAGTTGCTGATATTGGAACTGTAAATACCGTGAGGGCTGCAAAGGGACTCATTCCTGTGGTTACCTCTTCTTTTGTTTTAATGAAGATTTTTGTAGCGTTTTCCAAACTCACATGGGAGTTAATCAGATGCGAGGCAGAAAAATGTTGATAGTTATGGATGACCAGGAGTACCTGAGGGAAGCAGGAGCTGGCCCTGCTTGTGAGATCCTTCCTTTAATGACTTTTTTTTAAATGAAAGCACTTTTTTGTTGCCTGTACCTGCTGAATGATTTTGCTCAGTCCTCTGTCTTCATGATAGCATAGAATGGCATTTGCTATACTCTCTTCTCTCGAGGTTTGATTTGCCTCCCTTCTCAGAGGTGCCAGGAGTTTCCTCTCTATTCTGGATATCAGAGCCACTGCGCTCCAAATTGCACATTTACAGGTGCAATGGTGCTCTGTTGTTGTTCTTTGTGTCTCACACTTGATTTCTCTCTTTGTTCAACGAGCCACAGTGAAGAGCCACACTCTGGGTGCTCTCAGCAGTTCCTGTGCACAAAGGAGATGAAGGACAATTCTGTTTTTTCTTCCTGTTTGCTGCCTTTTGGCTTTGTAAATACAGAAACATCTTGGCAGAAAGTGCCCTGAGCAAACCTGGGCTGTGCCAGCCCCGGTTCAGACCTGCACACTTGAGTGCTGCTCCTCTCCTGAAGCACTTCATTACTCAACATTGACTTCTATCAAACAATTTAAAAAGAAAAAAACCACACAACAGAACACTTGAAAAGCTTCAGCTGTGTGCTTAAAGATTTTTCTGAAGAGAGATGGAACTCAGCATGTGTTTTTACTTAAATGGGTGCTGAAATATCAGCTGGAGCCTTGCCATAATTCTGCAGTTTCCATTCAGCCTTGGTAGGCTTTGCCCATTGGGAAGAGGAGTTGATGTTTGGCAAAACAGGAAAATGAAATTGTCCCCCCCCACACACCATAGGCAGGCAAATAGAGGGAAGAGAGAAAACCTGAAAATCATCTTTATTACAATTTCGATTGACTGGACTTCATTTTCCTGTCGGCAGTTCACTGCTGGGATACTGATGTGTGCCCACCTCTGGACAGACACAATTTAGCTCTCCTGTGTTACCTGTCTCTGTCTCAGATTGAATCCTGTCTGCTGGATTACTCCTCTCTTCTCCTAGCTGCAGATAAACCACATTTGCTGCGATGATTTGAGTGGAATACAGACTCTGATGAAGACAGCTCGGGGTTTGACTGCAGCAGACAGGTTTCTATCTGGCATGGCAGAAAATGACTGTGTGACCTGTGGCATCACCTGCACCAGCCGAGTGTGAAATCAGCTGTGCCAGGCAGCTCCTACACCATAATGAGGGAATAATTCCTCTGTGGGAATAAAGATGTTCACGCTGTGGCACACCTGCTTTCGTAACATAGAGACATCCAGCGGGAAAGAGGATTTGTCAGCCTTCCTCCTGCTCTGCTCCTCGCAGCTGACACCTTACAATAAACCCACAGCAGGTTCAAGGCTCTGCCGCAGCCAGAGCCGTGTGTGCAGGAAAGGACATCAGAACACAGATGTTTGCAGAGGGATGAAAGGTCTGAGTGCCTGAGTCTGCAGCAGGGAGTGCTGACCTGCCGTGTGTTTGTACCTGGGGCAGCTCTTTCAAAGCATCACTGAATGGTTTGGGTTGGAAGGGGCCTTAAAGATCATCTATTTCCAACCCCCTGCCGTGGGCAGGGACAGCCTCCATTAAATCAGCTTTTTCTGAAGTTTTAACCCCTGCAATGCCATCTTCCTTTTCTCCCCATCGTGGACGTTTTTTGTTTTAATAGCCATGTTTAAATCTATACCATTGGAAAGGTATCGTTTTCGTGAGGATTCCTGTTCTGTTCTTCACATCTACAATCCCAGGAGCAGACAATTATGACGAAGTGGCAAAGCTCAAAAAAGAGCAGTGCACATCTCTCGTCTTCCTGGTGGCTGAAAGGCTGCGGGCAGCTGGTCCCGCTGGGCTGCAGAACTTGAATTTGCGTGGCATGGATGCCACGAGCAAAAGGCTTTCTCCCTTCAGCTGGGAAGTTTTCCACAGCAGTTCAGCACACAAGTGCTGTGATTTAGCAATTTTACATGAATCTGCCTTTCGGATTAATCTTTGCCATCTTGAATTTGGTGTTTTACGGAAAAGATGCACTACTGTGGGAGTGAATTAATTCTACTGTTGCAGTTGAGAAAACAGGCTCATGCCTTTGAGAGGCCAGGAGAGGAATATTCTGGGAAGCAATTTGAGCTGATATTGTTGGGAGGGTAATATTGCCTGACAGATCTGCTGTGACAGCTGAAGATGTGCTGGAGCACAAAATAGAAAAGGAAAAGATTGTTGTTAGGCCAGCGACAAGATGAAACCCTACTACTTGTGACAGCTGTTGGCAGCATGATATCACTGTCCTTGAGCTTTCCACAGATCTGGAGTATTAGAAACTTGAAGATCATGTTGGTTGTGTGTTTCTGGAGATCTTGTTAGAGGTAATGCTCCCTGACAGCAGCCAACTGTAATTGGCAACGGGGATCCTTCAAATGCACACAAAGAAACAAAACCTCATCGTTTTCGTGCTGATCCTCTTGCAGGGTCATTGGTCACTGCTTTCCTACTGGAACCATCTGCAGCTGAAAAAGTTTTGAGGCTTCTCGTTTCTACATCATCAAAGGAAAAAATGCAATGGGAAGATGTATAAGCAAAATCGAGCTCAGTGAGATGCAGAGGGAATTTTGGGAAGAGGGGGAAGCTTTGCCTTCTGTTTGTTGAGGTGTAGAGTCACAAGGCTGTGTTTGAGAAACTTTCAAGTAAACAACATTTTTAAAACTCTGTAGATCTCAGCAAACTTCCCAGCAGGGAAATCTCACTAAAAACTGATGTCCCTGCGCCCTCCCCGCTCCAGACACACTCCTGGCTCTTTTCTTCCCACAAAGGCTTTCCAGGTATTTCTGCTGAGGTTCTGCCACCTTCCCAGCTTCTAACCATCAGGAAGCTGAGACAAGCCAAAGAGTCTCTGGTCGGGTCTCGCTGAAGCCTGAAATGCCTTTTTGGCAGTGCTCTCTGTGTCTTGGCAGATTTGGGGCTCTGTAGCTGCAGTTCCTCTCCTGTTTCTGTGACCCTGTGCTTTGAGCCTCTCATCCATCAGAAAGGCTGGGAAGTATTTCTTCTTAGGAGAGTAGATTTCAGGAATTCCAGTGCTGTCATGGTTTTTTTTCTTCCTTCACCAGCTACAATTACTGTCTTGCACGGAGTTCAAAACTCAGCTCCATTTGTTTGCTGCCTGATTCTAATTCAAAGACCCAGTCTCTTTTGCATCCTATTTTAATTTTCATATCGCTTTCAGCTGATACGAATCACCATGGATCAGTAGGAGATGCTGAGGTTGTGCTGATTTGCCCCAATATTTATTAAATATTTCTTTCTGGGCGCTGAGTGGTTGTGTCCAAAATGTGCCCATGAAATCAAATATGGACATACATCGGCTGAACTCTTTTGAAGTAAAGTTTTCTATCAGATCAAGGTAAAGAAATCAGCTGCTGCACTGAGAACCATCATGCAAGGAAAACCTCCCCATAGCTCCTGATGCTGAAAAAACTCAGTATTTTGGTCTGCAGAGCCAAGCTCTTCTCTCTTGGTGTGTTATGATAAGGAGAACACGTCTCAGGAGGTCATGAAAATTGCAAAGCATTGCACTTCCCAAAGTGGAATGTTCATCCTGTCTGGATTGTGACAAATCAGAGCAGACCAAGGGAAATGCAGGACAAAGGAAAAAATCAGGAGCTATTTCATTAATGGCATCTAAAAACAAGGCTGTGACAAAGATTATCATAAGAAATTCTTCCTTCCCTAAAAGCCATGGCAGGGGACATGTGGTTCATTGCTAAAATGAAGCCCCTAATTTGTAGCCCAAAATGTGAGTGCAATGAATATGGGTTTCTGTGAGAAAAACAGCCACTAAAAACTAGTCAGGAATTGGGAGAAAAGCGTTATCCTGTTTTGGCTGGGATAGAGTTAATTTTTTCTTCCTATTCAAGGCACTCAAAGCAGGCAAAGGTTGTTCCAAAGCACTGCTGACACCAGGAAAATACCTACAAATACTAACAGAAAAATTCTGCATGTTTCTCTGGTGGTTTTTGCTTTGGTTTTCCTTATTTCTGTTTCCCTTTTGGTGCTTTGATTATGTGGCTGGCTGAGATGCTGGACTGCCATCCCTGGCGCTGAGGAGCTTTGCATGCAGAAGGTGTCAGAGTTTTGCTGCACCTCTTCACACTCTGCCCACTCCGTGCCCCTCGGCCGTGCTCTGCCTCCTCAGAACGATGGAATATCGGGAATTTCTGCGGCATCTCCTTCCTGCTCGGCGTGATAACAGAGCAGACAGCTGGCAGAGCTGAGGGGGAAAGGGGAATGTGGCTGGCCCGAGTTGACTGTACAATGATATCACTGTCTAATCTCAGAGCAGCTCATTTTTTGCAATCTACACATCAGCCATCAGTTTAAAAAAAAAAAAAAAAAAGCCTTTCCATTATTTTGGACAAGGATCTAATTAAGAGCAGAAGTCTAGAGGGGAACAGCTCAGTATCCTGTTACACATTTCCCAAATTGTTGGATTCCCTGCTATGCTGTTGGTAGCTCTCATTGTATCGTCTGTACCCTCACCTCAAGGAGCTTTTTTGTTCGATATTTTCGAGATCTACCTGAGAGCCTTCACCTCCTCTCTCGTGTTCTCCCTCTCTACCCTGAGTGCCAAGGCTGTGCCTGGTGAGTGTGGCTTTGGGAGCAGACAGACCCAGGAGCTGTAGGAACCCTCCTCAGTGTGAGCTGCCCTGTCTGAGCATCCGGCTCAGCTCTGATAAAATGTTATCTGCTGCTTTTTTGCCGTGGAAGAGTTGTAGGGGAGCATCTCTCACCAAGTGAAACAGCCTCGTTTCCCTGGGAGTATTGACCTGGCTGGAGTAAAATAAACACCCTTTGTTTTAGGGGTGACATATTTTATGTCTCTTTTTGGACATTTAAAGAGTAAAAATTCAGCAGTGTGCAAGGAAGCAAAGAGAATATTTTTGTGCTTGCCATGCACGGGACAATTATACATTGATTACCTCGAGCCTAAGACAGAAGAGATTTAGATGAGATATTAGGAAGGAATTGTTCCCTGTGAGGGTGGGCAGGCCCTGGCACAGGTGCCCAGAGCAGCTGTGGCTGCCCCTGGATCCCTGGCAGTGTCCCAGGCCAGGCTGGACAGGCTCGGAGCAGCCTGGGACAGTGGGAGGTGTCCCTGCCATGGCAGGGTGGCACTGGGTGGTCTTGAAGGTCCTTGCGAACCCAAACCAGTCTGGGGTTCTGGGATTCTCCTGTGGTGTCTCTTTTGGAGGGATTTCCTGCAGGGCTTTTGTCTCTTTAGTTCTCTGTTGTTATAAGCAATCCTTGCCTCACCTGATCCCTGTCCAACACCAAAACACAATGAACATTGTCTTGGATTGAGTGGATCCCAAATGAAAGGAAGATGATTCTGAGTGGTTTGGAGTTAAAGCCAGAAAGTCTGACTCTTTCATATAATTAAATTTTCTGTTGAGATTCCACTTGTAAAGGTTGCAAAATTTTCCTCTTGGATACGATGGCATTCCCATAGGTCTTGAGGCTCTCTGGGTTTGGGTTTCTGCAGTTCGCAGTGAGCTGTTCTGGGAACTGCCTGGTCCAAGGCTCTGCCTTCCCTCCTGTCATCAGCAGGAGACAAATTCAGGGGATAGGATCACACAGTTTCATCTTTTCCATGCTGCAGTCTAGTCTTAAGCCTGTTGGCAAAACTTTTACCCTGATGAATTCCTTGGTGATGAGTGTTATTTCTTTGACTGATGTGCACAGGCAGGGGAACATTTCTACATCACTGCCCAAACTTCCTAAAACATACTTAAATAATTTACATAAAATCCAAATCTGCATGTGAAATATTCTCATGAGTCAAGGGTTTATTCACTGTGAATCCATTCCGTGAGTGGGAGGAAACCTAAACTGTCTTGGATAAAATGGCCTTTATAAAATATAGATCAATTTCCTAATATTTATGTATGATTCTACTCATTATGGATTTTTTTTCCTTTCTTATTTCAGTCTGAAACTGCCTCAGCAACCCCTTGCTAGCACTGCTTCATGTGGATGTTAACACTAAATCAGGAGAGTTTCTTCTGAGTCTGTCTCATTAAATATTATCTCTCTGATTTGCCAATGTGGATCATAATAGACATTAAAAAGGCATGTATCTGTAATTGCTTTTTAATGCCACTGCTATTCGTAGGTGATTTTAGGTTCAAAGTAACATGGAAAGTCATGTAAAAACACAAAGCTGTTGGTGATAAGGGAGTGCCAAGGAAAATTGGTCGTACATGAAGTTAATTAATTCAAGGAGTGTTAAGGATCCTAGAATGGAGCAGGATTCTGTGTGCAATGTACTGTTCTTGTGCCAGGGTTGTACTAATTATTGCAACCTCAGAAGCACTAAAAAACCATCAATTGGATCATTTTGTCTGAGCATTATTAACAAGTGGCATTGCAGTTCCAGGTGAGACAGACACAGCCTGATGCTTGATTAATAGGCAAAAAAAAAGCTAATTCAGTACTGTGTGGAAATACGACCCTACGCTTATCCAGCAATCCTGGTTTTCATTTGTGCATGGCAGTTCCCACTGCAGAGAAAGCCCAGCCAGCTCAAAAGCCTCCTAAAGGGTTTTACATCACGAAGAAACTTTCAATACATCACTTAAACCTTAGCTGGGCCAGGGTGGCTCTGCAGATTCCTGGTGAAGAGCTTCCCAAAAGATTTGTTTCTTCAAAGAGCTACACAAAATAAAGCAATAGGCTGCCAGGATTTCTCAGGTCAGCAACAGTGGCATTCCCATGCTTCATTTAAGTGTGAATAAATCTGGGTGATGTAAGAGGATAGGGCACCACGTGCATATATTTCATATAGTAACAGGTAAATGTAAGTATAAAAAATTCTGGAGGGATTTTGTGTGTCCAGCTTGACCAAGTGCTTTAGAGAGAAGGCTGATTTTCAGGGAGTGGTTACCCAGGTGTCTGTGGCTCTCTCTGAAATAACAATTCATTTCTAAGACTGTTTAATGCATATGAAAATGCATATAGTACTCCAAAGTATGTATATAAATATATTTGTGTGCGTGCACATATAATTTCTGTGTGTTTGAGTCACATCTGTAGAATAGGAATAGTTTGCCTATAATCCTGTGGAACTTCATTTTCTGGCAGATGAGTCTATATTAATTCCTAAAACCCTGAGCAACAACAGAATTACTTTGCAGTGTTAGTGGGGGAAAACATTACAATAAAAATGAAGCATACTTTTAATTATCTATAGTCATTTGGATGAAATCTATAATGAGCTTGATAAATGCTGATGCTTTAGGCATCAATTTTTCAAATGACAGCAGAACCAAAAATATCTGGGAAGGCATTGTTAGCTCAGGCTGCACAATATTTTTGAGGTCTTGGTTAGTAGGAATAATTAAAATGACTTATGTAAGATAAGTGTCATATCTCTGTCAGCAACTAAATGTTAAATGTTATTATAAACTAATTACTTCCTTGAATTGAAAAGAAAATTATAATTTTGTGTCTTAACCACTAAAAGATGGTGTCTGATCCTCTCTCACCAAACTCTTTGCCACCATGTCTGCAGTGACTTCACTGCCAAGAGATGCCCTCAGAGTGGGTGAGGAGCCAGTCTGGACCAAAATCCTCACTGGAGAGAGCAGTCAGAATCTGCTTGTGGCGTTCATCAGTTCCTAAAGAAGTGAAAGAAGAAGCAGCTGATACTGTGGGGTTTGTGTTTGTAGTCCAGGGAGGACAAAGAGGGATGCTGGTGGCTGATGCTGTGGGGTTTTTCTGTGTTTGTAGGGCAGGGAGGAGGACAGGGATGCTGGTGGCTGATGCTGTGGGGTTTTTCTGTGTTTGTAGGGCAGGGAGGAGGACAGGGATGCTGGTGGCTGATGCTGTGGGGTTTTTCTGTGTTTGTAGGGCAGGGAGGAGGAGGAGGGATGCTGATGGCTGATGCTGTGGGGTTTTTCTGTGTTTGTAGGGCAGGGAGGAGGAGGAGGGATGCTGATGGCTGATGCTGTGGGGTTTTTCTGTGTTTGTAGGGCAGGGAGGAGGAGGAGGGATGCTGATGGCTGATGCTGTGGGGTTTTTCTGTGTTTGTAGGGCAGGGAGGAGGAGGAGGGATGCTGATGGCTGATGCTGTGGGGTTTTTCTGTGTTTGTAGGGCAGGGAGGAGGAGGAGGGATGCTGATGGCTGATGCTGTGGGGTTTTTCTGTGTTTGTAGGGCAGGGAGGAGGAGGAGGGATGCTGATGGCTGATGCTGTGGGGTTTTTCTGTGTTTGTAGGGCAGGGAGGAGGAGGAGGGATGCTGATGGCTGATGCTGTGGGGTTTTTCTGTGTTTGTAGGGCAGGGAGGAGGAGGAGGGATGCTGATGGCTGATGCTGTGGGGTTTTTCTGTGTTTGTAGGGCAGGGAGGAGGAGGAGGGATGCTGATGGCTGATGCTGTGGGGTTTTTCTGTGTTTGTAGGGCAGGGAGGAGGAGGAGGGATGCTGATGGCTGATGCTGTGGGGTTTTTCTGTGTTTGTAGGGCAGGGAGGAGGAGGAGGGATGCTGATGGCTGATGCTGTGGGGTTTTTCTCTGTTTGTAGGGCAGGGAGGAGGAGGAAGGATGCTGGTGGCTGATGCTGTGGGGTTTTTCTCTGTGTGTAGTGCAGGGAGGAGGACAGGGATGCTGCTGGCTCAGCCCTTGCGTGCCCTTCCTCCCCACGTCCATCTGCTGCAGCCCCGCCGTGCTCGGGGCTCAGGGCCGTGGCTCACCTCTCCAAAGCCACAGGCGCTGCTCTGATGCTCTCTGCAGTCATCTGCTGTTGAATTGATGGGTTTCATTTGCTCATAAAGGGTTCTGACACATGGCAGAGCTGAGGAATTAGATTCAGGGGAAGTGCAGAGCAGACAGAGAGGTGAAAAAGCAAAGAAAGACATTAAAAATCAGTTTATCCTTCCTGATTTCACTGGTTATTCTTCCTCTGTTGTCTGAAAAGCATGAAGATGGAGGTGACAGGGGTGATGAGCTATGCTATCTCCATCAAAGGTCCCACGGATGTCACATCTTCTGGAGCTTGGTGCCCTGAGAGCTGCCAACCTCACTCCATGCCGTGGTGCCCACAGGTTCCAGGCTGCTTTAAGGAAAGCACCAATGTGGTCGTGATGCTTTTTGTGTTTTTGTGTACTAAGGAAGGTGCTTCTCCTATTGAAAAGTGCAATAATCAACTCAGCATGCAAGAGGTGATGAAAGAAGGGAATAATGGAGGGAAAAGGAGAGGCAATGGAGAGAAGATGAAAAAGGGTTAAGGCAAAATGCAGGTAACATAGGAATGTAATCAAATGGCTAAGAAGGAGAAAGGAAGGAGGAAAATTTCAGCCTTTCAGCTGCTTCACCCTATAAACTTTCTTGTTGCTTGGTACCTTGTTTTGAATCACCTCATCCCAACTTTAAGCCATATCTTGAAGCAGAATTAGTTGGAAATGAGCCATTATCTTCCAAGAGCCTAATGTTACTCAGAATATCCTTCCAGGCTTTCCCAGGACACTGAAGTGCCCTGTGCCAGCAGCTGATCAGTGTTTGGGAGGCAGAGCAGGAACTGTATTTTGGGGTGATGTAGAATGTTTCTCCTCTTCCTGAGTTATTTCCTTAGTATTGGCCACTGTTGAAAACAGAATTTCAGACTTGGTGGACCTTTGGTCTGACAACCTGCAGATCATTTTGGGGCTTTTGCACCTGCTGAGTTTTAAAGCAGATTTATGGGCTTGAGATTTAAACACAGATTTAAATACAAAGATCTCCTCACAATCTCTGCCCTCTTCACACAGCATTTTATAAGGGTAGTGAGGGGGACAGTGAGACGCAGGGCAAAATGAAGGCACCTCTCTAAAAGTTCATGATTCTGCAAGTGAAAGCTGAGCACAGCCTGCTTAGAGCAATTGGTTCATGCTCGTGGCAAGGATGAAGTTGTGGGTTTAGTAAAAAAAGAAAAAATTATGTTTCAACAGATTGGCAGAAATGGCAATAAAACTTCTTTAAAATTAAAAATGCAAATTCAAGCCTACAGGCACACACTCCAGAGCAAGAATAAGGTACAGAGAGGATGTAATTGTTGGTTGGAGTCTAAGGATAAACTTAGGCTGAGTGACTTTTCATTACTGTGAGAGCCTGGCTTCCTAAAAGTATTGCAGATGCTTGCAATAACCTTCTGCAATCCCACAGCACTATTTGCATTTCGTTAGTTCTATTTTAATAAGTTCTGATTTTTCATTGGAGTAACTTAGGTTTCTACATTTATAAATTTTCCGTGTTAAGAGCTGTTTTCTTGGATCTTTTAAACAGAATTCCGTAGTAGTCTGAAAATGTTCAGATGTAAGTACAGTCAGACAATTTGCCCAGTGACATCTGTTCAGCAGCATAATTTTACTCAGCTACGAGTGACATATTTAATTAACTGAGACATTTCAAATAGAATTTGACAGCTTTCCAGCCCAGTATCTCCAAACTTACTGTTGAGTGAAAATATGCCATCCTAGGAAGAATTAGTTTTCTGAAAGGCAGTGCTGGGATGTTGGAAAATAACACATTCAAATATCATGTCTGCCACTTGTGATACGTGTGCCTCTTAGCTGCTGGAACATCCCAGGGGTTCTGGGGAGCCTTTCGAGCCCTGATTTCGTGGTTTGGGGTTTCCTCCATCTGCCACTCTATTGGGCAGGCAGGATCAGAATGTTATAAAAAGCTTCTGGATTATCTTGTGCAGGTTGTAGTGGAAGCATAATAATGGAAGTGTGCTTTTCACCGAGAGGCACAGCACTGCCATCTGAGGAGCAGATCCGTGCAAGGGCAGCCAGAGCCCCAGAGCCCCAGAGCCGGGTCAGCCTTTAGCCCAGCCAAAGCCAATTCCGAATTCTCGCTCGCAAAGATGGGCCTGGGCTCAGCCTGGAGGGGAGCAGAGCACTTTCCTTCTGATCTCTGCCACAGATTCTGCAGAGGTGCAGTGGTTCCGTGGTTATTTCCAGCAGAATGCTTTCACTTCTGGCACGTTGCTTCAGGGTTTCACTGAAGCCACGTCCATTACCCAAAGTTGAAACAACTCAATGGGCTTGAGCACTAAAGTCTCTCCAAAGCAGGCAGCAGTGAAGTCTCTCCAAAGCAGGCAGCCTGCAGGGCTTGCCTGAATGTCCAGAATTGTGTTTTCCCATCAAAAACCCATCAGGCAGTAAGCAGCATCACCTCTCCGTTGCTGACAATTTGTGGTTGGTGTTATTCGGGAGCCTTTCCTGGACTGTTTGCTTTTCAAGGCACCCAGCCCAGCTGAAGCAGTGACAGGATTTCTGTTAATCCACCACACAGGGAAGCTCAGGGAGCTGATACGAAATAGTCCTCACAAGGACAACTGTCAGAGAGGTGCTTTTTAGACTTTCTGGTATTTGAGGTTAACATGGCAATCCAACTGTGGGTTTGGTTTTTGGAGTGTGTGTGAGATGGAGCAGTTGCAGTCACAGCCAGTGGAAGTGCTGCCATTCCCTCTCCTGCTGGAGAAGCTCTGCTGTGCCTCTGGGCTCTCTTGTGGAGGCAGAGTGAACCTTGCAGGTCTGCCTTCAGTTCCCCCACACGTGCCCTGTGTATCACTGCTTCCCTCAATAACCATCCTGGGTGTAGGGTCACCTAAACCCATCCCATTAGGATACTCTGGGGGTCTTGGCCAAGTTTAAGCCATTTTAGGGAGAGAACTTGTCTTTACCCATCTGCTTTATTGGAAAACTTGTTATTTATTTTCTTTATTCTCTCTCCACCACACTGGTTAGCAGCAGTCTCTTCATTAACATTTTGGAATTAGAGTGATAAATAAATGCTACAGTTTTGGCAAGTAAATTGTGTCATAAATGTGACAACCAGTGAGATGGAAGCAGGGTGTGCACCGAGGGCCCAGAGCAGCATGGGAGGCCACCAATGTGCTGGATTTCATTTCCATCTTTGCCTCCTGAGGTTTGGGGAGGTACAGCTGATGGATTCTTTGCCCAGCAGTCAGCAAACAAAAAAGCTCTCAATCACCCAGAGATTGCCAGCCTGGGCTGGTTTCTCCCTCCTCTGTTCAGATCTGTTTGCTTCGACTGTTCTTTGGTTTTCTGCACACTGCCACCACGGGTAGTGCCCACGTGTGAGCACAGGATGCTTGGAGGCTGTAAAAGGTGGATTTGTCCCTCTTCTCTGCCTGTTCCCAGCAGAGCAGAGAGCAGCTGAGGATGGGAGTGCCTGTGCTCCAGCACACTGCCCAGGGTAGCTCAGAGAATGCTCTCACCTGCAGCTTGGGTTTATCAGAATTGGCTCTCGGAGTGCCAGGCGCTGTTCCACTCATGCAAGGGGACTCCAGTAGACACAGGATTATATGAATTTCTGCATCAAAAGGACTGGGTCCAAGCACAGAGACGTATTTTTCAAATGTAGTGTATGATCTACTCAAATTGTCTGTCTCCAGACCATGTGAAATAGGCTGGAGGCTACTGCCATAGATTTGCTATTGAAATTTGGGATGCTTGGCTGATTTCCCAGCTATTACAGTTTTATTTGACTCCCATCTTTTCCTCCGAATAGTTGTGCTAATTGAGCTCTGCGAATTTCAATCTCTCAGGTTCTTCAATTATGACATTGCAGCCCCTCTATGGCAGCACACTGGAGTGTGGCAGATAGGATATTATGAAGTGGAGACATTCAATGGGAAAATGTCCAAAAGCATTTCAAATCACTTAGGATAATTAAACAAGGGGAAAGAATGGGGCATGTTTAAAGAATATGAGGTGGTTTTGTGAGTAGAATAATGTTGGGTACCTGTGCATGGGAAACTTATTACCCATGCTGAACTCATTTGTTACATTGTAATGAGAAAGAAGAATTAAAAAACACCTCTGTGAATATCACCTCTGTGAGTGGCAGGAGGTGCTTGCACTGAGACCACCAGGGCAGAGGCAACAGGTTTAACAGCTTTGTTTATTCCTCTGGATGTACCTGGGAAAAAATACAGCAATTGAAGAAATAACAACTAATTTCAGTGTAAAGGTCAAAATGACCTGAGTTGAGATGCTTAAGAATTAATGGAATGGGCTGGTGTCAGCAGGCAGAATAAATGACATTTGTTATAGCTGCCTGTTCACCATCCTGTTTCCCTCTGCTCGCCTCCCCCACAGGTAGGAAAGGTTTCAAATGCATCGCCGGAAGGGTTTTCATAAGAGTTTTTACAACAGAGTGAGGCAGGGCTTGGATGGGGGAGAAAAGAGCCACTTGATCATGGGGAAGGACAAAAGGAGTCCGAGGAAAGGTCAGGTGTGTGTGAGCTGCAGCACTGCTGAGGGAAAGGGAGGAGCAGAGGCACACCTGAGCCAGCCCTGCACCTCCTCTGCCTCAGTGTCCCCAGGGCAGGCACAGCAGCTCACTGCCATCCCTTAAAAAGGCACAGGAATATTTCATGTTCTTCCTAAAACACTTAAAGTTTTAGTGTTCTCAAAGTGTAACTACACAGAGCTGTGAATGGAAGCCAAGGGGAAGCAGAAAATCAGCCTTCGGAGCACACAAAGTGTCGTGCTCCTCTCCAAAGCTCAGGAGGGCACAGCACCTTCTCCACAGCCCTGGAAGAACCCTGAGACACCAGGGGGGATCCTGTGATGCTGAACCCCAGGGTCTGCTCCGACTGGGAGGATGCTGAGGTTTCTCCTGAGCAGCACTGACGTGAGGAGTGCACAGCTCTTGTCCTTTTTCACAGCCTGATGTTCTGTGCTTGGTGCCTGCATGGCTAAAGGACAATTTGATAATAATCTGCGCCTCTGTGAATGACATATGTGCCACGAAAAAAAGCAATTGTCTCAGCTGGTGAAAGAAGTGGACGAGGAAAAACTAGAAAAGGCTGGATTTTGGGAAATGCTTCATGACAGAAACATCTGTTGGAGTGCAGAGTAATCTGCCCTGGACAGTGGTGGGATCAGCATTGCTGCTGACATTTGCAGCTTGATGAGGCAGAACCCGGTTTGATCTATATCACACTTTCCTTCCAGGAGGCCCTCTCTATGATCCACTAGATTTTTTTCCATCTCTAACTCCTGTGACTGTCTGTCTGACGCTCCCTGGGTGATGAAATATCATTATAACCTTTTGAAATAATATATCGGTGCCTGGAGAGCAGAGACTGATTTTCTCATTTGCAAGTGAGAGGCAGTGTGTTAAATTACCACTCCTGTCATTAAATGGATTGAGGAAAAAATCTGATGTGCTCCAACCAGGACATTTTTCCCCTCCCCAAACAAACCACCTCTGATTTCACCTTGTGGGGAGCCAGGAAGGTGAGGATTAGAAGTTTAAATAACATTCATCATATCCCCTGAGGCTTAGGTTTCTTGCTTGACACCTGAAAATGTTTCAGCAAATCTGACATGGAAGCTTTCTACTGACTTACAGAGGATGAGGGAGCCTGTGCTGTGTCTGTCATAGATCAGGAGGCATAAAATTTATCCTTCTTGGCTGTGGAAGCTTCTATTTGTTCATTTGGCTCTGGGAAATTTGATCCTGAGCAAACTGGTCTGGTGGAAGGTGTTCCTGCCAATGGCAGGGGATGGAACTGGATGAGCTTTAAAGTCCCTTCCATCCCAAACCATTCTGTGATTCTGTGAAATGCGAAAAAAATCACTGTGCTGACAAAGCCAGTGACTAAGTACGTGAGTAATTGTGCTCAAGAGTTGCACTTTTGCATCTCCGGAGCGTAAATGAGAAAGTTGTAGTGTGGTTTCAGCTGATTTTTTAAAATCACATCAAGCAGCTGATGCAGCTCTCCACAGCATTTGTTTCTGTCTCTTCATGCAGGGCAGAGTATTGATAATCATCTGGTACTGCTGAGCATTGTAGCTGGCAACATTTGAAACTCCAGACATGGTGATGAATTGCTCTATGATATATTAATGTTATTTTGATCCCTGCTCTTTCAGAATTACATTGATCCAATTAGGTTAAGTAGCTTGCCATCTAAATTAATTTACTTTCGTCTATTAATCTCCTCTACTCTGGGTCAAAACCAGAAATGTAAATCAATCCATTATATTGCATATCTTTGAGGGGTGGGAGGGTAATTAAATTACCTAATAGATACATATGCTGGATTGATTGTTTGGTATGTTAAACATTATTGGCATAATTGGAAAGTGAAGTGGTGCACACTCAGTAGTGGAATTCGAGTGCTTGTTACACTTAATTTTCATAACCTGCCAAGAGATGCCTTGCAGTCCCTGGGTACCAACCCTTCCTACACAGCCACAGCTTTTGGGATATTGGACATTTTCCACGTGGGGAAAACAGCTCCTTCCTCTGCCAGGAGCTGCTGGACTCCCTGGCAGTGTCTCAGAGAGGCCTCACCCTCCACAGCATGGAGAAAACCTTTCCCTGGCTTGTCCTCAGGCTGGCAGCAGCACCAGTGTGGCAGCAGAGCAGATGTCTGTGCAGGGATGTCTAAGTCACCAAACTGAAGGAGGGTTAGTGCAGCCTCCTGGAAAACTCTCTCCTTTTCCCAGGGGCACGTGAAATTTCTGTGGTTTGATATCATTTAATAAGAGAATAGTTTGGGTTAGAAGGGACCTTAAAGCACATCCAGTGCCACCCCTGCCATGGGCAGGGACAGCTACCACTGTCCCAGGCTGTCCCCAGCCCTGTCCAGCCTGGCCTTGGACACTGCCAGGGATCCAGGGGCAGCCACAGCTTTGTGTTCCATATTGGGGCATTGTTTTTCTCTCCTTGGGTTAGTCCAGCCATGGGATTCCATCATTTTGGTGCTCTTACAGGTCTTTACAGCTCACACTGGCAATTCTTATGTTCAGACAGTATTTTCAGGGTTGATATCAAACTTCCATCCTGACAGGGACATTGCTGACAGCTACAGCAGAAATTTGTTTCCCTGCTATGTTTCCTCCCTTTAGTGAGTAGAGCTGTCCATGGAAGGCTCAAACAAAAATAAAGCTCTGATGGGAGGGAATGAGATCCTGTGGCTGGAAGGTGAATGTTGGCACAGTTAAAATAGATGCAAAGTGCAGTGGGTTTAGGTTGGGCTTAGTTCATGTCCTGCAGATTTGTGACAGCTCCATCACCGTGGGAGATCTAAGCAAGGGCTCTTTACAGTAAGAAAATGGATCTGGTTCCTTCCCTGTCATTGTAGCAGAAGATAAATTTGGGTCAAATGACCCCTGTAGTGGGGCAGGGCAGGTTGGTGATCACAACTCCCTTCAGGTATTCAAACCTACGGATCTCTGAAATATTTTCTAAATCTGTGCCCGAGGGCAGAATGAGCAGCAGGAGAAAGGTCACCTTTGTCATCACTGCTGTCAAACACCTTGGGAGCAGCAGAGCACAATGCAAGAGTGTTGCTCAATCACTTTGCCCTTCTGCTACATCTGTTACCTTTGTCCCATGAAATAAAACTCCCTCCCCTGTCCTGTATGAAATCCCACTTGCAAAAAGTGCAGAGCAGAACTCTGTTGGCTTCAGCGATGGCATCTTGCCTTTACAAAGATAATTAACGCCTGCTAAATGCAGAACTTAGCGTTGTTATATAAATGATGATAATTATGGCAGCGGCTGCTCTCTGTGATAATGAGACAGTAGGAAACAGAGACTTTTTGCAAGAGCATGTAGTGACAGGACAAAGGGAGCGGCTTCATACTGACACAGAGCAGGCTCAGATGGGAAATTGGGAAGGAATTGTTCCCTGGGAGGGTGGGCAGGCCCTGGCACAGGTGCCCAGAGCAGCTGTGGCTGCCCCTGGATCCCTGGCAGTGCCCAAGGGATTTTGGTTGGGGCTCTGAGCAGCCTGGGACAGTGGGAGGTGTCCCTGCCATGGCAGGGGTGGCACTGGGTGAGCTTCAAGGCACCAACCCAGGCCATTCCAGGACTGATTGGATACAGCCCAGTGTGTTCCTGGCAGGATTTGTGGAGGCACAAGAGGTGAGATCACCGCTGTAGCCAAGTGTCCCCTGGGACAGCCCAGGTGTCCCTGAGGATCTGCTTGGTGTAATTTGTTATTGTGTCTCTAAATCAGCACGGGGTGTTTGGTTGGGCACCCCAGTCCTGCTGTGGGTGTGGTGCTTGCCTGAGATCCAGTTCCTGGGAACCCACCAGATGCTGCAGGGTTTTAATATTCCATATCTATTAATATGCAAATATTTCCCACAATCTGAAAAATTTAAAAGTTAAATGTGAGAATCTGTGCTTGAATACTCACTATAATGTGTTGGGGCTTCTTTTTTTGCCATGCCACTTCCTTTTCTTCTTTTTTTCGTTTTCTTGTTAGTTTTTGGTCTTGTTTCATTCTTTTTTTTCCCCCTACCTCAAGATAGAGGCTTTTAAAGCTGGATTTTCTCCCTAATAAGTGTTTGTAGAGTTCCTAGCACAACCAGATCCTGACGGAGCCACTGGATATTAATGTGCTGCCAATTAATCAGAAATGAAAATTAAATGTGTGTTTATGCTCTAGTTTTAATGTTTATACAAATACTAGAAATGTGTACCACGTCTGTGTAATGCGTCCCACCAGAATATTTGCAAGGGTGCAGCATTTACCAGCTTTAAATAATAGAAAGGGCCTGGTTTGTTCAAATGAACAACCCAAGGGAGAAACACCTCTTTGAAGTGGAACAGAATGAACATTGTGAAAAGCAGACTCAAGGATTTTCAATATTCCTCACTCTCCAGTTTTCTGAAGGTGATGGTGGCATTTATCTTTTTGCTTCCTCTATATTGTGCTTTTCCAGTTCACCAGAAATTTTGTCAAAACTCAAGGACGTTTGTGATCAGGAGCACAGTCCGAGACCTGCGTTAGGAGTAGATGTGAATGAGTGGTCCTCCTTTTGGCTTTGTTAGAAATGTTCTTTAGATAAGGAGTTGAGAAACAGGTCAATAGCAAGACTTTTAAAGAAAAGGCAGATGCAACTTTCCCTCTTCCATGAGTTCCCTACAAAAACAGAACTTTTCGTAGTTGTCACGCACGTGCCCCTCCCTGGAGATTCCTGGAGAATGACAATTGCAAGTCAAAATTTTTTATCTCATTGCCAAAGGCAGGAGGGGAAGTGTGGAGAGAATGGAAACAAACTGCCTCATCCCAGACATGATCTTGCACAGTCTCCTGTGGAATTGTTACATTTCCATTAGTGAATATCCTTTCAGATGATCAGTATCAATCCAGTGCTGTAAATTCTGTGATGCTCATGGAGTGTCTTCCCTGGAGTGTCAATGGAAGGAGTTTGTTTCACTCACCGAGAGCTAAATTAGTCCTTGGGTGGTCACTTGCTGATGGATACAACAGATTAGATGGGAAAATAAGGAACACAGGGAAAACATTTTGCTTTCCAACAAAACACCATTACTTAACAATACTCCAAACCCCAGATTTCCCATTTGACCTAAAATATGTTGAAAATTATATGGAAGATTCAACACCGAAATGTGCTGGCACGCAGCCCTCATTTGGTAGAGAAAACAGTCTGGAAACTTGCAGTTTTTTCACAATTACCACAGGAAGTGTTCGTGTCCTGCAGCTTCAATATTTGGAGTTCTATTTCCCCTTTCTCCCCGCTGTCGTTGTATCCCTAACGCCCAGCTTTGATCCTTATCTCAAATGGAACTACTAAAGGATAAATTCAAGGTGGGATGACCTTAATATTCCGTGTGCACTGTTTTTTTCCAGGGGCCTGTTATCCAGAGGCTTCACGGAGACCCATTATCTGAAGGACGGCACTGACGTGGTTCTCACGCGCAATCACACGGTAAGGTTGGGCTGCCGTGGGTAGGCGATGCTTCGTCCTTCAAATCCAAAGTGTTCTCTGCCAGGATCTGAGCCCTGGGATGAAACAGCTCGACACGTGATCTTTTTTTGTTGTTGCCTTCAGTGTCTTTCTGACTGCTCTGATCCTACACATGAATTTTTAGAGCAAGACTTTAAAGGTGAGCTCTGGGGTTTGAACCAGGTGACTTCGAAAATTTGGACTTTTTTTTTGGCTTCTTGGCAATAGATCCATTAAAATTTGATAATTAAGGCAGCCATTGGTGATCAGTTATGGAGAAGAATCCAGGCTCTGTTTGGAGAAAAAACCACCCATAATATCTGATTTTCATGGTGCAAAAGGTCACGTCAGAGGTTTGCAGGCTTGGGTGTCTCTGCTCACTGGGGAAGTCATGGCTGGGGTTTGGGAGAGGGTGTTGGTTGGGTTTATTTTTAAATCCAGGCAATAAGTGCGTTATGGATGTACTTCATAATTGTATTTGTGTGTATGTATGTGTATATTTATGTACACGTATAAATATGTATATATACAAAATAAGGCTTGTTAAAATATGTAGTTAAAACCTGCCTTTTACAAATAAAACCCCCTTAAGGCAGGAATGTTTTTGTCCTCTGACAGCATGAATGCCTTAATTAGAAATAATGCAGCAAGCCATTTTAATTACAAAGCTTATCTTTTAAATCTGCCTAAGTCCCATAAAGTATTTGTTATATTATGGTATTTACTTACTGACACTGTCAGCAGAGGCTTCGTGCTTTGTGTTCCCACCCATAATGGGCTTTGCTGGGATCAGGGGAAGGAATTATTTCTCTGCATAACATCTCACTTCTGAAAAAACATCTTCATTATAGCTCCAGACACCCCAAGTAAAGCAATCATTTCGAAGGCTTTCAGTGCTTTCATTTTGCTGGGTGCTCATATCTCCTTCAAAATCAGCTCAGGAGAAAATAGTCATTTGTTTTAGAAGCGGGAAGGCTGCAGAGACTCCTGAAGGAAGTAAAAGGAAATAAATGAAACACATGAGTCTTTCAGAGATTTACCTAACAGGAATATGTCTGCAGCTAATGAATGGTTTTCCTTCCTAAAAAACAATATCTGTTTGCATAATGGCAGCAAGTTGTGATTAATAATGACAGTGCATTTTGCTGCCTGAAAGATTTTTTTTTTTGAGAGAGATGAGTGAATTCATTTTTCATTAAATGCTGCAATACGGTTTAGAAAAGATAAGTCTCTGATTTTATTTTTGTATCTCTTCTTCACTGAGGACATCAATACAGTCTGGAGCTGAAACCAAATCCGATTTTCCATTGAAAAGTTGCTTAGTCAAATTCTGCTTGGAGGTCAAAGCAAGGCAGGTTTGTGGAGCTGTCATTCGGGGAGTTCTTTAGCCCACAAGTCAGTGACTAGGTTATTTTTCAATTTATAGCACCTGAAAAATTGTCAAAAGCCGCTATTTATTAAATGATCTCAAGCAAGAGTAGAGTACTGTTTTAAGTATGATGGATCAGCTTTGGTAATTATTTGTTTTTCAGGGGTCATCCATTTTATATACTAGTTTGCAGGAATAACAAGATTTGATAGCAGAAAAAAAATCCTGCAATTCAGTGGAGTTACTGAGCTAGAAATCAATTTTCTACCAGTCCCATTGCAGGCCATGGTCTGATAAGTTTACATTTTCGATATTGAACTTTGGCATCGCAGAGCTGGATCTCAGAGAAATTGTGAAATGGGCCACAACCAGGAGCTCAGAGTTAATAAAATGACAAGTTGTTCGTGGAGAGAGAAAGAAATCAGGCCCTTTGCCATAATTCACTCCTAGATAAGGACAGCTGGAGCACAGCTCCAGTGAGATATTGGCTCCCTCCCAATATCACCAGGCCTGTGCCCGGCTCTGGGGATGCTCACACCCAAAGGTTTCTGTCTCAGGAACTCTGAGCTGCTCCTCTGCCTCATGCTTGCTTTAAGCAATGAGAATAAACCGATTTTATGTTTGGTTTTAGCATGTGAGAGACTCGGTGCTTGAGTGAGGGGACATTGATTTTTCTTCTGTCCTATCAGTTGGATTCATGTAACTGATAACTCTAAAATAAAGTGAAATAGTGCACCCACACCAAAAACTTTGACATCCATGGCAATTGTGACTGAAGTGCTCACCCCAAAAAATTCAGTCTATGACTCCCTCCCTTCTGTTGTGGCTTTATCTTTGCTAAGGTGTTACTGATTCTTTATGAGGATTGATGATAAAAATACCCAAGAGTAAAACACTCTCACCTTGTTTCTGTCGTTTCTTCCCCTGAGTTTTGTATTTAGAAAGTCTGAGCTGTGTTCACCTTCTCATGCTGGGAATCAAACAAACACTTTTCCTGGTACAAACTTAAAATTCCCATCGGAATCATTCCATCTCGTCCAGCATTTCCATGACTATTGCTCTCTTCCCCAAACCAAGGTGGTCTTTAGAAGTCTGCGGTGTGAGTTTTTGGGAGTGAAAGCCTTGCCCCAGCCTGAAAAGGTTAATTAATGCATCTGGCTGGCTGTGAATGAGCCGAGCCACAGAAAGGCACAGGGACACGGCTGTGAGGTGGCAGCACGAGGGATAACTTCCCTTTGCACTGATCAGATAGGAACCTTTCACTGCAGAGTTTTCAGTTTCCAGGTGGCATTCAAAGGACCACAAGAAAAGAAATGCTGGACGTGACACAATCCTTGCTTTCCAGCCAGTCACATAATTGGGAATGCAATATAACCTTTAGTCAACAATAAAATTAGCCTTGATTCCAGACAGATACGTGGATGTGCTTAGAAACTCTCTGTTGTGGGTGCCTTTTGCAAGCACTGGATTATGAAAGAAATATAATAACCTAGCCACAAAATGAAATTGGACTGTTGTCTCTCAAATTAGAAGACCCCCTCTATTCTTGGTTGTTTTTAATAACATGCAGCTACTTGGTTGGGTAATTCAATAAAAGGTTTCCTTTCAAACCTGTTTCCCTTCCCCTTCATTTATTCTGATTTTTTTTTTTTTAACTATAGGTTTGGGATTGCCTTTGTTATATTTCTCTGTATGCATGGGTACCTCCTTTAGGGACACGTAGACATAAATACCTTTAAATAAAAATAGTGATCGCTACAGAAAGTTCATCTGATGAATTTAATAAAATATTCCATATTATGGCTTTAAATAAATAACACAGAAAAAGGGGGTGAGTCACACAAATTAAACACCATTGATCCTTTAAAAAAAAGAACAAACACAAAACCAAACAAAAAAACTCCTATAACCTTTTGGGGTTTAAGGAGCATCCATGGCTTCCATTTAGGAACTCTGTGAATATCTGGCAGAATATCTGGCAGAACAGGAAAGGTGCTGTCAGTGTGGTTCTGAATGCTGTAGCCTGAAACTGATAATCACCTTGAAATAAAAGGGTTGGGAAGCCACGAGCAACGAGACTTTGTGACCACTGAAATGCTTTCTCTTCTTGCCACAGGGTCACTGCTTTTACCATGGCCGCGTGCAGGGCTACCCCGAGTCCTCCGTCAGCCTCAGCGCCTGCTCGGGACTCAGGTGAGCCAAGATTTCGGAATGTTTGAGCTCCTCAGGTTTGGGTTGACTTTCAATGAATGAATCAGTGTTGGGGAAGGGTCTGAGCCCCAGGAGATGCTGAGGGAGCTGGGAAAGGGCTCAGCCTGGAGCAAAGGAGGCTCAGGGGAACCTTGTGGCTCTGCACAGCTCCTGCCAGGAGGGGACAGCCGGGGGGGTCGGGCTGTGCTCCAGGGAACAGGGACAGGAGGAGAGGGAACGGCCTCAGGCTGGGCGGGGGACATTTACATTGGATATTGGGATAATTCCTTCATGGAAAGGTTTGTCCAGCCCTGGCACAGATGCCCCGGGCAGTGCTCAGTCCCCATCCCTGGAGAGATTTAACAGTCGTGGATGTGGCACTTGAGTACAGTGGTGGCCTTGGCAGTGCTAGGGAATGGTTGGACTCGGTCATCTTAGAGGGCTTTTCCAACAGAAATGATTCCATGTTTCTCTCTGTTTTTCAAATGTTGGATGAATCCCTACAAATCATCCCTAGCTGCTCTGAGGGGAAAAAACCAAAGAATAGCTAACACTTTGTGGGGTTTTCCAAGAGCCGTCCCTCTCTGTGCCTATTGCAGCAGTGCAGTGCTTGGCACATTTTTTGTCCTGGCTGTGTCCAATGGCTTTCCAATCCTCTTTGTCCTCAAAACCATTTCAGCGGCGATGTCAGGCCTGCTTTGCCAGCTGCGAAATCTCATTGTCCAGCAGCCTCATCACTAGGAAAGGTGGCTTTATGAATCCCTGAATCAAATATCCTGTGATATATAGAATATGCTTGGTCATGGAGCTCAACAGATTGTGCTCATGGCAGGTATGATGCTCAGCTTTTGGGTTTTAGCGACTTCTTAAGTGGAGAGTCGCAGATTCCCATCGCTGAAAACCAAACCTCTTTGGAGTTTGACAAAGGAATGGGTTGACAACATTTTAAGTACACAATGGACACAGTTCAGGAAACAATTATCTTCCTTACTTGGACAATCAGAGATTGGTATTTACTCACAGAGCTGTTCCAAATTACAGTAATTAACTGTAAATTGTTTTTGTTCTCCGTGGAAAACCCAGTTTTCCTGTCAGATTTCCAGCTGTCTCAGCCTTTTCTGGGTTTAATTTATCTACAAACAGCAGGAGTAGCTGGAATCTTTTCCCCTTGATTTTGCATTTTGTGCAATAGTGGCGTTGTCAAGGCTTTTGGAGGGGAGCTCTGGGACAGACAGCAGCAGAGAGAGCAAAGAGTTTGATCCCAGGACCCCTCTCCCTCTGGGAGTGACCTGTTTGCTATAGGAGATGGAATTCCTTTGGCTCATTCCCACAGACAAGGGCTTTGTGGGTGCTTCACTATGGATCCAGCACCTTCCGAAAGTTCAATTAAATCCTTGCATGAACAGTCGGCATTTATCTGTCATTCTTGCTGTAAGCTATATCCAGAATTTAAAACTATTTGTAAAAATAGAATGCAGAGCTCTCAGTATTTTAGTTAAAGGGATCACAATGCTGCAAGATCCACAGAGAAAATTTGTACCTTGTGGGACAAGCTCTGCATTGATGTCTTTGTTGCAGAGCTATCTGAAAATTAATAACTCTCAAGAGAAAATACCCTTCTCCACATTAGAAGTGTTTCCTTTCTTCTCGAATGTGCTCTCTTCTCAGCTGTGGAGCTCACGGAGTCATTTCCCAGTTTCAGACAGTCAGAGATGTCAAGACAGCAGATCCTGGCAGTGACATTTTTCTGACACTGTTGCAGACAGGTCCCCCAAGTGCAAGCTGACAGGATCAGGCTTTCAGTACAAAGTCTCAGAAATTTCCTTTGCAGTGCAGGTTTTGTTCTAGCAGGAGATCAGCCAAGGAAATATCTCAGTACCTGTGCCCATTTCACTGCTGAGGTTGGTACAGAGAGTGTCCATGAGCATGAACAGTTTGTGATAAGGGTGGCTGCTGATTTTCTCCACCAAACCTGTTTCACAGCCTGACAATGAACAGTAACAACTCCCAGACATTGCCTGTGCTTGGTCATAGAATCACAGAATTATTTGGATTGGAAGGGACCTGAAAATTCATCTAGTTCCACCCCCTCCCATGGGCAGGGGCACCTTCTGCTATCCCAGACTGCTCCAAAAAAAGGGCAGTCCAAAAATACTTCATGGCTTCCTTTGCTGGCAGCTTTGCTGACTTGAAAGAATAGTTATGGATAGGATGGAACAGGACAGGACAGTACAGGATAGGATGGGATGGGATGGGATGGAATTAGGATAGGATAGGATAGGATTAGGACAGGACAGGATAGGATAGGACAGGATGGGATAGGGTAGGACAGGATAGGATAGGACAGGGCAGGATAGGATAGGATAGGATTAGGACAGGACAGGATAGGATAATGTATTTGCCACCAGCTTTCTGGAGCAGGGACTACAGGAGTAGTGACATAAGGCAATGTGTGGCCTTGGTGGGGACAGTCCCTGGAGCAGCCCTTTCACTTGCGGCAGCTGTTGGAAGGGAAGCCTGGTCTCGTTTGCAGGGCCTGTTCCTGGCTTTGTGACAGTTTCTAAGTGAATCGGACAAATCTCTCTGTCTCAGTTTCTCCGTCTGTGAAATCCATTTAATGATTCTTACCTACCTCACACAGCTGCTGCGTGGAGCTGAGGTTTAAGTGCCTGTAAAGCATCTAATGAAAGGAAGCGCATGCTGTCAGCTCTCTGAAATCCTGGAGAACCAATATCCTCCCCCTGCCCCCAGACAGGCACCTTGGGCATTGTTCCAGCTGTGGATAGGTGGGGGCTGCGCATTTTCCCCCAGATCAGCAGAGTTCATTAAAAGACATGAAACTGCTCATAAAGAATCGGTTCCACATTTCAGTGTGCTCTGAAGCCCGAGTGCTCAGCAGCAGTCAAAGAAGCAAAAGGGATCATAGGAATTACTGAGACAGAAATAGAGGATAAAACGAGAACCCTCATTACCGCTTTATAAATCCACAGAGCACTCACGTCTTGAGTTCTGCATGCAGTTCTTGTTTTCCCCTCCCCAGCTCTGTCTCGGAGAAGGAAGAAGCATTATATCCAGAAAAGGTACAGAGAAGGGCAAAAATGGTGATCAAAGGTAGGGAACAGCTTTTATCCAAGGACAGAAAATAGACTAGGATTTGTCACTTCAGAAAGGATGTGACGGAGAAAAGGGGCATGATGAAACAAGGTTGAATGTCACACTGGAGAGGGGACAATTACTGAATATTCTTCATAACCTCAAAATTAGGAGACATCAAACGGAACTTTAGAGCAAAGGGAAGCACTTTTTTTATTCCCATAATGAAGTGCTGGAGCTGTCACAGGTGGGTGTCAATGTGGAAAGTATCAATAGATTCCAAAGGGATGTGAGAATTTGGGAAGGGGAGCTCAGGGAGCCTCTCCAGGGCTGTCAGAGCCAGAGATGTCCCTGACCCTGCTGCTCTCAGAGCTGGGGGTCCCTGGGGTGCTGGTTTTGCTCGTACCCCTCACCCCTGAGCTCCAGCTGGTGGCCAAGGCCAGGGAGGAGGTGCTGAGCTGGAGGAACCTTGCTCTGACCTCCTCCAACCATCCAGGCTTTCCTTGTGTGGTTGAGCATTCGAGGTGTGTTGTTAGCTCCTGAACATTGTGCGATTGCTCTGTGATGAGGAAGAATCAGTTGTGAAATCTGCAAACAGAGGTTTGTTGGTTTATCAGACAGAGAGACAAAGAGGAGTGAGGAGGAGGCTCAGCTCTCAAACTCGCTCACTCATTCCAGCTCTGACATCCTCACAGACACAACAGCCGAGCTCATGTAGGAGCACAATGGCATAAATAAAATAGTGGATTGACACTGAGAGCTGCCTGAAATGCAGGTTAGAGGAGAGCATAATGATGCCATAATCTGCATCCTGCTGGCTCCTCCGAGAAGGAAGAGCTGAATGGCACAGAGGGGTCAGGAAATGCTGAATGCATGAAAAGGGAACAATGGCTAATCAGGATTTCTGGTGTGTCCATCTGGATCAGAAAGCCAATTAGACTGGCAGAACTTGTGGGAAGGTGAAGGTACGACAAAGTTGAGCTGTTTCCTTCCTGTCCTCAGGAAATGCCCTTCTGTTTATCCAGCTTGGAGGCTCTTCAAGTTTTTAGCAAATAATTTTGGCCTGTGGCCACCACTCACATCTTCTGTGATAAATTTGTTTAGACTTGAATGATTTTTCCCTGATTACTTTCGCTGTGTGTGCTGAATAGACCCAGGAGTGCATCCTGGAGAAGGGCACAAAGGTCCCTGGTGCAGAGGACTCTGGAATGGGAATGTGCATCTGCAGGGACCTCCTTGAGAGGGGAGCTTGGGAGGTGCTCCCAGAAATGCCTCGGGAGCTTAGGGATATAAATCTCCCAGGAAACCTTTTCCTTCTGAGTCACCAAAATGTACTTGACTATCCTAAGATGTTTTACCCAATTGTTAGATAATAAACCCAGTCACACATGCAAAAAGTATTCAGTCATTGTCCAGCAGCTGAAAGATGCTGTGTCCACAGTGACGGGATGGGGATAAGGCCCCAGAATGGAATAGATGCTCATTTTTGCTGGGATTACAGAGTTATGGTACCCGAGGCTGCCAATTCCATTTTTCAGATGGTCTGGCTGAACTCACTGCAGCCCAGACACAGTCAGCTGGAGAGGGGCTTTAAATGTGACACTACAGACATCAACTATTTAAAAAAGGAATGGAAGTAGGAAACCAGGGAGAAGGAGAAATGTAAATTCCTCACGACTCCTTAAGCATCATTTCCCCACAGAAGGAGAGATTTCATCCAAAAGTTAAGTTAGGAGAAAATCCCTGTTGAAAAAAGCACAGAGAAAAGGTTTGGATGTGAGCTTTTCCTCCATACCTTCTGAAGGGCTTTTAGTTCATATAAACATCCTGCATGGTTTGTAATTTATCTGACTGGGAAACTCCTGGAGGATTTTGAGCTCAGCATTCAAAACCATTCACTTTCTGGGGTTTCGTAGCTTCTGTGCTGTGCCTGTTTTGGGGGGGAGCAGCTCCTGGGTCAGGGTCACCTCTGTGGTCTGGGATGAACATCATGGCCAGCCTTTGGCCTGGGTGGGCACAGGGTCCCCAGGTGCCCAGGGACCACTGCCAGGACAGGGATGAGGGTGATCCCACCCAGCTGTCTGAGCCTGCTCCTTCTCCATCCGCTCTGCTTCTGGCACTCAGTGGCATGTGCAGGTCTGAATCTCCTTTTCCTGTCTCCCAGTTTGCTGCAGGGTGCCATAAAACGTGCTTGCTAAATTAGCACCGATGCCAGCACCTCTTTCCTTGTCCTTTTTCCTTTTTTCTTTTCCCTTTTCCTCTTTTCCTTTTTCCTTTTTCCATTTTCCCTTTTTCCCTTTTGCTTTTCCTTTCCTCTTCCCTTTCCTTTTCCCTTCCCTTTTCCCTTTCCCCTTTTCCCTTTCTCCTTTCCTTTCCTTTCCTTTCCTTTCCTTTCCTTTCCTTTCCTTTCCTTTCCTTTCCTTCCCTTCCCTTCCCTTCCCAAACCTTCCCAAACCTTCCCAAACCTTCCCAAACCTTCCCAAACCTTCCCAAACCTTCCCTTCCCAAACCTTCCCTTCCCTTCCCGAACCTTCCCGAACCTTCCCGAACCTTCCCTTCCCGAACATTCCCAAACCTTCCCAAACCTTCCCAAACCTTCCCTTCCCGAACCTTCCCTTCCCTTCACTTTCCCCCCACATGTGACACTTCTCTGCCAACACCCTTACTGTTCCTTTCAGCCCAAATGCTAGACAAGAAATTGCATTTTCTCTTCCCCTTCAAGCACCTCCTTGCTTCAATTCCCGGCAGCAAAGCTGCAGCCTGATCTGCACCCACTGCGGACAGATCTGTCCTGCACTGGGAAAGGATGAAGTGTGTCCTGCAGCAGTGTCTGGCCATGACTCCATCTCAGAGAATATATTTTGAGGTTCGTGAAAGGCCCTGGCTGGAGTGAAAGCTCCGTGAGGGATGAAGTGTCTGTGTGAGAACACCTCCACGGCTCCTGCAGGATGTAAAGGCAGTGGTGCTACTGCTTTCCCTGCCCTTTGAGGTGCTGCCCTTGGGTGATTTGGGTCAGATCTGTTATTTTGATGGAATCCTGCTGTGCAGTGTAGTAGGATAACTGGATTGTTTGGCTCTTGTGTTGTGCTCTTCATCAGCAGATAATTATTTTTTGTGGATATTGAATTTACTCCATTTTAGAGGTGAGGAATTGTGGCAGGAAGAGGTGAGCAGGGGCAGTAGTGGAGACAGGAGCACATCTGCCTGCAGAGTCCCATTCTCTGTATTTCCCAGTCCTTTAAAGAATGCCCAAACCATTTGAAAAATATCTAAATATCAGCTACATTAGAAAAACAGTCAATAGATCATCCTGCTCATTTATCCCCATAGTATCCATCTGCAACTTATTAAAACAGGCTGAAAGTGAACTCCTCTTTCACCACTTCATTTTTCTTCCTCTTTTGTTTGTTTGCCTGCTTACTTGCCTGGGAATTTGTTGCACAGAATCCTGAGAATGTAGAATGTGTAAGAAAAATAAATAAAAATGCCCTCTCAGTGCACGATCACCCCCTGATACAGTGCCTGTTGAGCAACCCTGCACCCCAGGGTTGGAATTCTGTTATCTTTTCACCCCAAACTCCCTGAAATCCATGGAGCAGCTGTGGGATCACCCCCTTTCCTCCTGAAACTTAACATTCCTTGTGGAGTGAAGGTCCTGTAGGTTTTTAGGTGGCACAGGAGCTCTGTGGGCAGAGAGAGACTTTCAGGGAATATTTAGTGTGTGAGCACAATCACCTTTAATTAATTTCTCAAAAATTCAGAACTTCTACATTCCTCTGCCGGTGGTAATAAAGCTTTTTATTATTATTGTTTAGAAGTGAGTATAACTTTGAGCTTCATTAAAACCAAATGTTTAATTGTCCTTGTGGATCTCAGGTTTATCAATTTTCTTAATTTCCCCTGTATAGGGCAGCAGAATAATATATAATAGTTTCATATAGTGCTGTCCCGGCCAAGTTTTGCTCCAGCATCACAATTTCTCAGACAAGTATGTGTTGATGGTTTATGTTGGCAGGACCTTTGCTTCTGCTGACAAGTTGGAAAAGAAAAATCCCATTTATATTTTGAGATTTCCTAAAGCCTGTTGATTTATGAAATATGACTGGCCTCGCTTTAGGTTTTGTTTTGGTTTTCCTTTTTTAGAGGAAAAAAAATTCATATTTGATTTTATCGACAGTTTAAAGAGTGGAATTATTCCATTAAATTGCATTTCCCTGATTGAGAGATTCCTGGCCCTTGAAACAGCAATTAATGAAGCATTAATTATGTGAGCTATGTTTTAATTTCTCTTTGTTTGAGATGGAGAGAGCTCTCCCATCTCACACACACCTTCCCCACGTGTCCATATGGCTCAGAAAGGAGCCCAGGTGGCAAACCCCGGTGATTTCCGTGTCCAGGGTGGATCAGCAGGGATGTGGATGTGGTTTTTTGGGGCTGACCCCCAGACAAGAGCAGGAACGGAGCCCTGTGCAGAGATGGAGTCAGACATTCTCTCAGCCCCAGGACCACGCTGGAGCTGCTTCCACTTGGCCTGGAGCCTCTGAGCTGATGTCTGCATGGGCTCTGTGGGATGGATATTTTTTCCTCCCTCTCTGCTACCGGTGCTGGAGAAGACAGAGGGATAATTTCAGGTAGGGCTGGGATTGTCTCTTGGCTTTCCTGCCTGCCTCATTTGCAAATCTTTCTGAGTTCCCAGCATCTGTAGGTTTGGGACTGGGGAAAACACTGGTGCCATGAATTAGACACCTGACACCAAAATTTGAGTACTTCATATTGGGTTTTTTTCCCCCTCAAATATTTATAATCTTGGGAATTCTGGTAGTTTTTTGTCTGATAGAAATTCCACAGATTGCAGTACAAGTTTGTCTTAAGGACTTGCTGAAATCTCTTTGGGGTTCTTTGTATAATTTTTGACTGGGGCCGTGTAGTTTAATGTCATATTTACCACACTGGAGAACACTGCCTTGTTTAACACTAATGGCTCCTGGAAAATTGAACATTTTGGGGAACATAGGCTGACTCAGGAGTGTGGGAGAGCTGTGTTCCAGAGGGAGACCCAGAAACGATGGAGGAGTGACAGAGGCTTCTGTGGAACACCTGACAGCAGTGGAAGGAAACAGCAGCCATGGATTTATTTTATTTGCCTCAAATTCTAAGTCCTGAATGACTGCTGGGTATTGTTCACACCAAAAAAGAGAAAGGAACCATAACTCTTGACTCGTTACATTTTTAAGGTGCTGTGCTTGGCACTGCGTGGTGGGGGAAAGAATGCAATTGTAGGAAAAGAAAATTAGTCAAAACCAGAGAGCTGGCCAAGAAAATTCATATTTGATATTCATTATCTTATTACAGATGGTCACAAGCCAAGTGCTGATATCCTGTAGGCAGCACTCAAGGGATAAGTGTGCCTTAAATGAAAAGTATGTTTTCCTTTATGCCGAATCTGCAGATTTTTCTACCCTGGGATTGCTCCAGAGGCAAAGTGAAACTGTCCTTAAAGGCTCATGCTGTCCCTTGGGATGGGAATCACTCTGGTGTGCTCAGGAAAAACCCAAATTTGTCATTCTGAGATCTGATCATTTGTCCATATCCTCAACAGCTAAACAAAATGAGGGGTAAAGAAATGGTTATTTAGTTCTCTTTAAAGAGGTGGTTATTTAGTTCTCTTTGAGGAAAAGGTTATTTAGTTCTTTTAGACAGAAGTTGGGTACATGAGGGATACATTGGAAACTTGGCACTGATGTGGCTCATTTTGGATATGAACTCCTGAGAACAAGATGCTCAATTTAAAGTATTAAATTTAAAAAAAAAAAGACAGAACTTTACTCAGGATTCAATTAAGTCTCTCCCTTTCTAGTGTAAGTAATGAAAGAAAATTATTTTAGTCTAATTTTTAAAGTGAATGTTCTAAGAAGGGCAAATTTAGTGTTAAAAATAAAACCCCTTCGTGCTTTTCTGTTTTCAGAGTCGTCAATACATGGAGCTGGTCAGGCTGGCCCATTTCAAACAGTGACTAATGGACTCCTGCCTCCAAAATTAAATGATTAATTGCACGAGCCAGAGACAACAATCCTTATTTGATTGTGCTGATTCCAGAGCTGCTGGTTATTGGAGTAAAGGGAAAATGTTGTCCTGGTTTCCTAAATCCCCCAAGGAGTACAGCAGCTCTGACACTAATTTAGAGCTGTGGGGTGTGAGGTTACTCAAATCACAGGTGCCCTGCCCGGAGGGGTCTCGTTTGTCAGGAGAGTTGTTTGGGTCCTGGCTGGAGCTGGAGGGATTTATTTGGGATAAATCAGCTGTTTTTAGCCGCGGTCCATCGCTCCCAGCACGGCGGGTGATGGGTGGATGTGTCTCACCTGCTCTGCCAAGGGGGCTCGGGGAGCTGCAGATGAATGATCAGACCCTGAGCCTGGTTCAGGGCAGTGCAACAGGCTCCTGTCGGTGCTGCTGTACAGATTTTGATATCAGGGCTTTCCAGGCTGCTTTTTTCTCTTGGATTTTGAGCTGTTCTAGTCACCAGTAAAACGTCTGTTGGCTTGGTGGAAGTGGTGTCAATGGCGCTCTGTCACAAAATTTGCAGCCAGCTTGGAATTAATCCTTCACTTAACTGCTTTGGAGACCAAAGACTTTGCATTTCTTCATCGTATCTTCCTAATAATAGAACAACTAAGGTAGCTTTTGCCTAATAATCATAATTCTATTTTTAAATAGGTTTTCATAGTGTTATTAACCTGCTTTTGGGTCATTTTTCTCCTGTTTTCTCCTTTTTCTTTTAACTTCCTGCAGGAAAATTTTACAGCGACACGTATTGGTCTCACAGTCATTGTCATATCTTACTTTTGCTGCAGCACAGACAGAAATAAAAAGGGCAGACACTTCTAAAACATCAAAAAGACACACTAAGAAAATAAAGTCACTCCAGGCCCGTATCCAAAGTCCCTCTCCAGCTCTGCTGGAGCCTCTTTCGGCACTGGAAGGGGCTCTAAAGTCTCCCCAGAGCTTTTTCTCCAGGCTGGACATCCCCAGATATTAAAATTTTTGCCATCTTCATTTTTCTGTAGCATCTCAGGACAGGACCCAGCACCAGGACCCTCCTTCCTCTTGCAGGCTGTAGCTTAAAGAATTCATCAAGAGTGCTTTCACTGGAAAACCTGTGAGCTCCTCCGGGAGCAGGTGGTATTGCTGTCAAAATTATTATTTTGGGCAGCAAAATGAGCGAAACAGGAATCAACTGTTACCGTATCTGAGCTTCACTCTGCGCCCCGCTGTGCAATATTTAATAATCCATTCTGACACCGCGAGGCCTCTTTGATCTGGCAGGGCCGAGGCTCCCGTCAGGGCTTGGTTTAACAGCTGTAATGCACACTGCAGACTGCAGTGAATGCTTTCACACCGTACCTTTGCTTCCCAAAATGTTTCTCCAGGCTTTTGTTCGTTCCGTTTGCCGCCACTCCGTCGGCGATGGCAATGTATCACTGGGAGAATGGAAAGCAAATAAAACACAAATATCATTTTGCTCTGCAGTGCAGCACTTCAGAAGAGACAAATTTCTGTGAGCCATTGCTTCTTTTAAAGTGTAGTGTGTGCTGCAATGACAAATATACAGCTTTGATGTTTCCTGCTCCACTCGCCCGTGACACTGTAAATCAGAATTTTGCTTTCTCATACTCCATCATTATTAAACTCGGTGTAACTTTGGTGTAAACAAGCTCCTGAAAAGCACGGGTCTCACTCTGCTCTCCTCTGTCCCAGGGGAATCATTGGGTTTGCAAACCACAGCTACATTCTGGAGCCATTGGAAGGTGCTGAGAGCCAACACAAGATCTACCGAGCGGAGAGTCTGAAAATAGCCCCGGGCTCCTGTGGCCACCAGCTGGACATCGCTGCCACCAGGGCTGCTGCCAGGGACACACCACGGCGTTCTCCAGCTGGCAGGGTAGGTGCTGATGTGCTTTTGTGAGTCTGCTTGGCAGCATTTCCATGGTACTGCCTGCCACCAGAGTCTCTGCGGAGCAAAACATTAACCCACATCATCAGCTTCTCTCGGTGTCATCTGCTGAAGCGCAGGCTTGAAATTATTCGTTAAAGCTTTATTACTTTTTCTTGACTCTCCGTGCTTAACTTGCTTTTCACTTTCCTTTCAACACAGAGAAGTTTATGGGTTCGTATTATGGTCAGATATTTTGGTCCTTGTCTGGTTATAACCAAAATTTAAGGCTCCCTGAGAATACTGAGCGATGTCTGGAAAAGTTCTTGCCCTCCCAAGATGAAAGCGAACATGATAGCTGGGATACTTTCCTAATACTGGGCTTTGAACCTTTTCTTTTAGTAGAAAACTCTCTTATTCAGACAAAACAAATTCTCAGCGTATTATTTTACAGATGTATTATTGTAGTTGTTTTATGTAGGCAGAGATGCACCTCATGTGAGATGGATCTAGCTAATGGAAACTCGAAAATTAAACGAGCTAAAAATCAGGAAGAGGAAATGCTGTAATAAATTCATCTGCTTATTGGATGAGGATTTTAGAAAAGCCTGGGTTAGGTGTTCAGAAATTATACAATTATATAAATCTGCCATCAGCATTTATTAAATGTCACATATGCGGATTTGTACTTCCATGTATGACTAAATCTTTGCACCAGGTCAATTGCTAATAAAAGCAGCCTAAGTGACATCCATAGATATAATTTATGCAATGGAATTAATTTATTTTACATTCTTAGGAATATTAAATATTATATCTAGAGCATTAGCCTTTGCATAGATCATTTTAAGAATTAAATGTATTTCTAAAAGTGTATGTGGGTGGAAAACATTGGAAATATAACTTTATTAAGGTTTCCCCAAATAATTTGTGACTTTTGACTGAATTCCACTGAAGTAATCAACGTAATGATGAAATAAAATGTGTGCATGTAACAAGCTGACACAATCAAAGCCATTTCATTATTACCCTTATGGTTCTCCCATTTTGCTGGTGGCTTCAACTACATCCCAGATTTCACTTTAAATATCTGAAAAATATTTTTGCTCTGGTTCAGTGGATGTAATTATAAAACCTGTCAGCAGTCACATCATATGGATAGGTACAACATATATAATGAGTAAGTTGGTTAAGTTTCTAATGTAGGGATTTTGAAAGCTGTCAAATGCAATGTGTGGAGTGAGTTCTCATATTTCAGTGTTGTCACTGCTCAGTCTGTCAGTGGGCACAGTGAGTAAAGATGACCTGCAAATTGGGGAGGCATAAAGCTGCTCCACATCACACCGGGTGACAGAATTAAGCAGAAATCTGGTCTAAGGTTCAGGGCATGATGAAAATTTTTGGCTTCTTGACAGGTCTGGGTGAAGGTTTTTGTTCAGTTTTTTTCTCCAACTCTTCACTCAGCTACCTACATGAAATTCTGACTGAGCAGAGCTGAAATGTGAGATCAGTGCATCACAGAGGGCCTTTGGGTTAGATGTAAGTACAGATAAAGGATGGGACAAGCAGCAGACTCAGCTTCCCAGATCCGAACTGGAGCTTCAGTGGAGCGAGGCAGGAGGCGCAGAGGGTGTTCCAGACAGGCTGTGCCCCACTGGAGCGGGATCTCTGTGAATGCTGGGTCATTTCATGACTCACTGGACCCTCAAATTGCATCAAGGAGTGTTTTCCAGCTGAGCTCCATTGGGATAGGACCCTGCAGAACCTCTAGTGTGTAGGACAGACCCTGCAATAGTGAATTTTCTCTGTGGCAGCGAAGGAAAAAAGCCATTTTGGTGGTGCTGGTGACCACGTCCAGGCAGGTGACTTTTTTAGAGCATGGAGAAAGAGAGGCTGCACTGTTGCAGTGTCGATCCAAGCCATGCCAGTTCCCAAGCAGGGAAGCCTGAGAAAAGGCTGCAGCTGCTGGGACAGCAGTTTTGTGAGAGGATCAGGGGTGGAAGAAGCAGAGGAGAGAGACTGTGGTCAGTGGAACAAAGCCCATTGCCCCCACCTCTCACGGCTGTGCCATTGACCCTTCATCTCAGTTCTGAAGGGTTAACTCAGCAAATGCGCTGTGCCTTGTTGCAGCTGGCTGCAGAAAGCAAGCCGAAAGATGTCATAATTAGGTGTATTTCATAAATCAATATTGTGTCCTAGGAATGCACATAGCCTTCGGGCAGATCTCAAGAACAGATTTGTTGTTCAAGTCAGCCACCAGAGGCTTCTGTGACTGCACCTGCCAGCCAATTTCTCTCCAGTCCAAACGGTTTTACTCTTGGAAAGAAGGAAATGTTTTGAACTGACGGATGGAGCAGAGCTCTGCTTGTACCCTTGAGCCTGGACTTTCCTGTGTCATCTTTTCTTCTTCACTTGGAGGAGGATGAGGGCACCTGGGAGATGTAACTCTTTAGGACTTCAATAAATTTCAGGGTTTGAGAGTTTTAGGGTGTGAGAGATGAATTCCATCACAAACACAGGGTCATGTGCCTTTGGTGGCACCTCACTCATGTCTGGGTGGCATCACACCCCAGTGCCAGAAGTTTTAGGAGTGTCTACCTCAGCCAGACCCCCAATAGGTGTGATCCTGTCAAGTGTTTGCATCCTTGATGTTCAGCTCATTAACAACAGCTTTTACTCCTCTCTCCGTCCGTAAATATTGTCCAAATGAAACTTAACTCTTTTCAAGTTATTGGAGTTTTTAACATTATTAAATGTGAGTTTGAAAGTCAGATACTAAAGATTGCATCGTCCACTTTTCTCTAATCCTTGCAAAACATCAAAATTATTTATCTGCAGATAACAAAGAGGAACACTTGGATAAAGTGAAGAAAACTTTGTGAGATTTGGCTGGAAGGCGATGTCCAGCGCTGGCTCTGCTTAGGGGATCACTCAGTTTGCCTTGGAATGGTTTTCCTTGGAAAGCTTTAGTCATGTTTTAGGTTAAAGAGCTTTGCAGCAGCTCAAGACATCGTGGTCAGTCGTAGGTCATACATCTGTTTAAGCCCTTTAAGTTCTGGCAGGAGGATCAAATATTCTGCTGAGACCTCTTTTCCCTAAATGTGTTATTCCAGACACAAGGAAGGAATGATAGGATAGATGCTCAGCTGCTGTAAATCACAGAACTTTCACAGGCACTAATAGGTCACTGGAATTTAGGGTAGCAAAGGAGCTGTGATATGTTTTGTACTCTTACAAAATCATTTCACTTTCTTCAGTGATTTTGTTTTTCCAGCTAAACCTTATGATCCTTTTAGACCTGTATTTTACATTAATATGCAGATACAAAATTAAATATACGCCTTCCATTTTTTGCGTATTAATTTGCTTCCCCAGACATTGACAGTTGGTTCGGCTTTTTTGGGGGGTTTTTTCTTCCTACAAAATTTATCAGTTGACTGCCTGACCTCTTCTCTGCTTCACTCAATGTCCCTTTATCTCTCATTTTTCTCAGTAACCACTTCGTCTATTGTGTGAAATGTCTGTTAGAAGTTACCTCATCCCTCCTTTAAACGTGCCTTGGAAATAGCAAAGGTCTTTTTGCTAGAGGGGATATTCTCCTGTGAGGAAAGATAACTCAGACGTTTCAACTGCAGAAAGCTGAAAGGTTGAGAGAGACTTTGCACCACTCTCCTGCTTTCTGTGATCAAATCCTGAGGTGCTGTGGAAGGAAGGAAAACTTCCATGAGGAGGAGGAATACACTACAAATTTGTATGTAGTGAAATCTGTGGAAATCTGAGCTGCTGTGCATTTTCTCTTGCAAGCACTTTGTTGTTCTAGGGCTGAAAGCAAAATACGACTTTCATGGTTTTTTGACAGTACAAGAGGGAGACTCTGAAGACAACGAAGTACGTGGAGCTTGTTATTGTGGCAGATAATCGTGAGGTAAGGAACTGAAAAATAAAAAGTTATGGGCAGCGTGAGCAGGGAAGGGGCAGCTCAGCTCACTCACATGGCACTGCAAATCAGGTGCTGCAGGCAATAATGCGATGGTTTTCTGAGGTAAATCATCCTCCGAGTTAGGGCTGGGCAAGGGAAGGAATTACTAAGATAGGGCAATGCCGATATTCAATGGTAAAATTTCTTGCAATGCTTTGTATGGAGTTTGGCTCTCACATGGCTGAGGTGTCTGTCAGTGTGGGAGAAGAGGCAGATATTCATTCCTGGAGCAAGTGAAGTCCTCGCTGCCGTTCCGTGTGCCCTCCGCGGGGCTGTCAGTGCTGCTGGAGCCGTGCTCTGCCAGCTCAGGCCGTGGAGCACGACTGCCTTGCTGATGGTGTGCAAAGGGAGCTCCAAAGAGCCCAGAACTGGCTGTAAAAATGTTCCAGTGAGCTGAATGGCAAAGATCTGAATCTTGGTTTGAATTATTTTACTCCTTTTTTATTTTTTTCTGTCTCCTTGAACACTGCTGCTTAGGGAATTGCAATCTCTCTTTGCAAGACATGCGAAGAGAAGAACTTTTTCCCAGAGCATCAGTCCTGAAAAGACCCTTGTGTAACACTGAGAGATTTTAAAATCTTTTCACAAGAACTGAAATCCTCTCCCACAGCCTGTGTTTCTTCTGAGTCAGACTGTGGGCCTGTGAATCCAATAGGAGTCTGATGATGGCTTTTGGCTGCCAAAAGTTCTGATTCCAAAAACTCTAATTCCCAATCCTCCCTGCTGTGCTGGCTCTTGGGGGAAGCTCTGTGACATTTGTGCTGCTGCTCCATTGATCCTTTGCATTCCAAGTTTCAGAGACAAGGCAAAGACGTGGAAAAAATCAAGCAGAGGCTGATAGAAATTGCAAACTACGTTGATAAGGTAAGAGCTTGAGGATTGTTCCCCTTTTCCCACCCTCCCTACACTTCCTGAAGATGAACATCTGCTCCTTCTACTATTAAGTTAAGATAACCACCATGCTCAGGTCAGCAGCTTTCACAACCTTGGCCACATCTCCTCACCTTTTCGTGGGGCTAACCCTGCAGCTTTCCTAATACTCCAGAATTTCAGGCAAAGCTGCTCTCCAGCCAGGAAAACCAAAGTTAAACCTTTCATTTGCCTCTGATAGACTGAACTGTGAGCTCTGCTCTGCTGTAGATGTGATGCAAAGATCTATTCCTAAAGAAAAGCACAACTGAGCCCTCGGATTTTATTCACCAGGGAAGAGGGTGGGGATAATCACCTATGGAACATCCTGTAGGAAAAAAAGAGGATTATTTTTAAGAGAAATTTGGAGAACAAAGTCGTTTGCAGCAACAGGGGAAGGTCAAGTTGTAAGGCCAACAAAGGCCTATGAAAACACAGTTAATTAGATGTATAATCCAAGGAAGATGGCAGGTTATAAAAAGGGAGCAGAAGGTAATGGCTGAGTAAGAGCAATGAGAGACATACACTAGATTTTTTTGGTCTTGAAATAATTTCTTGACAGTAAACAATAAAGGCTAAGAGTCCTCTAGAGTGGTTTTTGAGCAAATTAGAGTTTATTTTTGTTGGGCTGTATGGCCAGAAAAAATTAGGAGTCTAGTAGTGAAATTATAACTGAGAGAGTCTTAATTTATCTGAGAACTTATCAAGTGATACTTCAAGGGCAATAGCTCAAGGAGAAGCATTCCTGATTAAAAACAAGCTGCTGAAGACACCTCCACCTCATTCATAATTGTCTTGCTGACTTATTGCCGGAGGACAGGTGTTTATATGTTACCTGCTCAAAATTAATTTTGCATATTGTAATATATTTTTTGTTTCATGCTTAATTTATGCTCAGCAAATGCCGGCGTTATGCAAATGACTGTAATGCATAGAAACAAGACAAAGATCTACTGTATGTTTTCCTCAGCCTGTCAGGCAAATCTGGACTTGATCAATCCTTGACTCCTTCCTCACATTAGTCTCACATTAAAATTGCTGTCTTGGCTCTGCTGGTGCTGCACTGGCTCCCCTCTTGGAGCACAATGGCATTTGCTGGTGGGGTGAGAGATAAAATCACTTGGTTTGATCTGCTCTGAGCAAGACTTGAGGAGCCTGGCTCGTTTCCAGCTGTTTCTCTGAATGGCGAGCACAGCACAGCACAGTTCCTCTCCCTCTGGAATTGGATCTGGGCAGTTCAGGGTGGGGATTGCACCCTGGGGAGTCATCTGCTGTGGCCAGGAGTCTGCTCAGGACATGGGCAGGGCCTGGCAGGGTTTCATCCTGAGGGAAGATGCGAAACTTGGGCAGGACATGGAGAAGCAGCAAATCCCTGAATCTCTTTGAATGCCTTATGGATATTGAGTTGGGTCAGAACTCTTTTCTGGAAGTCTTGGAAATATTTTGTCTGAGTCCCATCAGGTTTTTCCCCCTGCAGAAGAGACTGTTCTAACCTCCACAAAAAGGTTGATTATGCTTCTACTGAAATATTGTAATCCAATGTGGTCTGAAGTGGTTTTTACAGCCACGTTTCTATTTTCCTGTTCTCCTTAGTTCTACAGGCCCCTGAACATCCGAGTGGCCCTGGTGGGTGTGGAGGTGTGGAACGACATGGACAAGTGCTCTATTTCCCAGGACCCTTTCACCAGCCTGCACGAGTTTCTGGACTGGAGGAAGCTCAAGCTCCTGCCTCGCAAAGCCCACGACAATGCACAGCTGATAAGGTAGACTTGGCTCTGGATTCGATCCCGGCCGGGATTTCAGGGATTTTGGGGATTTCAGGAGAGCTGGACTGAGTCCTTCCCCGGCTGCTGAGCTGTTGGAAGGAACATCTGTGCTCCTGAGGGTTTGTCTTTCCCCTCTGCAAACATCAGACACAAAAACCCTCTGCAGGGCCCTTCTGCAGATGCTTCAGATGAGTTTCCTTGCCCAGCCCTGGTACTCGAAGCCTGTCCTGATCACAACTCCTGTAATCAGGACCAGAGAGAGGTGTGTAATGAGCTGCTGCATACTCAGGGTATGAATTTACAACCAATTTGAACTGGTCTCAGTCTAAATTGTCACTGGAAAAGGCAGTCCTGCTCTGACCCAAATGCAGAGCTAACATGAATTCTATTCTGTAGTGAAAATACCTCAGTATGCTTTAAAATGCTGTCTGAATTAGACAATTCATTTGCATTCATGACATAAAAATTAAATCATTAACATATTTTACCCTGCTGCTTATTCTTGGATTAAAGTAACTGAGTAAAGGTCCCTCCCTGTCAACCCAAACCAGTCTATGATTCTGTGAAAGTAAAAATACTCTTAAAAAAAAGGTAAGAGGAACACCTTTTTCTTGAATCAGGTATTATTTTGATCAATTGACTATTCTTTATACTATGCAGATAAACACACCTGAAGTCTTAGTAATTAAAAGGAGTTATTTACTTCTTGCATTACCTGGCTAAGAATAAATTGAGCCTTTCCAAACTGTCCCTCATGAGAGATTTGATTGCTCTCTATGTGTAATAACACTTTGTTTGAAATTATTACATTCTAGGCTGTGGATCATCACAAGTAGCACATAAACTTCCCCCTGCATTACAGTAACCTTTCTTTGAGTTAGAGACGTTATTTTTATGTCTGCACTTCAGTTCCCAACTTCAGTCAGCAGAAATAAAGAAAGGGAAGAAGGGTCCTGTTGAAGCAGTGAAAACAAAGGAGGGTGATCCAATGGGAGAGATCCGATGGATGCTCCCAAAGCTGGGACGCTGTGGCTCTGTTAAAAAAAAAATCCCATCTGCTTTAGACCTGCCAATGTGAGGAGCTGAAACAGGACCTTTGTTTGGGGTTGGCAGAAACACAAAACGCAAATAGCAGGGAGGTGTCTCGGCACCGCGGTGACTGTGTCTGTTCTCCTGTCCCCTCCTGCAGCGGGGTGTACTTCCAGGGGACCACCATTGGCATGGCTCCCATCATGAGCATGTGCACGGCCGAGCAGTCTGGAGGGGTCGTCATGGTAAGTGGGGACAGCAGAGCTCCCAACTGGGGTGACACCAGCTCGGGGTCTGCACTCCTGCATTCTGAACCGTCAGCCCCATATGTGCCATTTCCCATCTCAGTATTGTTTATATCCCCGTTCAGATTGCTTGTAAATGACAGTTTCCGTAGTGAAAAAAACCAAAATACTGCATTAAAATATAGCAGGGCCTCTTTGCAAGAAGTTCATAGCTCTAATTGTTATTGAAGCAGGTGCTGAGGTGCTGTGAAGGAAGAGAACCAGAAGATGTATTTGTTATAGAGTTGGGTATACTTGTGTTACAGGCAACAGCAGTCTATCCTGAATCTTTTATTATATTGATTTTATTCTGTATTTATAGAGTTTCCTGTGTTGGGTCTTTTTTTCCATCTTTGCAGCAGTGGTTTTATTGCATTGCCAGACAGCGAGAACAAACAATGGCGGCATTTATTCCACCTGAGTCTCTCCCAGGGAATTGCTGCTTGTTGTTAGATGCTACACATGATGAACACACAAGTAAACATCTTGTCCAATTTCTGGAAGTGGTTCTAAAGTATTTTCTTTCTGATTTTTTTTTTTTTTTAATTTTAATTTGTTTTGCGCTAAGATGGAGGGAAGAAGCTTCAGAACAGAATGATCAAATCACCTAATTTGGGGAAAGTTGTGTCAAAATTGCGGAGGAGACAAAAGTTTCAGGCTCTTTGTAGCTGAGTCTAATTGCTGTGTGTAACAATTGTTCACTGTGTACCTGGGGAAGTGGTACAAAACAGAGGAAGAGCTGTAGGAGTCTCCCGGTGACTCCCAAGTCTTTGCAAAGGCACACACGAGGCAGAGAGCCTCATTTCACCCATCTGACTCAGGCCTGCAGTCGCTGCTTTGGCTTTCTCTGCTGTCGGAGATGCTCTTCATGATGACTTTTTTGTCCTCTTAATTTTAGCAGCTGATTTAAAACACTCCACAGTGTAATTTACTGCCAAGTCAGTTCCCTTCACTCTGGAAACTGTCATTTTGAAGAGAAATAATTACAAATAGTTCATTGCAGTAACAAGAAAACAAGAATCAGCATTTCTTTAGTGTTCTCACTGAGAAGGGACGGATTTTTATGTCCAGGAGAAACCCAGGGTCTGTGGATGAATCCTGGGCCAGGCTGCAGCTTCTGTCATGGGGGGGGGGCACGAGGTTACCCAGAAACTCAGTGAATTTAAGCTTTTGAGGTGCAAATTAACTCAAGGGTTGCATAGAATAACTAGAAATGTTCTCCAGTTCTTTAAGCAATTCCTCAAAAAGGAGCCAGATCCAAAAGAAGCAAATACGCACCCCGAAACCCAAATGTGCAGCTGCCCAAGCATTCCCTGAGTTAACAAAGGCAGATTTAGGGATACAAAAACCATATTTATTTATATAAATTATATATATAAATTTTATATATAAATTTATATTGGTACCTGTACCCTGGCACAGCTGCCCAGGGAAGAAGTGGAGTCCCTACTCCTGCAGGGATTTCAAAGCCCTGTGGATGTGGGGACATGAGACAGTGGTGGCCTCGGCACTGCTGGGGAATTGTTGGACTTGATGATCTTAAAGATCTTTCAACAGATCCTAAACCTAAAAGATTTGGTGATTCTGTGAAGGAATTAAGAACTCTTAGCCCAGGAAGCTGAGGTGCTCAAATGTCTCAACACTGGGCAAATGAATGTTTGGGCAACCTCATAATTCAGCCAATTTCTTACCCATCCCATCCCAAACAGGCAGCACCAAAATCTCTCACACCCTAAAACCTGTCCTGGAAGAAAAGACAATGAGAGACTGCGTCAGAAATGACATTTGAATAAAAAATCTGCAGTGATTCTTTTATGATCTGATTTTCCTGGTTCTTTTTGCAGTTACTGAGCTCTACTTTATGATCTAAATTCCTCCGTCATGCCCCCCTGGGAGCCTGCCTGTCTCTTTTCTTTAGGGCTGAGCTCTCTCAGTAGGTGACACCCTGTCTCCCATTCATTTTCAGAGAAACTCAAAGCGGGGAGAGCAGCCATGTGAGTGTGAGGAGCTTTAACAAGACCTTTATCATTTCATTTCCCTGTGAAGTTTCTGTAGTGTCATAGAAAAACCAAAGAGAAGTTGACATTAAAGCAAGTCTTTGACATGATTCAGTCTTCGTTCCTCTGTTTCCAGAGGTTGCCCACTGAATTCATGGATTTAAAAGTAAAATATTTCTGAGAAGAGACGAAAGTGACTTTTTATATGGGCAGATAGTGATAGAGGAAGGGAGAAAGGTTTTAAACTAATAGAGGAGAGATTTAGATGAGATGCTGGGAAGGAATTGCTCCCTGTGAGGGTGGGCAGGCCCTGGCACAGGTGCCCAGAGCAGCTGTGGCTGCCCCTGGATCCCTGGCAGTGTCCCAGGCCAGGCTGGACAGGGTTTGGAGCAGCCTGGGACAGTGGAAGATTGGATGGGAGTGGATGGTTTTTGAGGTCCCTTCCAGTTCAAACCATTCTGGGATTTTGTGGCTCTATGAACTCAGTGAACATGCCCTGAAAGTAGAAGGAGCATTTGCCTCTTGGAGCTGTAGGTAACAGCATTTAATTATTAGGATTTGATTTAAATCCCAGCGGAATGAAGCAGAGTTCAGCTGAAAGCAGCTGCATGTTTTGTGCAACAGCTTATCATGTCTGAACAGTAGATGGTTGCTTATTCAGTGGTTGTGAAACTGTTGGGTAATGACTTTTACTGCTCAAGTTAACTTTAAAAGACCCTGGTGGAATAAATCAAAGTCACATTGCTATTCATTTCTTTAGTCCTTGTGGTACTTAAACGGTCTCAGTATCAAATGGAACATGTCACTGTTTGTTTTGATAATCTTCATTTATGCTGTCTTCAAATAACCTCTTCTGCTGAGGCATCACATTCCTTCTTTTAAAAACCCTCTCTAGAAGCTGATAAAATTGCATTCCAAGTGGATCTGAGCAAGTAATGAGAACCGCATGGGCTGCAATAATTGTTTGCCTATTCTAGTCCCAAATTACATTTCACATCATTTATTGCTCTGCTTCTGGAGTGGACTGTGCGAATCCTTGTTTTTCGTTTTAATTGACAGCTTCAAAGTATTCAGAGAAATATAATCACTGCTCAGTAAGTAGAGGAGATACTGGAAAAATAAAGAAAGTCTGAGCTCAGTTTGGCGTGTCTGGGGAGCTCAGTGAGGAGTTTCTGTCGTGACCAGACAGCCCTAATTTCAAGGCATCAGCCAATGAGTCAGTGGGAAATTATATGGAATTATTTTGCTGTTTTCATAGTCTTCAGTCCTGCATTGGTTTCCATTTGAGTGAGAGGTTGTGCTCTTTTCCTGACATCAGGTTCAATTACACTGAATTCTCTAAATATTCCATAAATTACAGTGTTCACAAAGATAAATCCATCCCTATCTGACCAGTATCTAGATAAGCTATCTCATTATGTTAGCACTGTGCAGGACAAACTGCACACAAACTGGCTGCCACAAGATTTTTATATAAAGATTTTAAAATTCAGGAAAAAAAATTAAAAGAGTCATTTTGTTAAAAGATAAAATTCTTATGAGTTTATTTCAATTGCAGAAGGAACAGTTTCTTGTGTTCAGAATGTCTGTATTCTCTCCTTGATTTTGTTTGCTGCTTGAGAAATTGTTTACTAAAAATATTAGCCCAGACAGATGAAAGAAGAAATTCTTAAATCTACCCCAAGTCATGTATTAAGGCATCCATTAGTACAAAGATAATATTTTAGACGATTTTGCCTTTCACTTCTTTTTAGTCTGGAGTTTGGCTTAGATGATCCTGAAGGAGTTATTTAAAGTGAATGTATTCATGCACACTTCTGGAGCAGGCAGCTGTACATAGTAATTCCATTTACTGACTGATAAATAGTGGATCATGCATTTATATTACATGTTTATGCCTTCAGGGAAAGCTTTCTTACAAGTGTAGTGGATTTTTTTTTCCCTCAAGGAAAATGATCGATGTGGAAAGGTCTCTTACTTGTGGTCAAGCCAAAACACCATTCTGGTCAGCAGCCTGTAATCAGATCATGCAGTGAATTTCTCTGAAATGATTGTCCCAAAAATCAGCATTTAAACAAGGTTTCGTGTTCAAATTTCAAACTGCCACTTTCAACATTTAGATTATTTGTAGGTTAATAAGAGGCCATGGAAGATTTTGGCTTGCTTTGGCCTTTCATTTTAAAAAGGAGATTTTCTTTTTCTTTTTTCTTACAAGGTTTGTGAAATCTTGGGCATTCTGATATTAAAGAAACAGCCTGGAGCATATGAAATAGGCTGAGTGAAATCTCTTGCTGCATTTTTAATTGGCCTCCTGACATGAAGGACCTTCTCCCTTCTCGCTCCTCACACTCATCCTCACCCAGAAACGACTGCCCTTTCCAGCACTCCATGTCTGGGTGACCTCTCTGCCACTGCTGTGACTCGGGAGTTTGGGGATTTATTGAGCAGTGGGATTTTAAACCCAATTAAAGAGGTGACCCAGGTGTTCAAAGCTGCCCAATGGCCTCAAATATCCTACGTGCTGGGGAGACTGGATGGCCAGAAATTCCCAGTCTGCTCTAGGAATTTGAAACTGAGTCACTTCAGCTGCTAAACTTACAAAGCATTTCAAAGGACAGGCAATGGGACCTCAGAGGGGGAATGTGTGTCTCGAATTGGGTTTATGTGTTGAATTGACGTTCTCCTGTGGATTTTTTTTTTGAAGGATCACTCAGAAAACCCTCTAGGCGCAGCAGTGACGCTGGCTCACGAGCTGGGGCACAATTTCGGAATGAATCACGACACACTGGAGAGGGGCTGTAACTGCAAAGCATCCACTGATAAAGGGGGCTGCATCATGAACCCCTCCACTGGGTAAGTGCAATCCTACACTGGTTTCATTTTGTGCCTCAGGAACACTGAAAGGAAAAAAAAAAGACTTTTCAACAGCTGAAAAAATTAAATATGTTATCAGAGCATAAAATATACCATTGCACCTTTCCATTTCCAGGTTAACAATGTGAGAGACAAAAATGCTGTAAGCAAATGGTTAATTTAAAAAAAACAACTATCCAAAACCAAACTGCATTGCAAGTGTTAAATTAGAATTTCACCTTCTCTCATCTTGCCAGCTGAGCATCAGTCAAAATAGGAAATGAGTGAAGACTCAGACGGGTGTGTAGGAAATGCAGAAATGCAGGAAATGCTCTCTCAGACTCTCTGCAAACTCTTTGGCTCATGCAGAGAAGGTTTTTAACTTTGCAGAAACTTTCATTGTAAGTGTGGAGAAGTTTTAGCATGTGAGCAAATGAAATCTGTGAGGTCAGTGGGATTAAGGCTGTTCCGTGTCCGGAGGGAGATCTTCCAAGAAAAGGATTAGAAATATGGGAAATCAAACCAGTGAGCCTGTGGTCATCTCTGTGAGTGCAGGGCCCGGCGCTGGACTCGATGACCCCTGTGGGTCCCTTCCAGCGCAGGATATTCCCTGATTCCCTGAGTTGGAACTGAAGGGTGGCTCTCCTGATGCCAAAGGCACTGTGCCAGGGAACAAGAGTGGTTTGTAGGCACTGAAATTCCAGGCACCCTGGGCAGAGTGAGCTCTCACTGCTGCTGGGCTGTATTTTGAATTCCTGTTGAAACTGAAGGATACAAGGAACGAGTTCTCCATGTCCATGGTCAAGCTAGGACTGGCAGGATTAAATTGAAGGAAGATTTGCTGAAGCTCTCTGATGGCAAGTCGTGTGTTAGGCTGGGCTAACTGCAGGAGTTAGGCTGCCTGTGATTGGAATGCAGCAAGAACCAGTGAGGCAAATATCTGCCAGCAGTGTAGGTACAGTGGATGTGCCTTGGGCCAAGGGGATGGTCTGCATGTTCTCTGATGTCTCTTCCAGCTCCAGCGTTCACTCTGTGTGCTTAAAGTTCATCTGTTGCTTAAAAACCTCTTCTGGGAATTGTGATCAGCTCTCCCTCTGCCTTTCCCGAGACTGCAGTTTCTGGGAAAGAAGGGGAGCAGTGTGGGAGAGGCCAGGGAGGGCTGGGCAGGGCTGCTCCCCGCTGGTCAGGCCAATAGCAGCCTTGGAATTCCTTCAAAGGCAGAGCTGTCACCCTCCATCGGGCAGAGATCGGGATGGTGGCCAGGGGCCAAGCACAGCCAGTGAGAGACAAACAAAAGGGAGAGAGTTGTGCAGGGGAGGAGAGTGAGATGAAGTTTCTGGGGTTTCTAGTCTGGGAAAGAAAAATACCTTGGCTCTTCTGAGACAATAGGTGGCAATTATCCCCATGGAACTGCAACCTGCAGCAGGTCAGGGCTCACGGGCACACTGCGGGGACAAAGTGAGGTGGGAAGAGCTCTGAGGTGAGCTCAGGTGATTTCTGGTGAGCAGGACAGGCAGGGCTGGGCTCTGAGATCCCAAAGGAAGCGTTCCAGCTTCTGCCAGCTCAGCTGAGCTGAGTTCTGCATCCAGAAATATCCGGGAACTTTCTGAGCTCATCTGCTGAGAGGGACATGAAATAGCTCCTTGCTCCTTCTGCCTTCTCACTGGAGAGCTTTGGGACGATCTGGTCCCATCCTCAGCGGTGGATGTGCCATTCAGGCACTCAGCCTGAGCTGTGCCCACTCAGTGTTCCTCAGGACGTGAGGAATTGGATATTCCATTCCTCACGCCATGGCGATGGCTCCAAGCAGCTCAGCCCCACTTTTTGGGTTTCTGTAGGTTTGGGGAGTCAGCTCCGCCTTGCAATGCCCTCCTTGGCTTTTCACCGAGCTCTGCATTCAGCTGGTGCCTGAGGAGGAGCTGTGGCCTGCCGAGCCCTGGGCAGGTCGTGTTTGCACTGATTATTGATTTATAAACAGAAACTTTCACTTTGGGTTTGTAGCCTTAGGCTGTATCTTGACGCCGGGCTGTCAATCTGGGATAAATATTCCTGGAGAACACTTTGTGCCTTGGGTCAAGGTGCATCTCACCAATTCCAAATTAACACTCTGAATATTTAATTACCCTGCCTATCTCACCAATATCTATATTCCATTGAGCGCCATTCGAGGAACACTGAAAAGTTTCCCTCTCTGGAAGTGCTTGTCTGTTGAGGGAAGGCCCAATGAATGCTCCTTATCTCAAATGTGCTCTGAAAATAGCGAAAAAATCAAAACTAAGAGCATCCCACATCCATTTAGAGAGACAGCCTGGTCTCAGTGCAGTCACTGCACTCACTCTGAGCTCTTCTAATTGCTTTAAGGTAGATTTAATGAGCAGAATAAAAAAACTTTGGGTAAAGGTAGTGTAAAAAGTCCTTATCTGGTGTCTACAAAGAATGGGAAATATCAAAGTTATAACAGAAAGGCCTCTGTGAATTTAACTTTGGAGTCATTGGTGTGGTTGTGCACAAAAGGGAATGTTTTAAGCTTGTTACTTAAAAGGGATTTTGTCAATTATTGTAATTTCTTTCAGTACTTCTGTTTCAGTCTTTGAAGAGGTCTTGGAAATTACATCTTGGTGGAAAAAAACCTCCAGGGATCAGGGTGGAATTTCAACTCTGTTGGATCTATCCTTTCTTTAATGAGCTTCCTATAGCTTTTATTCTTAGAAGATACCAGCAAGATGAGCGCCAGTTCTGTGTGAGCTACAGTGTCTAAAGACCTAGTGGTCTTTAGCAAAATATATATTTTTATAACATGAAATCAAGCACAAAACCCCACAAATTTGTGTCATTCCAGGACTTCTAGAGATTCACATATCTGCTATGAAAATCACATAAATCCTTCTGTAGAAACGGGAGTGGTTCCTATAAAAAACTATCAATAAGAACTATTTAATACTAAAATCAGTATTTAGTACTGAGGAATATTAATATTTAAATATATTTAACATTGATTTTAATCATATCAATAAGGAATATTTCATACACATTGTCCTCTTTTTTATGCATCTGTTGTAATGATATTCCTCTAGTTTTTTTAATTGTTTTGTCCATAGACTGTTCCAAGTAAAAAAGAAGGAATATTTGAAAGATTTGTGAATCTTTTTACTGAGATCTTATTATCTGGAAACTAAGGGACTAGGCTGAGCCAGTGAGGCCACTTCAGTATTCCACTTGTTTTCCAAATATCTCCCCAAAGTGTCCACTCTTAGGCGTGAAAATATTCCTCCTGCCAGGTAAATAAATACCAGAGAGTTCTGCTGCAACCCAAGGCGTTGGGCTGGATTTACACCCTTGCAAGGGTAAGCAGAATTTAGCACTGCAGAGCAAAACGCTGCCAATTAGCAGCACTTGTTTATTTAATAATTTTGGAAATGCACTTTTTATTCGGCCTTCTTCATCAGAACTGAGCACAGGGACCTCCATGGGGGCTGAAGTCAGGGGAGCTCCCACTCAGTAGTTGAAATATTGAGTTCTAATATGTTTAACATTTTTTGTCAGCCTTAAGGGAAGCAGAATTTTGATAGTTAGTGTTCTCCCCTCCTGTAAACCCAAGGGTTGAACTCCCCCTTGCCCACTTTCCTGTGTCCTTGAGTGCTCTTCTAGTTTACCTGCAGGTGATCCACACAGGGATCTGTCTCCAGGGAAGTGAACACACCAGAAATTTGTTCTTCCTTCCCTCTCACAGGGAGGGCTTCTTGATGCCTTTGCATTTTTCCTTTCTCGGGGAGGTCAGTGAGAGCAGGAATCCTCTAAGGACAGGCAGTTTGACCAAGCCCATTCAGATGCTGACCCTACAATTGTCTTTTTCCCTTTGGGAAGTCAATCCTTGCAATAAAAATCCTCTTTCATCACGCCCTGGCAGAAGCATTTTGCTCTTCCCAGGATCGTTTCTTGTTGCTGGACTAATGGAAATGGCTCCCAGGACAGAACCGTTGGTTCCATCTGTCTTTGCCTTCCCAAAGACACAATCTGATGGGGAAAGGGCTGCTCTGTGGTGTCCCCTCAGTCCCCTTTGCCCCTGGATTTGGGAATGATGGGGTTTTTCTCAGGTCTGTCCTACTGCCACACCCCATTGCTCTCTCTGTACATTTGTATGAGGTGGAACACCTCACACTGATCTGGATGGTTCTCCTCAAAGACCATGATGGGGAAAAGAATTTAAAATACCCAGGACAATAAAGATACTGAATGGGCTGTTTTTCAAGACGTGAAACAAGTGGTAGATATTCAAGAAGTGAAAAATCTGATATGTGAGAGAGCATGGCTATTGATATTGGCCTAACAACCTTCTAAAGGAAAGAATATCTCTTGGGAAATTTCCATTTTCATCTGGGCCCCTAGCAGACCTGGTTTTCCTCTTTCCCAAGAGTTCCCAGGCATATTCTGATTTCCATGCCATGATGAGTGAGCCAAGCACAGGAACAAGGAAGAAGTTTCTTTAGGATCCTTTCTCCACACAACTCCCCTTTGCCATGTTCCCTCAGTGTGATGTTCCTTTGGAAAAGTCAAGAATGCATTGAGTCCTGCCTTTCTTCCCTCCCCGTTCTTATCTTGGATCTTGTGTTCCCATTTCTGATTTTCACAGCTAGAATTTAAAGACACTCCGTGTTTCTCACTCAGTCAGATTTTAAATTGAATTTACTCAGATAAATATGACTGTAAGTGTTACAGGCAAGCGGGGCTTGGGCTGTGACACTGCTGGTGGAAATTCCTGTGTTTTGTGTGGCGATGATCATGAGTGAAAAAAGAGGAGAAATGAGATCAATTTAACCTCTCAGCTATAGATTATTATTTTAGAGGATTTTTATGGAACTGTGCCTCACGGGGAAAAAAAGAACAGCTAATTTTGAGTAATTGCCTTTCAGTACATGATTTGACTTTAATTATTGAGTTTTTGGAGGCAGGGTCTGGGGGAGGAGATCAATTAGGAACACAGAAAGAGCAGAGAGCAGAAAGCATACGTAAAAAAATATGGGTTCATTTAGTGTTGTAACTTGGAGAAGACATTTTTCTAACCAATCCAAAAAACCCCATGCTGTTTCCAGTAGGTTTTTAAGTAAAATTAAACCTTCATGTTAGAATTAAAGCAGGCAGCCAATGGAAAGCTGCCTATTTGTGAATGAGAGTGAGAGCAAAGGTGATCTGTTAAAACTCAGCTGAATGACAGTCCCAAATTAAACTAATTGGCCCCATCTAAGCACTGCTGAGGAGAAATGGGGGAAAATTAACCATGGGAAGGACCATGGTGGGCTGCTCCCAGGAACCACTGAAAAAGAGCATTGGGACTTACTGGATTTTAATTCCCTTCAGGAGAAATTAGATATTCTGCACTGAACACTGAGTACATCAGTAGTAATTAAGGAGAAATAAAATATTTAAGTGGAAACAGAGTGGTTTTTTCCTGAGCAATGACAGACGTCTATGAGGAGCTCAGAGTGACACCAAGCAAGACCAGGAGCAGCACAGGAGATCCAGCAAATGTGAACATTCCTGTTTGCCTCCCTGGGGGTGAGCTGGTCCATGGCTCCATTCCAGAAGTGGTCCGAGGATGAGCTTAGGAAACATTTGTTCTTCACAGGCCAATTCCCAAGGTACCCTTGAAGGGCAGCTGTGCTGCAAGTGAGAAACAGTTCATTTGATGCTTTGCCTTTGTGTGTTAAGCTCAGTGGCCAAGGAGAAGTGCAGCACACTTTATTTATAAACAAACACCCATTTCTGCTGGCAAAGAAAAGCTGGTTTTATTGGCTCCTGTCTACTGGCAGCCTCTGTGGTAGCAAATATATTATCAGAGACATCTAAAATAGCTATTTATTTGCCTTCTATTCCTGCCCTCGTTCCCATTTCATGCTTGTTCCATACTCTTGAAGGTCTTGCAGATTTTCCTGGTGTAAAGGCTGATTCAATGTCTGCCATGCTCAGACTTTGAGATTTCTCTGGAGTTCGTGCTCAGTGCAAGGGCAGGGTTGGCAGAAGCTTTGGCATTGGCGTGCAGCTGTTATTTCAGGAGTCCAGCATCAGAATTCTCCCTCTTCCCCACGCTTCTGAGCCCAAGGATGCACAGGAAATTCTCCCCAGAGCCACTGAGGTGTCACAACTTGGATGTGTAATTATTCCTTAATTAAGTGTTAGATCACAGGCGTGTGAATTGTACCTTTGTATTGGGTCTCTCTCCAAAACCATCTGATATTTCTGGTGGAAATATGGGTTTGGGCAGAGAAATTGGCCTGCAGACCCAAACCCCAGCCTGGTTTGCTTCCACCTCTGGTGAACCTGAATTGCATTTTGTGGGGCTCCGTGAGAACCCAGGTGATGTGAGCCATCTGAACCAACAGCCAGGCTTGTGGGGGCAGAGGGATGGTGTTAATGAGGATGGGTGTTAATGAGGATGTGTGTTAATGAGGATTCCTTCGGGATCTGTCTGGCTGTCCAGGAGTGCAGCTTTCCTGCTGGAACTGGGGCAGATGCACAGCAGGATTGGGTCAGGGGCTCCTGCAGGTCCTTCATTCCTTCCCCCTGGGGGAGCAGCACAGCCCAAAGTGTTCCACAACTGCTGAAGGTCTGTGCTTCCCCCATGGATCCCCCATTCCCATTAGTGAGCACATCAAAAGCAGCAGTGCTGATTTCACACGGCACAAGTGAATATTTGCATCTCAGACGTGTGGCTGAGGGCTCCTGGAGAGCACTTGGCTCCGTGGGTTTGGTCCTCAAAGGCTTTTCTGAGGAGTTTTGGTTTGGTCCTCAAAGGGTTTTCTTATTTTGTCATCTGCTTTTGTTTGATTTTTGAACTGCCACGCAAAGAAATATTTATTTAACTCCATTATAAACATGTAGTTAAATAAATAAAACATGGTGAAAATCTCTTAAGGACAAGTTGGGGAAGTACTAATCACTTGTGTCATTTGTTGCATAAAGTATTAGTTTCAATCACTTTTCTCCTTTTTGAAAAATGATCTCAAGGAAGCAGAACATAAGGTCACCCTCATTTTGGTGATTCAAATGCTGAACTGGAGTCTCCAGATGTGAAAATATACACCCTCCAGAGATTTCCAGCACACTGCTCCAGGAGACAGCCAGGTATGCCATGAAAAGTGCATCAACTTGAAGGGAAAAAACTTTTCCCAACACTTCACCAGATTTTTTAAAAAGGCTTAGAAAAAGGCAAAAGGTCAGGGTGAAATGGGAAAGAAATCAGGAATAGAGTGTGGGAAAGGACACTTCAGTTTACTGAGTGATTCTCTTTTTTTTTCTTGCAGACATCGCGCAGCATCTTGCAGCTCAGAGCTGTTAAACGTTAGATAATCAAACCATTAGTAGTTAGGACAGAATTTCCTGACCCCTCTCAGTCAGTTTTCAGCTGTTCAGACCTCACTTTGCATTTTTCAGTCTGGCAGCTTAGAGACATTAAACTCTGGAGTCAGCAGAACTATCTGGAATTACCTCTGTTACAATTTGAGGAAAATGAAATTATCTTTCAGATGTAAACAGTTTCTAATTAAACTCTGAAGCTGTTTATGTTTCCAAACCAGTCTGAGCTGAGCTCGGCACAAAGACAGACTTCTTTGTTGTCTTTTTCTTTTTTTAATAAAGTTGATATACTGATGTAATAAATTACTTGTGACAGAGCTAGGTCTGTTGTGCCAGCAGTGCAACTGCTTTTTTTGAAAAAAAACCTTAAGCAACATATCCCTCTGCCCCAGTAATTTAGCACATTGCATTCTGGTCCTTCCTTTAGTAGGAAACAGCCACGAGATTACAGAATAGATTTATGTCAGTCTTTCCCTTCACTCCAAGTAGCCCCACGTCTGCAGTGCATTTGGCCTTCTTTTTTGTTAATAATTTCCATGCCTTGCAGATATATTTAATTTTTGTGATAAATAAGATCTGCGTTGAAGAATTAGTAACGTTGGTTGAAATACATTTAATTTTTCCCAGTCCTTTGCAGGAGTGGGTCACTGTTAACAATTAGCGCAGAGAGCTATGGGGAAAAAAAAAAAAAAAAAAAAAAAGATAATTGCTTTTTATTTAGTTTAGTCTTTCCCATTTCAGTAGATGTGCTGTTAGAACTGAAAATATTTGGCTTTCCTGGTGTATTCTCAAGGAGACCTCGCACAGATTGACAGCAAGACTTTGCTGTAAGTGAAGCTGACAAGGAGAGAGGTGACTTCTCAAATGAAAACACATTTTACTTCTGGTGTGATTATTTATAGCAGATACTTAAGGACAAGTAGTGGATTCTGCCATGAGATGTATCCACTTTTCCTGGCCTGGGTGCTGGGACGAGGGAGCTCAGCTGCCTTTTGTCTTGCTGCTGTAATATCCATAGGAAATATAGCTCTGAGAGGGACATTTTTCTCCTGCAGTGCTGCTGTTGCCATGACCCATGAGAACAAATCATGTAAGGACATTTCCCTTTATCTTGGCTTTGTGTTTCATCAAAAAAAAAAAAAAACCAACAAACTTTTCAACCGGCAGGGATAAATCTGTAGTGCGGCGCATGGAAAATTAAGCACACAACATCCAGTTTTAATTGGTGTTAATGAATTCCGAATTCCTGGCTTAAAGATGGAAACATACCTAAAAGGGCACATCAGGAATGCTCCTTTTTGAGCATGTGTTGCATGCCCAGGAGCACTTGAAGGAATTGAGGAGGGCTTGGAAGGCTGAGTCCCTGTAATTAAATGATGCCCACAGCTGCATTTGCCACAGTTGTCATGGGAATCACAGAGCCTTTTGTGCCTGCCAGAGATGTGCAAAATGTTTCAAATTCACAGAGGGAAGATGTCCATTTTCCCCCAACAATTCCTCCCTCCAAAGTCGGTCTTTATCTTTTTAAAGCCACAGCCTGTTAGGAAGAGCTGTGCCCATTTGCCGTGGGGTTCTGGTGGCAGCAAGGCAGGGAGGCTCCATTTCAGCCTTTGCAAATGAGTGACGCAGCCCCAGTGAGGAATTCAGATAAGAAAGCACCTAATTTAGAGTAAAGGCACTGAAAACAAAGAGGTGGAATAACTTTGGTGTCCTAGAGAGCCCTTCTGTCTGCCCCTGAGAGCATGGAAATCATGCTCATCTCCATCCCCGACGCTCTCCTGCAGCCAACCTCCGCCAGGTGAGAAATCCAGAGCTGGGAGCAAAACTCCCATGGGCTTCAGTAAGGCCAGGATTTCATCAGGGTCCATATGGGCTTTTTTTTAGATTTATCAGAACCCTTTCTTAACTATGAGTGAAAGTTTTAATTTGCTCATTAAGGATCCCTAAGTCTCGGATCATGGCTGGATCCATTCTGTTCCCATGGTTTGAAATAATGAAATAAATACAATGTGGCTGCTAATTTTTCTTTGTTCCAGCTCTGTTAAAAAGAAAGGGGAAGGTAGAAAAAGTGATTCCTTGTTATATATTTGGGATTCTTTTCAGAATTCCACTTCCATTCAGCTGAGGTGGTTTAGGTGATATGGGTAAAGAGCTTTTTTCTAATAACAGAAGAAGGGAAGATGGGAATGCTAGGGAAATATCAGCTGGTTTCTGGCACTGTTTTTCCTCTCTTATCTTTCCTTTGGATCTTCCCAAAAAAAGAAAAAAAAATGAGCCACACTGCTTTCAAGTCAGATCCTTCTGTCCTGGAGTCCTGATTTATAAAGAGCCGGGATAGTACAGATGTTAAGTGAAATCAATATGAGCCTGTCCCCTGGGTATTTATTATTTCCAGCTTTTTGCAGGGCTCATATTCTTCCCTTCAGCACCCACATCTCCCCAGCTGGCATTTCCATGCACTTCATTCTCTTCCCGGTGGAACAGCTTCTCCACGTGCTCCATCCCAAGGGCTGACCCTTGGCATTGGCCTCCAGGATTCCTGTGGGTGCCTTCCAGTGCAGGATTTTATGTGAAATCCCTTCTCCCCAGCCTGGGTTTCTCCTGGTGGGGTTTAGCGCTGCTGAACCTGTGTGGTTTGATCTTCTCACCTGAGTCCAGGCTCATCCTCACCCAAATCCATCTCCTGAGCCCAAGTACCTCCTTTCTGACAGGTGTTTCAATCAACCTGATTCCCAAAGTCAGATTTTTTCTTTTTTTCCTTCCTATCTGTTCCTGGCCCATTAAAAAAAAAAATCAATCCCAAGGTTTTTCAAGGGAGAAAATCAGAATGTAACTGCCTGGAACAAAAGCAGATTGTAAAATCAGGTTGGGAACTAACCAAAGCACCTTTTCCCTAATCAGAAATCAGTAGGAAGCTGATCTTCTGCAATGGGCTGGACCATTTGTCTTTATTTGCTCATCCCGTGCTGAGGATGTTGGCGTTTTGTGTGGCAAATTTAAACCCAGGGCATTCTGGTTGCGCTCCTTATCCACATTTCCCTTCACTGCCGGGAGCTGCTGGCAGGCTCGGGGTGTCTGCATCCCGCTTTTCCTGAGCCTGGGAGCAGACCTGACCTGGCCTTTTCATCCCTCCCTCTGCTCTGCCTCGCCTTTCGACTTTTCCTGTAGTCAGCATTGGATTAGCCTCAAATTCTGAGCAGTAGATTGTGAAACCTGAACTCTCAGCAATCCAGCAAATTTTTATTTATGAGGTAGTGGTCTAAAAGGAAACAGAGCAAAAGATGAGCCAGAGGCAAATTCAAACTGATTATAGCTCCTTCCCTTGGCTGTCTGGTTTCCAACAGGAAGAACAGTTGTCTGAGCTCAATTCCCATGGAGCTTTTGCAATGCAGATAACTCCAGCACAGAGTCAGGCTCCTGTCAGGGGTGATAAATTGGTTCAGTATTGCTTCACCCGCAGAACACAAAGGAAAGTCACAACAGCCCTCTCCTCCAAGAAAAAACTTCTCTGACCATCCATTTGTCAAAGGGAAAGTAACTGCTAATAATGTTTTATTTGGCAGTTTTGTGACTGCCACGACAGTCTATACTGTATAAAGCCATCAAGTGTTGTTCCCTTGCAGAATGGATTTTTGGGAACCATCCAGGCATTTGTTCTGTCGCTGCTTTCTGCCCCGAAGTCCCACATCCAGCGTTATAAATCTGTCTTTTTGGATATTCCAGGTAGTTAAAATTTCACCTTCCGTGTAATGGGAGAGGTCAAGGCTCAGCTGGGGTTGTGCCAATCCAGTCTGGGCACCTGAAGGGAGATTGCTGGAATTCATTCTGGGAATCTGCTCCATCCCCAGGGAAAAATTAAAACAAACTTAAGGCATTTGTGTGCAAAGTTTAAACATTGACTTGGAAAGGCTTTCTTTCCAATAACCCTGGAAATTCCACTGTAGCACAACAAGCCATCCAAGTAGACATCAATAAAATTAACCACCAGTGTGAAACATTCCCATTTTTTTACATCCAATATTTATTGGAAGGGTAAGAAGCCACCATGCAGCGAACGTGACAAAAGCTGTAGGAGAAATCTGGGCTTGTTTTGAAGTCACTGACCATGAACTCAGACAGAAGAGCTTTGATGTCATCCCTAACTACGTGGCCCAATTCTGTGCTCCACTTTATTGATGCTCTAGGGATTCAAACTCTAAAAGAGAAGCAAGGGAGTGAAAAATAGGCTGGAAAAAGAAGTGTGGGTTGTCAGACATGTACTACCTTTTGAAGCAAACTTCCCATTTAAATACTTTATATGTACATAAAGCCACTCTGCATTTTTAGCTAAATCCTTCCAAATCATCAGAAAAAATGTGGTCCATCAGCTCTGGGACTGATGTTTTGGGGAAAGCTCTATCATGTGCTGCCTCCAAAAGCCCAAAGGGTCTTTCAGCGTCTCCCCTCCCCCTAATTTTCCCAATTTGCTGTTTGCAAATATTTTGGGTGTGAAGCAATCTCCAAGCTCCCCCTTTACTGTGCTGGTGGGGTCAAAAACTACATTTGTGCCTTTCTCCCTCAAAAGTACTTAGAAATTAAGACATTGTTTAAATAATGGATTAAAAAGTCCTCCCGTATTATGGCACTTGTCTAATTAATAGATTAAAAAGTCCTTCCATATTATGGCACTTGTCTAATTTTGAACAATTGCTACTAAAACGTGAGGTGTAGGAAATAACGTGTAGTGACAGAACTTGATACATGAAGAGATCTGTAGTATTTGAACACCTATTTCAATATCAAAGAGAACTGATTTTGTCTCCTGCTTGACACCTAATTCTGTGAAGTTCTTTATGCTTATTAATTCATTAACATACTTGCTGTACAGAAGAGCTGGAGTGTCAAAAAATGTCATCTAATAGCAAATTCACTTTTATTCTGGTAGGCTTATCTCTCTCAGGAGCCCAGAAAAAGTTCTTTTCGAAAGCTGGAGAGCAGTAATAATGTCTAGAAGGTTAAAACCAAGGGGGATGATTTTGAGTGCAAGATCAATTAGATCAGGAGTTAGAGGAGGCTGGAAAATTGTCACAGTTCCTTGAAATCAGCACCTCCCTGGGTCTAGAAACATTCATGTTGCTTGAATTTCTGCCTTCTAGAGGTTTATTCTTGGGTGAATCTCTCTAGTGCTGCCATTTTTCCCATGGAAAAAGAACAACCCTGACTCTATTCTTTAATTTAACCTCTCCTTCCTATTTTTATGTTCTTATTTCAGTCTGGGATATGCAACAGAAAACTCACGTATTTGTGTGTCAGACATTCTGTAGAGTCTGAACAAGAGGGAGCTCAAACTCACATCTCCATCCTCCAGTAAAAGGTTCTGCATTGCTCTTCTCCCCTCCAGCTGTGAGCCAAAAATCAGGAATTTTGGAGGTTAAGGAGAATAAGTATTCATATTTTTGAATCTCAGAAATTCACTGTGGTGGTCGATTCAGACAAGGTGTTGTCATGGAAAGTGTTGGAAATTCAGGTGTTGGACTGGGGAGACTTCTGACTCGGCACCCTCTGCTCTTTGAGCACCTTCATGTTCCTAAAAAGCACAGCTGGGGCATGAGCTATTTCCAGATATGGACCCTCAGGTTTGGGTTTTCAAGAATTCTGGGCAAAGTTCAGTCCCAGTTTTCTGCACCTTTGGAAATCAGCTAGCCAAGAGTTGTTTACATAAGTATGCTCCAAAAAAAAATCAAAATGTCCCTTTTAAAATTAATATAATCTCCAATTATCATATTACCTCAGGGAGGGAGGTCTGGTGGTACTTAATAGAGCTCTTTGGGGCCCTTGTGCATTTTAATTGAGTGAATAGTGTAAAACACTTCAGGGGATTTTGGTAAAAGGCTCTGTATAAACATTGCCATAATGCTGAATAATCAGGTTGGGATGTGAACTGGAAGAAATGAACCCTATAAATAGATATATATGTACGTATAGTGTGTGTGTGTATACACCAACATTTGGGACAGAAAATGGCAGTTATTTTAGAAGAGTTTTGTAGTTTTTGAATTAGAAATGAAAAGCAAGATTGGATGGGGATAATCATAATAATCAAAAGGTTTTCAGATACGGTGAGCCTGCAGTTTGTCCTGCTGTGCAATGGATAGAGAATTCCCAGAACCATGGATGGTGTTACCACTCCAGTGATGCTTCTGGAGGAAGAGCCAAATCCGTTGTGGTTTATGCTGGGGGAGCTCAGGGGAGGTGGATCGAGGTCCTGAGATGGACAGACATGATTTGGGGGAACCAAAGGGGTTCCATTTCGGATGATTGTCCTGAGCTGGTGCTGCAGTGCAGCTGGAGGGGTTTGGGTCTCCTGCAGCTCGAGGCAGTCCCAGATGGAGAACGGGAAGGACAGGAACGGGAATGTCCCAGCAGCCTCGGCAGTGGCCCCAGTGCCGATCTGCTGTGCCCTTGCACGATCAGCAGCTGCTGCATCTCTGCTGATCACTTTGCTGCCTCTTCTCCTCAGCCTGCCCTTCTCTGGGCCAGGGGCTCTGCTCCTGTACTCTCTTGTCATTCAGCCCCTTAGGAAGGGGGATTCCTCTGAAATGGAGATGACGGAGATGAGCTTTTATATTTTGTGCGAAAAGAAAGAAGAAAAGAGAAAAGAAAAGAGAAAAGAAAAAAGAAAAAAGAAAAGAAAAAAGAAAAGAAAAGAAGAGAAAAGAAAAGAAAAGAAAAGAAAAGAAAAGAAAAGAAAAGAAAAGAAAAGAAAAGAAAAGAAAAGAAAAGAAAAGAAAAGAAAAGAGAAAAAAAAAGAAAAGAAAAGCCCGTGCTGGGCAATGTGGTGCTGGGACAGAGAATCATCTCTTCTTAAATGGGACTTGACAGAGTGCTGATGGCACTTGGCTTAGTTAATGGAAGGAGCCATCTAATAGAGGCGAAATGCAGAGTGCCCAAAGGAACTGGCATTTGGAGGGATGCAAATATATATATTTTGAGATATGAATGAATATATCTTGAATATATGCTTGAGATATAAACGAATGGGACAAGCCCGGGCTCTGTTTCCCAAGGAATCGATTACCAGGGATCCTCTCACGACTGTGAAGGTCTTTTTTGCAGGAGCAGGCAAAGCTGGTTTTGTTGGAAACGGGGATATTTGTTGCTGGGGATTAAACACATCTTTTGAGCACCAAGGAGACACCAAGGAATGCTGTGGATTCAAGAGGGATAGGAAGACTGAAATGATTTTCCTGCTGTGAAGCCACTGCAGAGACTGATGGTAGTGCTGGGAACAATTTGAGTTCTGTAGCACTGTACCCACAGCCAGAACAGTTTGACAAAATGATCCATTGGGCATTAAATCTACAGACCCAGACAGTGTAAAAAATGTATGGGACACAGCATTTTAGAATAAGAGTTAGGTTGGACTAAAGTTTCCTTTCTCTTTCCAAGTGTAGAAAAAATAAGAATCTGTAACAGAAAATGTCTTGAGTGAAGATTGATGGAGTATAAAGATTGCTAATGAATTTTTTACCTCTGGAAGGTTCTCCCGTGGTGTTTGTGAGCTGGTTTTCCAATAGAATTGAGTGTCTGAGCCACCACAGGAAGCACAAACATCCCTGTTCTGATATTACTGAAGCCTTGGAGACAGGTCAAGGACTGACTTCACTGCAGACACCCCATTTCCTTCTTCCACCCAAAGGTGGGATCAGGGAGGAAGCTCCCGCATTTGTTCAGAGGATGAGTTTCTTTCACATCGCCATTCCTTTGTCATTTTTCACAAGCTCCAGATCCACTCAAGCATTGGTTTGAGTGCTCCTGACATCTGATATCTGTGACTTCCCATCTGCCAGGGATTTCATTCTTCTGATGAAACAGCTTTAAAATTGCACAGACAGACAAAATATAGCCTAAAATCACAACAATCAAGTGCTGTGGCTGTTACATGGGACTTTATTAGTCAAAAAAACAAAGACTGGTTGTGTATCAGAATTTCAAAGTTTCCAATGAAATACCAATTGATACCCGTTGATATGGGATCTTCTCTTGCATGGTGTGGTTACCCTGAAGTTTCTCTGTTTGCACCAGCTGGGTTTGTTTCTGGGTTTTTATTGCTTTATTTGGGGCTTACTTGGTAAAGAAGAAGTATTTTCAGGAAATGTCATCATGTGCCATGTGCTGCACTGATGTCAGCTGAGGAAATCAGCGTCAGGAGCAGGAAGAGCCAGAAGATGAATGGATCTTGGAGTTCAAAATAGGAAACAGCTTGAAGTTCCTTTGGGGGAAACATAAACCTCATTCATTAGCAATGACACGGTTTCACCTCTGGCACAGGCAGAGCGTTCTGATGGACAGACACACCTCACATCCATGCAAATGATCCTGAGCATCCAGGGATGCAATGAGCAGCCCTAAAGCACTGCCAGTTTTGGCAGGTGAGCTGTTCCTGTGATCCGTGTGTGGCTCGGAGGTGTCACATGGAAATCTGCATTAATTTTGTTCCTGAATGGATTTCATTCCCTGCAAGGTGTGCGTGTCTCCTTGTCTCACCCCAGGGGATATCAAAGCAAACCTGTGCCACTGCAGAGCAGGGTCTTGACTGGATGATGCAGAATTCATTAATCCACACTTTGATATGAGGGCCGTGTCTGATCAAGCCCTCCCCAGGATTCACTCAGATGTGTCTGGGTTTCTTTGCTTTTTCCTGCTGTTTGGCAGGAATGTGCATCCGTCCACTTGTTCACAGCCACATACACAGAATTTTGTGAGGTTTCTTTCCAATCACTCCGAGGGCAGGGCAGAAGTTTGTGGTGTCCTGTTAAGAACATCTCCAATTGCTCAATATAAAATGGTCAATAGTTTTCCAAGTGCCTTTATTTTCTGTTCCATTACTCCGAGTACCTTCCCTGTCCTCCCTTGGGGCCCAGCTAACAGCCTGGCTCCTACCTCCTGCTGGTCTGAAATTTCTTTATTTATCTTAGCCTCTGAATCATTTTCATTTTGCTGAAACATTGATACTTTCCAGCAATCAGCTTATTACATGGAGATGCCTATTAGCTTTCTGAAGTCATACGTCAGTGAAACTCAAAACTGTTTAGTTTAACTTGACAAGCCCTATAGTGATATAGGAAAATTATTTTCTTCTTCAGACTCATGTTTATGTTCTTTTCCAATGAGCTGGCTGTTTTATTGCAAAAGAAACTGTAAAAGAGGTAATTTTAACTAGGCACAAAATATATTCTGTTCTGTAATGTATCCATAACCTTCTAGAAGATCCTAATTAACTTCCTTATGTCAGCATAGGAAGCTCTATTGCATTTGTAGTTGCCAAACATTTCTTCCTTTTTAATAGAAATGATCGCTTTCTGAGACCTGCGGGCATCATCATTCCCAAAACAAGCTTTTCATTGCAGGGTATCAGAAACACCAGGAGATTAATGCAAGTCTGGAGTTCAGCAGTGCTGAATTTCTATCTGTTATCTTGCTTGTCTGTAAAGATAACAATCCTAACAACACGTGGGTGACACAAAGCACTCAGTGAGTGAACTGAAATTGCCAGGTTGGCTCCTGAGCTGCTGAAATGCTGAGGTTCTGCTGGACCAGGGGGTGACAAAGGGACCAAGTCTGATGGGAGAAGCTGTTTCTTGATGTTTGTGACACAGATTTAACAGAGCCATGTGGGCATTGGATATTAGGGATTAAATTGATCCCTGTGAGGGTGGGCAGGCCCTGGCACAGGTGCCCAGAGCAGCTGTGGCTGCCCCTGGATCCCTGGCAGTGCCCAAGGCCAGGCTGGACATTGGTGTTTGGAGCAGGCTGGGATGGTGGAAGGTGTCTCTGGAGGTGGAATGAAATGGTCTTCAAATCCTTTTCCAGCTCAAACCATTCCTTGGCTCTTTGATTGCACAATACGTCAGAGCAGAGCGGGCACAGCCCTCAGAATTCCACACTGCTGTGTTCAGGTGTAAGTCAGAACTAACCCCACACTGCTGTGTTCAGGTGTCCCCAGAACTGACCCCACACTGCTGTGTTCAGGTGTCCCCAGAACTGACCCCACACTGCTGTGTTCAGGTGTCCCTTGGTCTCCCATCTCTGAGGCAAACTGCAAACATTTATTAGCAGAAATGGAATTAAGTTTTCTGCGAGAAAATCACCAATTACCTGGTGATATTTGTACTGCGCAGGATTGTTTTGCTCGCACTGTCTGGGTGTTTTTAGAAGGAATGGGAGCTGTTGAGTGCCTGCCCAGCAGGGCTGAGTCCTGCACTCAGCTGTGGGAAAAAGAACAGAGGTATTTTCAGCACAGTGTCCTTACAGTCATGCTGATTTAAAATAAGAACTGTCTTTGCTTTAATCATGCAGTTCCCAAGCTCAGCTTTGATGAATTGCAGAAGCAGGCTCTTATCAAGTAACATTGGGCTTTTTTCTTTTATTCTTTTTTTTTTTTTTCCTGAAAAGAGCAGGAAGTTTGCCATTCTGCAGAGCAAGATGAATGAATTTGCCATTTGAGGCTGAATTTTCCAAGAAGGATTAGGACATTTTGCAGTTCTGCAAATGCAGGATACTACTTGCAAACCCAGCATTTCTTTAGGCTCACGATCAGAATTTGCATTATAACTCCATATGCAAATGAGGGAGAAGGAATTCCAAATGTGAGCACTTCCAATCCTTAACAGAAGCTGCAAACTGAATTGAAAAAGATGGAAATTCCCTTACTCATAGTCAGAAATTATCATTGATGGTTTGGCTCAATTTCACAGTGATTTGCTGCATCTCAGTTCTGTATGATAAAAAGTGAACACAATCTTCTGGTTAAGGCACAGGTGTGCTAAAATCTCACCAGTGGGACAGGAGAGAGAGGTTTTCATCTCACATAACAACCTTCCTTTTTGTCTCCATGTGTTTTTCTTCCAGCTATCCATTCCCCATGGTGTTCAGTAGCTGCAGTCGGAAGGACCTGGAAAACAGCCTGGAGAAAGGAGTGGGAATGTGTCTCTTTAACCTGCCTGAAGTCAAGGAGTCCTTTGGTGGCCAGAAGTGTGGGAATGGCTACGTGGAGGATGGAGAGGAGTGTGACTGCGGGGAGCCTGAGGTAAGAGCCCACCGGAGAGCTCCTGCTCATGTCCCGCCAGCAGGGTTTTGACAGTGGGGGCTTGGTTTGGCATGTTTGGTGTGAAACAGAACTCTCCCTCCTCTGCTGCCATCCCATCAGCTCAAACCTCAGAGTCTCAGCAGTGCAGAGAGCCTCGAGGGTATCTGAATTGCTGAGTTCAGGCAGGGCTTGGGTTAAGAATGTGCTCAGTTCATCCTTAGAGAGCAAAGCCTGGCTTGTCCAGCAGACTGGCCGTGACCTCGTGTTCCTAGAAGTTCCTTTCAGCGTTAGCTAATCAGCTAAACTCCAAAATAATTTGTGAACTTGGCTCAAATTTCTCAAGATAACGTGCGTTAATTGAAGGTTTGTTTCCATCAATGAGAAACCACTCATATTTATATTTATGTTGATATAACCATAGAAACTGTGGGATCATAGAATGGTTTGGATTGGATGGGACCTAAAGAGAGCCTGTTCCAACTCCCTGCCATGGCAGGGACAGCTTCCACTGTCCCAGGGGGCTCCAAGCCCTGTCCAGCCTGGCCTTGAACACTGCCAGGTGGGACAGCCACAGTTTCTCTGGGCACCCTGTGCCGGGACCTTGCTATCCACATAGAAATATTAATATTGGCCAGGTATTTTTCATTGCAGCTTCAGTTTTTAGGTACCAGACCTTTCCCTCCTTCACTACGGGATTTTTCTCTTCCTCTAGCCAATTACCTCCCAACAGAAATAGCCTTCACTGCCTCCCAGACAGATTGCTGCTACTTCAAAGATTGTTCCATTTAGTTCAGTGAATGTGTCAGAGGACTCCTCAGATCAGCAGGAGATAGGCAAAACCTGGGGGTCAAATAATATCCGAGCTGATATCCTTATCCCTTGTACATCCCCTGCTCATTGGCTGCATTGAACTTCTCTCTGATTATCTGAATTAAAGGCAGCAGCAGATGAGGGATTTGTTTCCTGTGATAAGTAGGGACCTGCAGACAAAAGAGATGGGGGCACTTAAAGCAGCAAGATATTGCTGCATTCTGTCTGTGGAGTGTATTGGATTTGTCCAAGCCATGAGGCTTTCCTGACAGTTCACTCACTCGTGAGGGTAACAAGGTTGGAAGAAGCAGCCTTATCTCCTTGTTTGAAGTCAATAGAGTGCAAGCAGCTTGCAGCAGTCTTTCTAACCTGATTATCTTTCTTGTTTCCATTTCTGAATGTTAGTGATACCTTTTCAAGTCAAAGCCACTTAATGGCAGCAAGCACTGGGTTGATCTGCCTCTCTGTCATCTTGCCTTTTTAGTTATATTGGAAAACTGCAGCTTGGGTGCAATTAAATTTATTTGGGATTTACTGCTCAAATCTGGGTGGTTCCAGAAACCTGAGTGATTAGTTGCTAATTCACTGCCTAGTCATTTGTACCGGCTGAGTTCTGTCCATGGTGTTGCAGTGTCTCAAGAATGAGTGACATTAGGATTAAATGGTTCCCTGTGAGGGTGGGCAGGCCCTGGCACAGGTGCCCAGAGCAGCTGTGGCTGCCCCTGGATCCCTGGCAGTGTCCCAGGCCAGGCTGGACAGGGCTTGGAGCAGCCTGGCACAGTGGGAGGTGTCCCTGCCCATAAAGCACTGGATGGGCTTTAAGTTCCCTTCCATCCCAAACCATTCCATGGTTTTAATATTCCGGCTCAATTTTCAATTATATGACCAAAAATATCTGATGTGCTGCAGTGTCTGTGGAAGGAGGGTTAATGTAGATTATAGATGGAAAGATAAAATGAACAGGAGTAAAAATCCCCAGTCCCTGGAAGATGAAAATGTGTCTACTTTTATAACCAGTTGCAAGGGGGAACAGAAAACTACGAATTGCTAACTCAGAAGTCAGACAAATTACTTCCAAATGTAATTTGGAGCGAGTGCCCAAACAGCTGTGACATGCCAGGGACGAGTCAACACGGCCTCTGCGCCAGGAAATGCTGTCTTACAAAACCTCATCTCACAAAATCCTGTCCTACAAAGCTATCACAGTGCTCTGAAGGGCTTAACGAGCGGACGGAAAGGCACAGGGCTGTCACTGCAGGCTGTGAGGGCTTCTGAGAGGCTTCAGACCAAACCTTTCACCAAAGCTTCTCTGGGAGATTGAGGAGCTGTAGATGAGAGAAAACTGCATGGGCAAAAATTGGGTGAAAAGATAAGAAACAGAAGCAGGTGTACATCATCCATTCCATGCAGCGGAAGGAGATGGGCTGTGCTGCATCCATGAGATGTGTCCTGGGGACTGCACAGCTCAGCATTTTCATAAACAGCCTGCGAAGAGGAATAGTCTTTAATTTGCTGATGATATTAGTTAGGCCGGTAGAGATGAAAAGTGGCTGTGAAGGACTGCAGAGAAACCTTCTGAGACAGCTGGAGCAGGCATTAAGATGAGAAATGGCACTCACCGAGGAGTGATGCACATTCCAAAATCACTGAGAAGATGATGGACTCTGAGCCGGCTCTGACCATGGAGGAACAAGACTTCATATTGCAATAAATAGTCTCATGAAAATGTCAGCCCAGTGCTCAGGAGTGGTCTAAAAGGTAAATAGGCTGTTAGGAAGTACTAGGGGAGAAATAGGAAAACAAAACAAAGCACCGGCAGACCTCTATAAATCTGCTGCGCCTGAAACTGCTTGTGCAGGTTTTCCCTACCCCTCCCTGATCCCAGGGAGGATAAAGCAGAGTGAAAAAGATTGAGAGAAAAGCAATAAGGTGGTTCAGAGTTTTGAAAGGGCTCTGGCTGGAAAAGGAGAAAATGAAGGAAAATGCAGCATAAGCTGATAAAATCGTGAAGGGAATGGAAAGGGTGAGTGAGGAGAGATTGTCCCCGACAAGAAATGTGCAGATGAAGGTGGGAAATGGCAGGTTTCAAACAAGCAGAAGGAGCTGCTCTCCTGACTGTGGTGGTTACTGTGAGTTCCTTTACCTTAGCTCTTACAGGTGCTGAAAATGCCTGTGGAGCCAAGGGAAAGGCAAGAGAAAGGCAAGGCAAAGGCAAGGGAAAGGCAGGAGACTGGGAAGGGGTCAGGGTCCTTAAACATCTTCTGCTGGCTGCCCTCAGGGGGACACAAGGGCAGAGGAGAGGGTTCCTAGGACAGAGGGGTGCACACCAGGGGTTCTGTCCCCAGGACAGTGTGTGACATCGCACAGGTGCTGCTGGAATTGTTCTGGGCTTGGGGTGCTCTGGTTGCTCTGATGAGCCGAGACCTGCACTGAGAAACTCCCTCCCATCATTGCTGTTGGCACCAATAGTGATAGTAACAATTAAAAATAATAATAATTATTATTATCATTATTATTGTTGTTAATAATAATAATAATAATAATAATAATAATAATAATAATAAACAACTCCAGCACAGCAGTAATTCCAGGTGGCAGCCTCCATCCTTCACAAGCCGGGTGAGCCTTTCCTGTTTGTTTGCTTGTTTATGTTAAAACCATTGCTGACAATTTGATAGCCCAGGCACAAAAACTATTTACCAAGCTCATTCCCTACAATGAGCAATAAGTGAGACAGCAATTGGAAATTTCGGAGGCTGCTGTAACACCACTCCAGGAGCTGTGTCTTTATCCCAATCTGCCTGTGGAATGCTCAGTGCTGCTGTGGGGCCAGAGCATGGGGGATTGGAGCTGACTGCTTCAGAAGGACCTTAATGGGACTGACACTCTGCTTATCTCAGATTATTTTTGAGGTGCATTTATAAAATGTGCCTCTGTGCAGGGGAATGTTACTCCTGACAGGCAGCAGCTGCACAGGAATATTTCTGTAGCCTGCTGCCTTCCGGTGGTCAAAAATAGGGGCAGGAAGTTGTTCCTCTGCTTCAGAACACAGTCAGCTTTGTACATCCTGGAAGATATTATCTAAAAAACAGTGAAATGCTGAGACTCCTTCTGTTTTTCACTGTGAGTCAGTGCCAGCCCTGCCTTCCAGTTGGGAAGCTTTCCGAAGGCAGTGAAGCAACAAGAGGCTGTGAACATCACTCTAACCCACTTATCCTTCCTGTGTTCCCTGCATTGTTAGTGATCCCTTGTTAAGTCAAACCGACTTAACACAGCTGAAGAGCAATTTTATCTGCTGCTATTTCTGTGAGGGACATGAGATTCCAGCTCAGCTGGTGTAACTTGCAGCTTGTGGGCATTATCTTGGAAAAACAAATCCATTCTTTTCCGAGACTCCTTATGAGCTCGTTCTGCTGAGAATAAAGTTTGCAGAAGCCCACACATGGCGCCATCTAATCCACAAGTGTGAAATTGGTCTGTATCAGTGAGTGAGGCTGCAATTCATACTCATTCCATATCTCAGAGCTCTATTACTGCTGTACTCTGATAAGGGATTACACGGAATTGTGTCGTTGTCTTCCTCCGTGGCAGCCCCAGCCTCCTTCCAAACAGGAGCCTGGCCAGCAGCTATCACAAAATAGAGCTGTAGTCGTGATGTTCAGGAGCTGAAACAGCTCCTGCGTCCTCTCTGGAGGCAGCGGAGTCATTCCACTGATTCCTGTGGAAATAAAGCACCACAGAGCTCTATCAGGGTTGGTGTCAGCGTGCTTGAGTTGTTTGTGATATTTGGGATTAGATCCATAGCTGGAATAAACCAGCCCTCCTCAGCAGCTCCTCTGGTTTTACTACACTTGTTGGGCTTGTTGAATCTGAGGGCAGACAAGGCTGTTTGGATCAGGTTGTCGAATTTCATGCATAATTCATGATTTCATGCCCAGCTTTTCTTGGCAGAGCTATAGGCATCCTCTTGATTTACGGCTCGTTGTGACTGAAAGTTGTCTGCTCTAAATTTGCCCTCCAAACCCATCCAGGAATGTACAAACCGGTGCTGCAACGCAACCACCTGTGCCTTGAACCCAGGAGCGGTGTGTGCACACGGGTTCTGCTGCGAGGACTGCCAGGTGAACCACGGGAAACGCCTCTTTTCTGGGTGGGGAGGGCAGAATTCCACGTTTTTCTCTGCTGCAGGGCGTTAAGCGAGGATGGAGGACAAGCAGATTGGTATTGGTAAGCATTAAGACATTTGTATGTCACGTGAGCAATAAAAAAATGCTCAAAATTTGAATTATGGAAGGAGCAGATCAACAGATTTTTAAATGGTGTCTGTGCTCTTTGTGGCCCCTTCAGTTGCTCATGCAAAACTTCTTTTTCATGAACTTTTGTGTGCTTTAATTTTTCTCATTTTTACGTGGCAAGGGAATGCTCTTAAATTATTAATTCTATCAACAGCAATTTTTTTTTTTTTTTATTAGCTGATCATCAGCTGTTGTGGTCTCCTAACACTCCATAAAAGCCAACTTGCCACAGGCATTTACCTGCTTGAATTCTCAGGCCATCCCTTGCCCATGGGCTAATAAAGCATCCGGCAACTTGCCATCGTGTCTGTGGCAACCCAAGAGCTTGGAGCAGCAAGGGATCCCCACAGCCAGGAACTGCTTTTTAGCAAAATCAATCTTCATGTCCTTTGTTTTTTACCAAAGGCAACGTGATTAAAACTCAGGACTGCTCCCAGAGCACAGCCATGTTTTGTGGCTGCTGTTGAGAAGCGAACATCCAGACTGGCAGTTTCCATCATTGCCTACTGGATGCCATCAGCTCCAAAAAAATACATCATTATTCATGGAAATCAGGAGAGCACAGGAACATGGACTAGTCATGTGGTTAAGTTTGAGGAGATCTTGATGCCCATGACAGCAACATTTCCACGAGGAAATGTAACTCCATAGAATCATTAAGGTTCAAGGTCTGTTCGAGCTCATCAAATTGAACCTTCCAGCCTGGGAATTGTTGTACATCTGAATCCATAGCAAGTGGGCTGGTGGCTTCCTAACATGGCACAGTGTCCTGTGATCAGCTGCCCTGGGTGGGAAGGTCTCTGATCTGACTTCTACCCAGTGCTCCAGATCCTTCTTTCCAGAGTTTTTGTGTTTGGGCACGATGGAGGAGCCGCTCAGCCAACACCAGGGCTGGGGCTGCCTTCTGGCTCGAGCCACATGAGCCTTGTGTGCAGCTTCCCCTGCCCCTCCTGCTGCCAAACCCTCCAGCATGGCCCAAATCGGTGTGTTTAGAGCTCTGTGATCCCTGCTCTGTCCTCTGCCCTCATCTGGGGCACGGCCAGGGGAAAAATCTGTCCATGTGCTGCATCGCCACCCCAGGCACGACACAACGGCTGAAGCTCTGTTTGTTTTGCAGCTGAAACCAGCGGGGATTTCCTGCAGAGAGTCGAGCAACTCCTGTGACCTGCCCGAGTTCTGCACGGGGGCCAGCGCGCAGTGCCCGGCCAACGTGTACCTGCACGATGGGCACGCCTGCCATGGCGTGGATGGCTACTGCTACAACGGCATCTGCCAGACCCACGAGCAGCAGTGCATCACCCTCTGGGGCCCAGGTGAGCGGCGGCAGGTGTGCCACAGGCTCGGGGAGGGGGGAAATGAAGATCCGGAGGTGTTTTGTGCGGCGCCAATCTGCAGCTATTCTTTGAATAATGAGGGGATCGCTGTGTGATTCATTCCAGCCTTGATTTGCTGTCGTGTTCGTTTCTGGCAGCGGGAGGTAACGAGGCTCGTGCCGCAACACGCGGCAAATGGAGAGGTGAACTCAGACAAATCATTTTCTCCTGACTTTGGTATGGCCTGATGTCACCCCACAAAGTGCTGAACGCTCCTGACAGGTTGAAATCACATCCCCTCTCAGGCTGCTGTGTAAAGCTTCCTCCTGTGCTCTAAACAGCTCATCTGCAAAGCAGATGTGTCTGCTCCATCCCCAGCCAGGGCTCAGCTTTTGACACTAACATGAGACTCCTGGCTCATTGTGTGTATTTTATTGAGTGGTGTCACCTGTAAACAGTGCTTTTAGCAGGGTGTGCACTGAAGCAGAAAGGGATTTTATTCTCCTGTGGGAATTTGCTTCCTTTTTGCAGAAATCTGCTAACACAGGTTCTTGAGTTGTTCTCAGAATCTATCCCAGGAAAGCTGTTCACCTTTCTGTAAAGCTTCAGTGCAGGTATTAACTCAGCATTTTGCTGTGAATCCAAGTTATGTCTCCTTCAGCATCTCTGACCCTCTCTCTCGAATTTGAATATGGATTTACGTCTCCTGAGGAGATGCATTTTTTAGAGATAGGTGTAATTATTTCTTTTAAACTAAATTTTCTGGCTCCCTTACCCTCTTTCAATTCAATATCTCTCTGCCTTTCACTCTGCTCCAAAACTTCTGTATCAATATAATGGCACACAGATGTTTCCCTTGGTCTAAACCCTCCCCAGAAGTCTACTGAAAAATTTACCTGTTTCCTTCCCAGAGAACATGGACCTTTTGCAATCTCTCTTTAAAAGAGCATTAAAGCATCCCAAGAACCAACCCCAGTGGTACAGACAGCAGGTCAGCTCGGCCATGTGGGTATAAGAACACGTCCAGGAGGAGTTCCAGCTCCAAATTAAACTCCTCACATGGAACAAACTGTGCCTCTGATCCGCTCCCCCGAATCCCACGCACGTCGTAGAGTTGATATGAGCTCATAGTGCCATGGACAATTATAGCCTCCAGTCTTAGTCATACTGGGAGTTCTAATCCCTGGATACAGAGACGTTTTCTCTTGTAGAAAGCAGAAATCTCCTCCTGAACCAGTTTCCCATGCTGTGGAAAGTTACTCGGTCAGGCTGTTTGTGGTTTCAGTGGCTGACAAGAATTCCTCTAAAGGTCAGGGAGCTGAGTTCCTGCAGCTCCTCGCCAGCTCTGGTTCCTAACACAGCAATTCCCCCAAAGCCCTGGGCTCCCCTCATTCTTTCTTGTCTTCCTTCTTGGGACTATTCCGTATGGGCACTGCTGTCATAGAGGCTCCAGTGGTCCCCGCAGGCTGTGGGGTCTGTTTATGAGAAGGATGTTTTGTTAAGAGCACAGTTCAGACAGGCATTTACTGCAAGACCCTTTGGTTTTGTCTTGGGAAGACCCAAGGACAAGGATTTTAAAAAGGGAGGCTGGGACATGACCAAACCTGAACTGAAAGTCTTAATTCTTGCCATGTTTTAGGAAGTATAAATTAAAAATAATCGCAGAATCCCAGAACGGTTTGGGTTGGAAGAGACATTAGAAATCATTTCATTCCACCCCTGCCATGGGCAAGGACACCTTCCACCATCCCAGGTTGCTTCAGGCCTTGTCCAGCCTGGCCTTGGACATTTAAAACAACGCCTCTCTTCTGGATTTAAAGACTAGGCATGTGCATATTCACTGCTTTATCACACATCTGGCTGAAGTATGAGCTGGCAGATGTGGGGTGGAATAGGAAGAGAGGTGGGTGGGTCACACAGTTAGAAAAATATCATGGTACAGCTAAAAAAAAAAATATAAATCTTTCCAGCCTTGTTTTCAGCACAGAGAGAGATTTGACATTCTAAGATGTTGTCTCTGGACTTTGCATCAAAAATATATATTGGAACCTTTGATGAGATTGTTGTATCTGATTAGGACTGTTTCTAACAACTGCCTGTGTTGGAGTGAGAAGTTGTGTGGTTTAAAAAAAAAATTCTCCCCTAAAAAGGGAAAACAGATCACAATTCATTTTTATTCTATCCTTATTTTCTTCTTCCCAGTAGGAGAAAGCCATGCAGAACAAAATACAATAACTTTTCCTAAAATAATATTCACTATATTGAATTCCTTATTAATGTCTTCCCTTGTACATCTTTCTTTATTCATCAGGTTACAGATGTCCAGAAGCCCAATGATAAATGTCAATCTTCATATTTTTAGATCTGTTTAAAGGAAAATGATGAACGCTGTCAGAGCTTGTTTACATTAGGCTGAGCAGCAGGAACCTGTTTCCAGAAAAGCACTTGCATTTCCTTGGGGTTGTTTTTGTTCCTTTCAACACAGTAATTCAGATAAAATAGAGGAATATTTTTTGCTCTTCCTTATCTGCATGGAAAGCTGGGTGGGAAGGAGAAGGGAGGAGCTCCTGGGGACAATCTCTGAAAATAGCCATGAGTTCCTCTGAGAGCCCAGGTTGATTCCAGTCTGCTCCCAGAACACGCAGAGTTCCCAATTCTCTCTCTCACCATAATTCATGTCATTTTTATCCTTGAGGAGCAGGAATTGCTTGTGACCTTTTTTGCTCCATATTCAAAAATATCAAATTGCACTGATCTGACCTATTGATAGCAGAGTGACTGAAAAGTACATCAATAGTGATGCTCTGTGTTCTGTCTGATGCTCCATTGGCATTTTCCAGGAGAAACAGATACACAGATAAAGCTGCTTAAGACAGAGAAATCATTGATTACCAAAGAATAAAAGATTCTCAACTTTAGACTCGTGGCTCTTTCTACATTGACAAGAAAATTATTCTTCAGGGAAGTTTGTCAGTGTGTTTTCCTATATTTCCCCACGTGGGAAAAAAGCAATGATTTTGGGGAGTCAATGGCAGGCATTGGCTTAGTAATTAGAACACATTTAAATGTGTTTCATGGACATGGCCATTTGCTTAGGCAGGAACATTCTTAATTTAGATGTCGATATTTGTTATGGAGGCCTGTTACTGTGTAAGGACTTTGCAGGTTTTCCCAGGTACAACCCTACAGGGACAAAAAAAAATGGGCTGCCCCCTCATATTATATCTGACTCAACCATTGCTAACTGGTTTTTGAAAAAATGCTAATTATCCAAGCACTGTAATGATCTGAATTCAGCAAAATCAAACTATTTTGATCATCGCAGATTTATGGGCAGGCCTTTTCTTCTGGAGGCGTGGAAGATATTAAATCATATTCCCAGAGGTGGTGGCATCATCCTCCTTAAATGAAAAAAAAATGCTCAACCCCACCCTGCTTTTGCCCAGACAAAGCAGGGACCCCCAGGATGGGGAGATTTGGAACGTTTGCTTTGCATCACCAGTGCAGCAAAACAAACTTAACGAGCTGGAGCCCAGACCACACGACAGAGAACTGTACTTTTGATGCTTATATTTATTTGCAGTTATTGGTGGTGCTGGCTGGCACAGCCTGAGCAGCACAACTCCAGCCTGTTACTCAGAGGTTGTTTTTTGCCCTCTCCACACCCACATACAGCTGGGAACCGAACTGAAATATCTTCTTTTTCTGCTGCCAGCCTGATAGAGGATGTTTTCTTGTGCATGGAATCAGCACCATGGTCAGAAATTTCCCTCATTCCTTTCAGGAGACCGTGGTGGTATTTTCCCATCTCAGCTGGTCTGAAATGACACAGCAGTTCTGTGCCATACAACATCTCTTGTCTATTAATTTTTTTTTTTTTTTTTTTTGCAACTGCATAGGGAAAGAAGCGGGCTCATCATCAATATACATGTTTGGAGAAAAAACAAAAAAAAACAAACCCAGTCTCCAGGCTGACAACTGCAGTGGTGAGCTTTGACCTTCTGCAGCTTCCAGTGGCTGATTTAATCCTTTGAATGAGGCTTGGCATGGAAAGGCCGACAGGACCTTAATTACAGGGTCACGATACTGTAATTACCAATAGCAAAGTGAAATAAACTCTGCTCATCCAGCTCAAACCACTTAATAACCACTAGAAATCCTTCACAAATCATTTTGCCTCTGCCTGCAGAGATAGAAAATAGAGGAAGACAGGACTTTCTGCTTCAGTTTACGTGGCGCAGTCGTGATAAATGGGTTTCCTCCAAAAACACAACATTACAATTCTCTTCCTTAAGCATCCTCTGAAAACCTCCTTTTAAACAGCTCCATCTGTTCAGATCTTACACTCTGATATGTTTTCATCCATAAAAAAGTCCAAATACTGTGAGAAGCCGGTGGGGAGAGGGAGCAGCCATCTGAATCCCAAGCAAGAGCGTGTCTTGGTTGGATACCAAAGGCAGAAATGGAGGCTGGATTTGGTTTCCAGGCTGCAGATGATCATTGGGCACCAGGTGTTTTCACACACAGCCTGCTCCCAGCCTGGCAGGGGAGGGATTTTTTGTGCTCCACGAGATCCTTTTTCTTGTCAAGTGTTATTAGCTGGAGTTAAAGCTCGGTGTCTGAGCCCTGCAAGGACGCTGCAATGTGTTTTCCTTCCTGCGGGCTGCCTTCCATCATCTCCGCAACACTTCTGCATTCAGGGAAAAAACCAATCACACAAAAAACGTGTGTTCAGCAGGTGAAAGAGGAAGAAAAACACCTTAAACTCCCTCAGTATTCAGCGAGCCCTTTCTCTTTTCAGCGCCCTTTTTGGAATAAGCCTTTATTTGTCTCAGGGCTGCACAAGCTGCTCTTTGCACGTGTGGGAGAAAAAGCAGTTTCAGAAAAAGCAGCTTTCCTTGGCCTCCTGCTCACAGCAGGTTCCTTCCCTCCCCTCCCCAGCCATGGAATATGCACATTGGAATGTTTGTCTCAAGCTGAACAGTGAATGTTCCTGACCTGGAAAGATGAGGAGGGATCCACACACTGAAAATGGAAATTTAACTTTTGGGGTTTTTTTGCACAGCGCCTTGTCTGGATGCTTTTTTTGATTTTTTGATTATTGCTTGGACTTTAATGGAAAAGAATTGAAAGAATCCTGTGTGAGTCTCTTCTAATAGTTCCAGATTTGAAAAAATATTCTGAACTCAGCAAGCTTGATCGCAATCTTCCAAAGAATTTCAAGCTCTTGTCCTTCTCTCCAGGGAACCAACAGCTCATATTCTGTTCCTTCTGTGCCTTTCTTTCTGAATTTTCCAGTTTCAGCACGTAAAAGTGTTAGAATGAAAAGAGGGTGCCATCTTAAGCCTCTCCAAGTTTTAATATTTTGTCCTTAATAGCATTAGATTGCTGTTCAGCAGTATATAGTATTAGTGAAGCTTCTGACTATGAAATGCAGATAATTAATTTAAGTTTTAATCTCTGAGTTATTAGTGAAAAGATCCACACTGGCTGGAAGTTTTACAATCATATTTGTATTTTCTTCTCCAGGAATCTGACCCCCTTTTTTTTTTTTTAAGAAAAAAAAGAACATTTTTTCTCTTTGAAGGCTTTCAAATTAAATCTTCAGGCAGGCTTAAATAAATGCTATGTTTTACCCACAGTTAGAGGCATACACACTTGGAAGTGGCTCAAAACATTTGACAAAATGTAGCATTAGTTGAAATATTCTGTCTGTGGTAAAGATCAGGAACACTGCAGAAATGGGATATTCTCAGCCTTTGGGCTATCACATCATTTGCTGCCAAGTTCTTTTTGCTTTAGTTTGGCTGATCTATCGAAAGCACCGAAGTGCAGCTAGCAGGTCTCTGATCAGAATTTTAGGCAGAGCATCTCCTCAGCTCCTTTTCTCCTCAAAGCCAAGCTCCCTGCTGGAGCAGTTAAAGTCTTGGTGATGACTTGATGGTGCTCTTAATTATTTTGATGGGAGGAAAATATGGAGTAGCAAAGAGCCCTAACAAAAGGCCTCTTAATCTTGCAAGAAGCAGCAATTATTGGCTGGGAATGAAAGGCACACTTCACTGTAGAACAAAGGGATTAAAGTCCAACACACAGACTAAGGAATTGTTACAGCAGTCAAACCAGGGAAGCAGATCCTTCACCTCTTCGACATTCCAGATGAATGGATGCACCTTCCCCTAGAAGATGATCCAGAGTTGGTTAGAATTTGGGAGAAATGGGCAGGAGATTGTGTGTATAAAACACTAGAAGAGCTGTTCTAACAGTACCTTTAACTTCTGCAGTGCAGGGATGAGCAATGTGCCTGCACGAGCTTTTCCAGGAAAAACTTCCACCATGGAAGTTCCTTTGCCATTAGGATGTGTCTCCATCAGGAATGACCACAGCAGATAAGAGCCAGATGCTGCCTGCCCTCCCAGATTCCCACTCCCTCCACCATGGTAGAAAGGACCCTTCTTTCATGTCAGTCTTTCCTCTCAGGAGAGGATGTCCTGAGGACTGAGGTGGGATGGGTTCCCTTCCTCTCCCCAGTACTTTGGCCTGAGTTAACAGCAGCACATTTCCCTTTGCCGTGTCAGGTCCTTACATCTTCACACCCACTTTGCAACTGGATTTTTTCTGTTTGCTTGTTCTGAATTGCAGTCAAGCAGGCCTTTCTTGAAAAGAATTTTATTTGGGGTCTCACTAGAACCGCATGAACTCCAGAGAAAAGAAGGGAATTAACTTCCCCGCTGGCCTTTGTCTCTCTCCAACAAACAAGATTTGGCATTTTCTAAAAGTTTTTGTGTCCTAGGAGGATTGGGGAGGCTATCACCTCGAGAAACCCTGGAAGAGATGGAGTTCTGCATTGTCTGCTACTCAGCGCTGCCAAGAGAGACAAAATCCCACAAGAGAGAAAATCCAAGAGAGAAAATCCCACACATCCAGGCTCTTCCATTAGCATGCGGATCCAGCGCCGCTGTTTTGTTGGGATTCATCACCATGCAGCTCACGTCCTCCCTTTCCCCTAAAGCACCAGTGGAGCTCAAAGGAAATTATTAAAAACACCTTGTATGAGATGAAAGTTCTGATTAGGTTTTGTTTCAGGTGCGAAGCCTGCCCCTGGGATCTGCTTTGAGAGAGTCAATTCTGCCGGAGATCCTTACGGCAACTGCGGGAAGGACTCCAAGAGCTCCTTTGCCAAGTGTGAACCCAGGTAGGGGCTCCTCCTGCAAGCACAGCAGCACTGCAGGGCTGCTGGGAGAGGCCTTGGAATGTTGGGGATGATTTACCTAATCTTCAGTTGTGTTTGTTTCCATCAGGGATGCCAAGTGTGGGAAAATCCAGTGTCAAGGAGGAGCCAACCGACCTGTGATCGGTACCAACGCTGTTTCCATAGAAACCAACATCCCACTGCAGGAGGGCGGCAAGATCCTGTGCCGCGGTACCCACGTGTATTTGGGGGATGATATGCCCGACCCTGGGCTCGTGCTGGCAGGAACCAAGTGTGAAGATGGAAAAGTAAGAGTCTGGAATGCTCCCAGAGAGGGAGAGCATCCCTACCCTCATTCTGCCAAGTGTTTGGTACTAAACTCGCTTCTTTTTTTCTTTGGGGTTTTGTTTTTCACAAAATAATTGCTTCTCATGCTCAGACTGAGACAATTTTTCTTTTTTTTTTGATTTGTTGCTTTTCATGCTCAGACTGACACAAACAGTGTCCGGAGTCCCTTCTGGCCACTATTGTGGATTATGGATTTGCAGATGCAAATCTGAGCAACCTGGTCTGGTGGAAGGTGTCCCTGGGCACGGCAGGGGATTGGAAATGGATGATCTTTAAGGTCCCTTCCAACCCAAACCATCCTGGTGTTCTGTGCAATGCAAATTGCTAAGTTTGTGCCTGATTTTTTGAGGACAGTACCAAGTATCTGCCCATGGAGGCTTGAGGTTTTCTGTCAATATGTACAACAAAATACATTACAGGCTTATTAATGAATTTCTGAGTTCAATATATTCCCTTTCCCAGTGTCTCTGGCATTGCAAAATTGTCAGTAACTTCACTTTAGGTTTCAAAATATATTTTATCTTCTGATTATGGCACCTCACTTCCTTTTTTCATGCAGGAAAACCTGTCTCTGTATTAACTCTTAGAAGTCTATAAACCCATTGATGCTTAGCCACCAAAACTGATTTTTGCAAACTTTCTGAATTATCCACTGTGAATGCAGCCCAAATTTCACATGGCTGTCTCATTCTGAGAGAGAATTTTGTGAACTGAGAAAGATGGGAGGCAGCCATGAGTTTACAGGGGGAGGAGGAAGGGAAAGCAGCCCAAGAACTATCGAAATGAAGGAGGTTTCCATACCCTCAGTGGATTGCTTGCAAAAAGGAGGAAAAACAAGTGCTTTGATAATTTGTGGTAAATTCAAGGAAGCCTCTGAGTTTGTGAATGTTTCTGAATGACGTTGGATTGTCACACTGCAGTGGGAACAGGTCTGAAATCCATCCCCAGTGAAACCACAGCTCTGCTACAGGAAAACAACCCTGACAACATTTCTAAGTCAGTCTGTTAGAAAATGCCTTTTCAAAGGCAACTTAGTGCTGAGAAAGCACCCCATTATGTTTTACTAATGAGTATTTAATCTTTCTAATCTATCTAATCATACACATCCACACTATAGAATACACAGGCTAATACTTCTGAAATTGTATGTTTTACTTTGAGGACATTAGTGCATTTGTATTATGGATTAAGAATATGAATTTAAATATTCTTGGGTTTTCTCAACTGGAGATGCACAATTTGAAACGCAGCCATTTTAATGTGATCAGAATCCTGGGAGCTGCTGCACTGTGAATATTTGAATTGTGAATACTGCTGTAATCAGACCATATTCTCTCCATGCCTGCGTGTTGATGCCAATTCACTCTAATTTCCTTTCCATTTTTCCTTCTCCCCAGGGGATAAGTGCCCTGATTAAGCATCCCTGTCGCCTCCTTCAACACTGTTCCCAGCTTAATGCTAATTATTGTGACTGACTTTTAGTACTACTGAACTGCACTGCAGTTAAACATGAGCAAAAATGTGCAGTGTGGGGCTTTTTGACCTTTTTTGTTGTCAACATAGCATAGGAACAGTTATTCCAGTCCTATTTCCTCTTTTTTCAGTTTTGAGTGGGGTAACTTCTCATTACTGACATCCTCATCAGTTGTGTGGTTATTTGATGTTATTATTACACAGCACTAATCATGCTTAACCTCAATTTTCAGCTCTATTGCCAGAGTAAAGTTTATCTGCAATGACTGGAAAACAAACCAAAAAAAAATTGAATTTCATTCCTATGCATATGCTATTTGTTTACTTCCATTTCCTATAAATATTAAATGTTAAATATGGTTGGTTTCTATTTGACACCAAAAAAATGGTTTCACTTGGAAAACTTAGAAAGCTCTTGGCTTTCCTGGAAAATGATGAGCACCTGTATATCAGTAACCACACCTAAATATTCACCTGTCCTGGGTCCAGATTCTGTACTGGAATGAAAAATTTTTCACTACTGATATAAACAGAACTCTCATAATTTATACTGTGAGGATCGAAATTTTCCTTGAGGAGTCATCAGCTGCTGTGAAGACATGAAGGCAGGCAGAGCAGGTGCCTGAAGGAATCCTGAAAAAAATGCAAATTACTGATTTATAAATGGGCTTAAAAACCTCCCAAACCCCAGAGTCTCCCCACTAGTTCCACCTGAGTGGAACTGTGAGGGTTTGCTTGCACAAGCTCAGCATATCAACCACCCTGAGCTGAGTGTGAAACCCAGGGCTGGCCAGGAGAGCAGAATTCAACTCCCGCAGGTTTGGATTTCAGAGACTTTAAAAAGGCCGAGGAGGAAAAGAAGAAGACACCTAATCCTGGTGTCCTTAGTGTCAATATAATTAAATATATTTGTGTGTTGGGAAATATTTAACTGCTAAAAGGAGGGCTGTGGTGCCCTGGGAGCCCCAGCAGCTCTGTCCCTGTTAAAATTCCTTTTCCCTTCTTTTGCAGATTTGCCTGAACCGCCGGTGCCAGAACACGAGTGTTTTTGGTGTCCATAAATGTGCCACCAAGTGCCATGGACGTGGGGTAAGCATCCTAGGAAAACATTTTTTTGCAATTAATCAATAACCACTGGACAAGAAATCACTTTATGTAATGGCTTTGGGATCTATAATTGCCTGTAATAGATCAGTCAGAGTCACTGTAACGCATTTTTATTATGTATTTCCATTTTCGCCATCCCTTATATGAAATTATTTTTGTTTGACAAAGAAATGTTGATCAGGCAGTAATTATCTTGTTCTTAATTGACAGCCTGTGATACAAAGGAATCTTACAAACCTCAAAGCAATTTGAAGTCTAATTCTCCATCATGAAAATTCCCATTAACAATCAAAAAATACAATTTCTTCATAGATACCAAGAAGTTAAAAATTTTGAATTGAGTATTTGAAGCCTTTGCGTTGAGAGGCAAATGAAACAGCCTTTCCAAAACTATTAAAATAAAGTAAAACCATAGTGATGAGTTTTGTGGCATGAAAGTGGTGCAGGATGAAAATGTGATGATGTCATTTAATAATATCAGTGTTTTGAAACCCAGTTTATATTATAATAATGTTAATTATGTCAAGCTATGCCTTATTAACCTTGATTTGCTGATGAGCTGTTTGTTTCTGTGAAAAGCAGTGGCAGCCACATTGGAGGAGCCATAGAAATTCACTGTCCTCTCCTGAGGAAGGATTTTAATTTGCTTTAACTTATTTTATCACCCTGAATTTGCAAAACTGAGCAGTGTTGATGGTGCTGCTCTTCTCACTGAGCTGGAATGAGCAGAGGCTTGGACTGGCATTTTTATGTCTCTACAAAGGAGAACCTCTGGTGACTCCTCAGTGGCAAAATTGACCTTGTGGAATTGTAAATGGGAATTCCTGCAGTGCTTTAATTTTAAAAATAATGCTTAACAAAGTATATTTTTAATTATCTTGCTGTCTTTGAAAAGTAAATCCTTTTTCTTTTTTCTTTTTTTTTAAATTTTACATGACCACAGCCGGTCTGAGCCCTGTGAATATTTTAGCGCTCTGCAGACACAGGCAGCACAGCATTGCTGAAAAGCTGCCAGCTGACCTGGCCAGAATATTTCATGTTCAGAATAACCCAACCTCCCATGAACTGATTTGTGTCCTACTGAAAACTCATCTATTAACCTGCAGTGTGGCTTTTTCACGATGGTGGTAGATCAGTGATGGTCAGGGTTAGCACAGAATTAAGGATCTTATTGACAACGAGCCCTAAGTCCAAGATCTTCATTTACAAATTGATTTGAGCACCTAAACATGACTGTTCTGATGCCTAAAAGCAGAATACCTGAAACAGAGGCCAAGACAAATTAGGAGTATAAAATGTAGACAATTTTATTCAAGGCCTTGAAGGTCCATTCGGGCAAGCAAAGTCCCCCTCAGGGACTACACCCAAAATGGACACTGGGTCCCGAGCCCTTCACCTTTTATAATTTCTGTCCCATTAGCTCATTGGCCCTTAATTCTCCAATGCACCCTCAGGTGATGATGTTCAGCACCCCAGGCCTGCTCCCCCAGCTCACAGCTGTTTCCATATTTTCGGGCCCTAAGGCAATGAATATGTCCTTGGGTCTGTGTTCAGAGAGCCTTGTTTGGCCAAAGGTGCTGAGCAGAGGATTTCAGCACTTTGTGAGAAGCACAGAGCTACAGCAAGTTACAGATACACGAAGAGTAAAAACTAGAAATTATTAAGGCATCAGTGCCATCTCTGTGTTCAGTTTGGGGCCCCTCAGGAGAAGACCCTGAGGGGCTGGAGGTGTCCAGGGCAGGGTCTGAGCCCCAGGAGCGGCTGAGGGAGCTGGGAAAGGGCTCAGGCTGGAGCAAAGGAGGCTCAGGGGAACCTTGTGGCTCTGCACAGCTCCTGCCAGGAGGGGACAGCCGGGGGGGCCGGGCTGTGCTCCAGGGAACAGGGACAGGAGGAGAGGGAACGGCCTCAGGCTGGGCCAGGGGAGGCTCAGGGTGGACATCAGCAGGAATTTCTTCATGACAAGAGCTGCCCAGGGCAGTGCTCAGTCCCCATCCCTGGAGGGATGTAAAGGATCTGTGGGTGTGGCACTTGGGGACAAGGGGCTGTGGTGGCCTTGGCAGTGCTGGCAATGGTTGGACTCGATGATCTCAGAGGCCTTTTCCAACCTGAACAATTCTGTGCCTCCATGGATTCTGTTGATCCAGCACAGAATTGAACCTCTATATTCACTGCACAGCAACTTCTCGAGGAGTAGCGAAATGAAATAAAGAACGTTTGGACTGTGGGACCTCCTGAGGGCAAAGCCCTGGGTCTCCTTCCCCTCTGTGCATCGGGATCAGAGCTGTGCCAGCGATGGGCTCCGGTCCTTGGGAGCTCTCTGATCCCACAGGGGCATTGCATAGATCAGGCCGTGCAAGCTCTTCCCCAACTCACATTAAACCATCAGAACTGAGGGCTGCATCCCCCAGGCAGTGCCAGTGTGGTATCAAAGCTCCCTGAGGCTTTCCTAGCCCTGATCCTGCTTTCACAGGCTTCTCCAGATGCTGGTTCATCTTAGAGCCATGGAAAAATCTGTACTCGGCCCATGCAAGCCCAGGGTGGAGAGGAGAGCTCGGGAGGGCTGACAAACCCTTACAGCCCCACAGCACAGACTCTTGCTCCTGTGAAGGCAGGAGAACAGAAGTTAACAGGCAGATGATGTTGCTGCTGGAAGCAAAGAGAGAATAAGACTTAAGAGGTGTCTGATTATCCTCATATTATTGATGTCGTCAGCTGGGCAACTCCAGCGATTATCTGCCGAAGAAATAATGGTTTTTAGCATCCCTCATAATTTTAGCATTTTTTTTATTTTTAATTTATTTTTATTTATTTTATTTTATTTGTTTATTTTATTTTATTTTCATTTAGCATTTTAGCGTAAAATAGATGATGATTTTATCATCACTCTGTGGTGAGCTGCTCTTTGCCACCTCAGTGTGCAATGGGCAGCTATCAGCACATCTCCTTTCTTCTCCAAGTTTTATTCCTCTCTGATATGTCTCTGTCTGATTAGAAGCCCTCCTAAGCCAGGACTGCTCTCGGATGTTTTTGTGTTAAGCCATTTGTCTTGTTCTGCAGGTGTGCAACAACAAAAAGAACTGTCACTGCGAGGCTGACTGGGCCCCCCCGTTCTGTGACAAGCCAGGCTTTGGGGGCAGCGTGGACAGTGGCCCCATCAGACAGGCAGGTCAGTGGGGATCCAGGCTCCACCTGAAACCTGGAAATAAAAAGTGGCAATGAGCTTTGGCCAGCCTCAGACAGAATTGTTTCTAAACATTGTTAATTTTACAGGATTTGATTATTCCATGCTAATTTTTCCCCAGAATGTTGGAACTTTAGTGACCTCAAAGAGATATTTCTGATTCGTGTCTGAGTACAAGGACAAGCAGTCTCTTCACAAGTACATATATAAACTAAATCTTGATGGTAAATTATGTTTGTTGCATGTATAAATTAAATCGTGATGGTAAATAATGTCTGTTTTCACATGAATAATACTATTCTAAACCAAAATTGATTCTCTTCTCTGCATGCCAGATGCTGCAGTGAGTTGCAGTACTGAATTTATGACATCATGGTTATTCCCATGACAAAGCTTCTCACCATGATTTCACTACTGAAAGACCTTTTTTTTTAAAAAAAGCAAAGAAATCATGGTCAGGCACTGAACTGGCTCTTGGAAGACATAAGCTCCATGTGTTTTGTTGCAGACAATAAGAGTTTGACCACAGGAGTGCTGATAACCATCCTGTGCCTTGTCTTTGCTGGATCCATCATGTACCTTAAAAGGAAGACTTTCATGAGGTGGTTGTTTACAAGCAAGAAGACAACAATAGAGAAATTAAGGTATGATCATTTTCCCTAATTATATTCCGGCAGATATTAGGGAAGGGAAGCAGTAAACACGGCAATTCTCATCACTGTGAATGTGTTAGAAAGAGCCAGCCTTGACAAAAATATTCACCGAATATGAACAACAGTGTTTTCCCTGGATTAGTTCGATTTCATTGATAGGCAGTAAATAATGTAGGTATTGGTTTGAACGTATCCGTCTTTCCTTTTGAGATGAAAAATTAAGTAGCGATGGAAGTATTGCCTTTATTTTCATTTGCCTGAAACAGTTTCATTACTCTGCGTGGCCTTTTATCTAAACTCAGTTGAGTGAGCTGAAACTTTCCTATTTGAGGTCATTACTGTTTAAATGTTAGATTCATTAGAATAGTCTCCTGGGTGTTACAAAGCTGCATTGCCACAGATTGCAGAAGCTAATTTAACAGACTACTGGTTTCTAAAAAATCAATATTTATTTTTATTCTTTCAGGAGTGCTAGAAAATTTTTACTTTCCTTATTTACTATAACCAGGCAGAAAGTCCTTGCAAAATCCCATTCGGAAATGAGGCTCCTATTTAAGAAAATGTCATAAAGCAGAATGTTGTGTTCAACAATTAAATGTTTGTCTTGCAGGTCTGTGAGTCCAGCGAGACCTTCCAGTTCATCTGAGCCAAATCATGTTCGTACCACATCTCTGAGTAAAAACCTCATCATGAAGCCACAGAATACAACCATACAGAAAGTGAGTCCCTAAATAGTTTTGGGTTTTTTTTAAGTGGAGGGGGAAATCCCAACATATGGTATATTTGGGATCTCAATTAAGTGATTTATTAGAATACAATTCTTATTTGAACTTAGTATCATGTAGAACTAACTGTAAGTAAAATGGGGGAACATGTAGGCTTCAAAATACATTTATGGCTTCCAAGTTTAAAACTGGTCCAGGCCAGAAAAGAAATAGTTTTGTCTCTAAGAGAGAAAAGCAAGGGACTGAGATGGATTTTGAAGTAGCAATAGGCCAAGCTGGGTGGGGCTTGGAGCAACCTGGTCTAGTGGGAGGTGTCCTGCCCCTGGCAGGGTTTGAAATAAGGTGGTGCTTAAGATCCCTTCCAAAGCCATTCTGTGATTCTGTGTCAGCTCTTGCAATGGGTAACTTTGGTTGGATGATTCTCACAGAGAGATGGCCCCAGGCGGCCGCTGCCGTATCAGGTCATCGACATCAGCAACCCTGTGAAGACACACAAGGTGCCACCATTGAAAACTCCCCAGCGAGTCCTGCCACCCCTTCCCCAGCTGCCAGGCCACCAAGCTGGGCCTGAGAGACCCCTGCCAGCTAATCCTTCGCTGAGGTTCTCCCAGGTAACCTCTGAGTTTCTTCTGTTTAGTATTTACTCTGGAAGTATCCAGAGAAATTAAGTGTTTTCTCCTCTTTCATGCTGCCCTTTACCCACAATGTTTCCTTTTTACTTTGTGTGAGTTTAGAACTGCAGTGTAGAAAAATTGCTTTGTGGCAACTGGGGCTGTTATCCTTACATTTAGGATCCTGAACACGCCCTTCACCACCCAAAAGAACAAACAGAGGAGAACACAGGCTCATCTCTCCAACTGCCCAGCCAGAGGGGAAACTACGGTTTGCTAGTGAGGTGCCAAACACAGGGAGAGAGTTTGGGGAGTCACCTTCCAGAGGTGATGTGCCAGAGCAAAAGGTGTTTTGGCTTGATGTGCTCCTGCCCTGACCAGGGCTGCGCAAACCACAGGCTTGTTTTTCCAGGGCACAGATCTGAAAAACACTGTTTCATGTAGACACAACTTTCATTGCAATGTTTAAATAGAGATGGTAGCCCTTTTTTATTTTTGATTTTTGAGTAAGATGCATCTCATGGCTGTAGACAGGGTAGCTGGAGCTGTCTGTGCAGTTGTCTGTATGAAATTGTGCCTTTTCCTGTCCCTGGCTGCTCTCTTTCGGTGGCATTTCCAGTGTGACAGTTTCTAAGCAGAGCACCAAGGCACGCAGCATTCCTGTTCTGCAGACAGGTTCTGTATCCTGTTCTGGGTGTGGTACAGGGCTCAAATTGAGTAGTGAGTGTTGTTAACTCCAAGCTGTCACCTGCAGGAGCCCTGAGAGCTGCTCTGAGAGCCTTTCTGCTGATGGATAGGAGGATCCAGCTCTGAGACACTGCTGGAGTGCAGGGCTTTGGAAAGGGATTGGAAAAATATCAGAACCAAACAGGGATGAGAGAGGCTGTCCAGAGAAGTTGTCAGGCTGCCCAGAGCAGCTGTGGCTGCCCCTGGATCCCTGGCAGTGTCCAAGGCCAGGTTGGACAGGGCTTGGAACAGCCTGGGAGAGTGGAAGGTTTTGTCCCTGCCCATTGTGACAGCAAATAAAGTGTATTTAGATTTAAGTTTTTCTAAGTCTGGATACTGAATTGCTCAGGTTAAATCAACTTTTACAAGTGCAGACAGTTTATTATTTGCTTTTTCATCATCCCTTTTCCATCTTGCCAGTCGTTCTGTTGCTTGTCTTTAGCTCCAATGGTTTCATTGCTCATTTTCTTGCATTCTCTAAAGTTCTGCCCAATTCACAGTGGTCAAAATGAAGATTTTAAATGCAAGTGCTTTTCCATTTCTTAAGCACAATATGGGTAGAGAAAAGGCTTTCAAGGAAAAGTAACCATTTCTCATTCTGAGGCTGCACCTCCCCCAGCCCCATTTCACAGCAGCCCCGTGCTCCCCTAAAACTCATGTTCCTAAATCCTGTGCTTCAAATCCCCCCCAAAGTGCATGGTGGAGCACCAGCTCTATCATTAGCAAAGACTGACAGATCTGAAACTGCCAAAAAGCTTCTGAGCGTGGCAGCTCAGATTAATTGTGATAGTTACTTCATCAAGCCAAATATCACCATTTTCAGTCTCTGCATGAAACGCAAGCAGGACAAACAGGGATCAGCTCCAGACAGCCTAGAGAGCGAGCAAGAATGGATTCTTTCAAAATTATGTCCATAATCTCAACATTGTCAGGAACTTTTTATACCAGAGGGACACAAAAAACACTGTATGGGGACAAAAATCAATCATTTTTAAGTTATTTTTTTCCCCTCAAAGCTTGGAAGAAGTAAATTAGCTTAGGAATAATTTTGGATAACATATATACACATACATACTACTTCATGTATTGCTTCAGCCCTCTCTTGGAGGCACATCCAGCAGCTCTTCAAGAGGGAGCACTTTAAAAATCATTGCCACATTCAGGATGGCAGCCAGACTCTCAGTGCTGCAGGATGGTGCTGAGGAGGAACATTCACTGTAAAATTTCCTTTCAGTTGTAAGTAAGATAGTTAAAAAACAAAGCACAAAAAAAAACCCAACCAATCAAACAAAAAATCCTCAGCAAATGAGCTGTTGGCAAGTTTAATATTTAATTATCTTTTGACTGAAAAACAGCTTTTGCTTCTTTCAGATGCTCTTGCAAGGCAAACAGACTTTATTTATGGGCCAGATTCACAGTCAATATAAATCAGCACAGCCCCATGTAAATCAAAGGAACAGCGCAGGTTTATCCTAACCATGGGTTCAGTCCAGGCCTTTGGATTTGATCTCTTCCTCTTGGATTTGTTACTTTTAGCATTAAATTGCTGCCTCTGACACTCTCATCCTCTTATTACCAAAATGTGTCTCATGTTTTACAGCTCATCCCAATTTCAGGAAATAGTTTTGTGGTTTTGCCTTTTCTTCAGTAAAACTGAGCTCAGCTCATCTTCTGCTCCTTCCTGGGAATATCTCTCCTGTGACACCTCAGCCTGGCTGGAGACACAGAGGACTTTCAGTTGCTTTTTAAAAACCAGTGAAAAAATTTGGAATTCCATGTACCTGATATCTTTGGAGCTGCTCAATATGAGATTTATGTTTTTCATTATTGTATTTAAAACAAGCAGAATTCCCCAAGCAGAATTAATTGCCAGGGTGTGGATATAAAATTGGACAAAGAAATCCATCCATAAACTTTGTGCTGAAGGGCTGAAGCTTTGTAAGGGAAGATCTGGAGAAAGGAGGGAGAGGAAGCAGAGCCATGGTGGGACCATGAGCTGTGCTGCAGACCCCAAAACATCAAAGGCTCTGCAAGTCCCCACAGATGTGAGCACACAGAGCTGCACCAGTCTGGATCCCCTGTGGAAAAAGAATATAAAAGACCCTCCTGTAGTTAATATGGGAGATGGGATTTATTCCATCAAAGAGTTTCTCCTCTGCTCCAAAGAATGTGTGTGTTCCTGGTGGTATCTCCTTTCTATCAAGTGCTGTTCCACTTCACTTCATCTCAGCCACAATTTATTCTCCATCTGCATTTTTATCAGAATTCCCTCCCTTTTAATTTTTTTTCATTTACCCTTTCTTACCAGCTTGCCACATTGCAGTTTCTGTCAGGCCACTTGGCTGCTTCCTGCTGAGGATATTTTAACTCAAGGGTGACATTTTGACAAGCTCTGGGAAAATGAATGAATACATAAATCAGATGTTGGGCTTGTGGTCCCATCAATACTAGTACTTGTTATGCAGAGAAGTAGAAAGAGAGTGGACATTATATGCTTTAAAATGGAATTTGTGGCAAATTTGAAATTTCTATATCTAAGATTTCCTTAAGAGCACATATTTTTTTCCTTATCAAAATGCCTGTGGATAATCAACCTGCATTTCCTTCTTGAAAGAGCAAATATTTGCCATGAAAAGTGAAAAAGCAAAGGGATGCTCAAAACAAATAATGAAAAGTTGTACTTTATTCACGAGCAATTCATGCTCTGATTGCTTTTTGAATCACATCTTTCAATGAGTCCTTAATCAGATTATGCTTGTAAGCTCTTCTTGTTTCCTTTATTAATGATACTTATGGCAAACTAAAAATAAGGAATAAAATTCCTTATTCCTCATGGCTATGCAGCTCAGATAGTAGAAAGAGCTGAAGTGAGTTTGGGGATAAATCGGAGAGTTTTTGTGTGCCCTGAGCAAGCCATTAATGTGTCCCAGCTCTCCCTAACGAAGACCACAAGCAGCCAAGTCCCCCTGTCTGCAGGGACCACCCAGAGGAGCCCTGGGCTCAGCCTGGCAGCAGATGACTTCTGTTCTTCATTAATGGAGCCTTTAATTCCACAGAATGAAAGCACAGCAGCATCCCTGACAAAAATTCCACAGATGCTCCCAATCCAAACCAGACTGGGGCAGTTTGGTTTTGTGGTCATCTGAATTTCCATTTTAAAGTCATGTCGAGCGTTCCCACCTTTCTACAGAACTCCTTTTGCAAAGTTATGTATTCAATCTTTGCTCTTTTCATGTACCACCGATTAAGTATTGAGTCCAGTAGAGGTGCACCCTGTATTTCTAGAGTAAGGAATCAAAAGACATAAAATCATGAAAATACAGTATTAAAACTTTGTTTTAAAATAGAAGTGCCTGCTTATTAGAAATAAGTTCTTGTTTATTAATTTAAACACATCTGGTCATAACTGATTTTAAAGTATCTTCAGTTTAGGTTTATATTAGATATTGAGAAGGAATTTTCCTGTGAGGGTGGGGAGACTGTGGTACAGGTTGTACTTAGTTGTGGCTGCCCCTGGCAGTGTCCAAGGCCAGGCAGGAGAGGGCTTGGAGCAGCCTGGGGCTGTGGAAGGTGTCCCTGTCATGGCCGGTGGCACTGGATGGGCTTTAAGGTCCCTTCCAACCCAACCCAACCCAACCCAACCCAACTTAATCCAGCCCAAGCCAACCTAATCCTACCCAACCCAATCCTGCCCAGCCCAACCCAGTCTGTGGTTCTCTGGCTCTCCGAATTGGTCTCACCTGTGGCTGTGGGAAGGGTTTCATGTCAGCTCTGACCGTAACAGGTTCTGTGTTTCCTGCAGGAGCCCCCCAAGCCCAGCCCCCCTCGGAAGCCTCTCCCCGCAGACCCTCTGGGCCGAGCGCGCCAGGGACACCCCAGGCCTCTGCCCCCCGTCACCCCTGCCAGGTCAGTGCTCCTCCTGATGATTTCTTGTCTTTTCTTTTATATACCCTTTTAATACATTTTGATACCCTTTCCCTTCCCTTGTACCCTTTGCACACTCTTTGTGCCCTGGCCACGCATGTTGGTAATTTTTGTAGTCTGATACTGAACTTAGTTTGAGAGTTTTGCAAAGCAGAAAGACCAAAAATCCACAACAAGAGGCCAAGGGCTCTAAACTGTCTCAGAACTCGAGGGTCCAGCCTTGGATGGAGTCTCTCTCTCTGGGATGTATTTTGTAAACTGGACTGTAATCTCATTTAGGGTGGGTAATTAGAATAGGGGGGCAATTACTTCAATTACTTTATCTATTACGTTTCTTATTAAAAAAATTTAAGTAAATATACTAATTTGCAAAGTCCATAAAATTATATGCGTTATATGGGGGAGTGCTTCTTGATGTGTTCCACCTTTGAAGAACTGTGCACCTAAAATCCTATTAAATAGCGAAGTAAATACCCTTTTTCCCTTTACTACTGTGTCTGCCTCATATTTCTACCAGCCGTAAAGCAACATCTCAAAACTGGCTCAGGGAACTCCTGCAACAACCATTTCTAATATAATTTCCACCTCTAATTTTGTTTATCTCGCTGGTTCTCACTGGGAGTGCAACAGCACAGTTGCTCTGACTTCCAAACAATATGAAAATTTATAATATCTGTGATAATACCTGTGATAATTTATAATACCATATTTAGAAAAACTAACCAATAACTAATACATTTTCTCCTCAGACCTCCCTCAGAATCAGACTAAAAACTGAATGCTCTTAAAATTCACCAATTTTAATAATTGTTTTTATTGGGTTTTTATTATTGTATTTTTATAATTAAAATTAAATATGTCTTTGATTCTTATTAATTATTAATAATTTAATAATTAAAAATCACTAATTAATAAACTGTAAAAATCACCAAGAAAAGTGATTTCCTGCTCACATATTTCACAGTGGAACATCGACTTACATCTTCTGAAAAATAATACCCCAAACATTCAAAAAGCACACAAATTGTGTATTTTAAAAATATAAAGTGTGGTTTTGGAAAAAAAATAATCAGGAAGTGGAATAACCCCACCCAGTGTTAATGGGTTTAGTCAATGATGTTTTCTTACCCAAAATTCTTCTGTTTCCTGTGAATAAAGTGAGCTCCAAGGGAGATAAAAGTGGTGTTTTAAGTTACAAGAATTCTACCAGTGAAAAATTTAAATGCTCAGAAGCATTAAAAGTAAAATCAACACAGTCTCTTAATATCTCTAGCAAAATACTGCAAGAAGAAACTTTGGTTAAACTCCTGGCTGTCCATTCTCAGTAAGATACTCTGAAAGCAATAACAATTCAAGCTGACTCCTACAATTTTTGGAGGAACCACCTGGAATTCTGCAACATTTTTAACATTTTTGATCGGGTACAAAATTGATGAGCACCCAAAGACATGGAGAGATTAAGTAACAATTTGCTATTTTCTTTCTTTCCGACAGACCTGCTCCCAAACATCCACCGCAGGCATCCAGGTCCAGCCACACCACCGATGTGAAATGAGTGGAAAACCTGACATCTTTATTTTAAAAAGTGAAGACAGAAGTTTGCACTATCTTTCAACTCCAGCTGGAGTTCATTTCTATGACAATACTTAGAATTTTTAATGTTTAAAACAGCATTATTTTTTAAGAATTCTGAGCTACTGCCTTTGGTGCTGTGCTGTGCTATGGTGCTCTGTATACTTGCTCAGGTACTTGTAAATTATTAATTTATGTTGAATATTTATTACAGTGCAGTGCACTGTAGTAGATATTTTTACCACAGCTGAGTTTTCCTAAAAAGGAAGCCTTTTTTTTGGTAATATTTCACTGAACTTGAATAATTCTGCTCTATTGATCCTATGTAGATTTCTTAGTTTTGATCTATTCTTTAAGGAGTGCTGATGCAGATCAATCAAATGTGTAAACAACTCAATCTCAATGGTTCATAACCAACTTTTGAATAAACGTAGCAGGGTAAAAAGACAAAAACTCATCTGGAGCTTGGTGAAATGTCTGATACCTGCACTCAGTGTGTAACCTGTGTTTGACCGAAGGATCGCTCTGTGTTGCAGCTGCACTGTAATTTCAGTTTTCATTTACTGTTTGAGATCTCCCAGAAATCTCCGTGCTGGAAGGGGATGTTCCCATTGGGAGAAGTGCTGTCACTGAAGAAGTACTGTATATCACAAAACTGTACTGTTTTTAACCTCATTTTCCTCAAACACACCGTGGTTGGTACATACTCATGCAGGTATCAGGCCTCCCTGTGTCATCTCCTTTTTGATGCTTTGGTAATTAATTTCCACCATCTCATTGCTGTCCTGATTAGACTGGCAGTACATTAAACCCAGGGCTGGGGGGTAGCCAAGAATCACAAAGAATTACATTTTTAAAATCCACTTTTATATTGTTTCCTTTGCCTCACTGCTCTGCTTATCACCTGTATTTTGCATATTTACTACTGTTCTGTATTTAACTTCTACAACATTGCTCCAGGTCTCCTAAATCCCAAATCAAAATGTGTATTTAAATACATAGACTTGGATTATTCAAAAAAAAAAAGAAGTTCATCTCTGCTATGTGATTACGCCTGATCTCTTCTGTACCTTCTCAGCAGCACTGCTGATCACAGCTGTTCCACCTGTAAAAACAACAATTTTCAAATATCAGCTGAAACAGAGGGAGAGGGACTATCACCTTTATTAGGATGGTTTCCTCATTGCTTGTGGTTTTTGTTTCCTTAAGCAAAAATAAAAGCATTGGTAGAAACTTGCACCTCGCTGGGGGAAGTGTAATTGTGTTTCATTTTCCCAGTTCTTGCCCCTTGCAGCAGCACAACGCTCATGTTTATTGATAAACTGAACAAACCAAAATAAACCCCAGCAAAGGAAATGCTTCACAAATGTGTTTTAATTCTTAAAGCACCTCCAAGAGCAGCAGCAGGGCTTTGTGTGTGGAGAAGCACCAGAGGAGGATGCAAACATCGCGGGATCAGCAATGCTGGGGGACCAAAGCAATGCTTTTTGTGTGCTTTGCATATTTTTGTATTTAAAACATTATTTTTTTTATATCTATAATAGAGGGCTTTCTCCATTTGAAATATTTGCTTGTTTGAATGCTTCCATTTCATCAGAATTCTTCTGCAAACCGCTGAAAACCGTAAGATGAAACTGAGTAGTGAACGAAGGAGGTGACATTAAATGACTAAAAAGTGTCTGGTACTTCTGTCAGGAGTTCTGAATTAATCAGAAAAGAGGTCAGGTAAGACTTAACACATGTATAAATTTAAATGTGACCCACCTAGGCAGAGTTAAAAGTATAGAAAATAGAAATATCCATAGAGGACACCCAGCTGTGTCCCTGTCACTGCAAGCAGCTGCCTTGTTCTAGTGGGAATAATTAATAAATCACCAAATTGATTAAAACAAGCACTGGAAGAAGCAGCTGGAGCACAGGTATCCAGTGATGTGGAATTTAGTCCTGCAGTTCAGAACATATTATCTACCAGGGTTACCATCGAAGGCATGGCCAAACGTTGAGATTTCTAGAGGTCAGGGGGAAAAAATCCTAATTCTCTGTCTGAAAGAAAGATCACGTCAGCACTCGTGTGAAAAAGAGCAGCCATGACTGGAGACCAGAAGGAGTTCTTGCTGAACAGTACAGGCTGAGAGTTTGGATGGCAAATGCAGGTGCCATGTGTGTAACAGCCATAAAATGGGGAGTCCTCCCTGTCAGCAGCATCATCTACTCAATACATATAGAAATAGGTATATTACATATATCCTATATATATTTGTTACATATTAAATATATTATTAATGAAATATATTTCCTTACTATATATTAAATATATATCATATATCCAATCATATATTATCCATTAAATACATATTTAAATATATTATGTAATATATAATATAGTCAAGATATATTTTAATATAATAAAATAATTATATTAAATTATATA
>VZRL01004293.1:389177-469666 GCA_013397895.1 Origma solitaria | reverse complement strand
CGAACAAACATCCTTTTTCACAAACTGATTTGCCGAAAACTTGTGAACTATGTTTACAACATATCTGGTATGTAGAGCTCTTGGAACTTTCCATGAAAAAGGAACCCCAGACAAAAATAAACATTAACTAAAAACATAGCATGTTTCTTTCTGGGGTGAGGATAAAATGACTATTAGACACCGCTAACATCCTGGTTGAGTCAATTCAACCTCCCTAAAGTCAAATACATACTTTGGTTTGGTTGAACATTAGTTTTTAAACGATGACAGTCTAAAGAAACCCTACAAAATGATGATAAAATTTGCTTGGTTTTTTTCTTCGTATCTTCTTACAAAAACATGAAGAGAAAACTTATATAAAAATCAGCTTTCAAGCTTTGCTCTGGAGGAGTTGTTTGTCAGGTAAATTTCATACATCTACCTTTTGAGATATTTTCCTTTTTTCCCAGCTTCTAAGTCCTAGCAGGAAGAGCTCATATAAGAAGTCAACAGTATGTCTCCATTACCTACAGTGAGCGATACTTAGGCAAGATTTACTTGCTCAAAAGTGATTGACTACTGAGAAACTGGGAATAAACAAGTTTTGGCAAGGGAAGCAAATGTGGAATGAGCAAATCTCTCTCTGACATCTAAAGATAATCTGGCTGTGGCATGTCCACACCAGGGAATTACTGATTTAGTTTAATGTAGACATCTTCAAAAAAAGTTTGTTAACAAACCTGACATAAATGATTCGGGAATTTTATAAAAGATACTTAACTCTACTCCTCAGAAGATTCATTTGCAAATTAAGCTGAAACAAAGAGTGGATTGAGTAGTGAATGGGCTAAGAGTCTGCTGCTTGAAATAGCCAGTGTTCTCTTCAGGTCAGCAGAGGAGTGGCTGCTGTGTTTATTAAAGATCTGGTTTTTGTTATTCTGCTTCCTGAATAGATGCAGGAGTACTGCCTTCCACTTCTCTTACGGGCTACAGGAAGGTAGGAAAGGAGAAAGTAGAGACTGGAAGGTTTATATTTTTAATATTCCTTTATACTAATTGTGAAGTCAGTAATGACTATGTGCCCCTTTAGGACTGGTTTAGCACATGTTCCCTGGATGGGGTCTGTCAGCCTCACCTGGAGACTTCAATTCTCTTTGTCCATCAACATATTATGACTCATAACAGCAGACTCAAATTCTGCTCTGAGAGTAGAGCTGGGGGTTGAGTTTTAATGGCAAGAAGAATATTGGCAATGACTTCTGACTCTCAGTTAAAGCATATTGTTACTTCATCCTAAGGAATTGGTTGCCCTACCCCTCTCCTCCCCTGTGATCTTCTGGGCTTCTGAAGATCATGTCTAGTGTACCTTGCATAGCCCTTATATGAAACTTGGAAGAATGCACTTCCTGGTATTCTTCACAGTCGGAAATAGCTGTACTTCCTGACACCTATCTCTAGTGAATCTCTAGACAGTCTTTTGAAGATGCCTGGGTCAGGCATAATATGCTCAGGCCATAAAGTAGCAGAGATTCAGCAGTAAGCAGCCTGATAGAGACTTCATGCAGATTCTCCAAAAATATTTATTCAAGCATGCATTGTTTCCCTTTCTTGGTGGGCTTCTTGCCTGGGACATGTCCCAGAAAATGGCTTTTCATTTTATGACTCTGGAGCAGCTTTGCCAGAAGCAATTGTTCATCCTCTTGGACTTTTATAAATATTTCTAAATATCTGCTTTCATAAACAGATAGGAGAGTGGGCAAATAATGGAGCCCAAAAGAATAATACTAAAATATTCTCCCAGAATTTCCCGGGTATTTTTTAGTCATGGGATCCCACGAGGAAGCAGCACAGGTTAGCTGGGTGGAAAAGGAGAGCTGAAGACTCCAAGTTTGAGGGAGTACTGATGAGCCCAGGTGCTGGTCACACCCACTCACGCGGTTTGGGGAGATGGGAATGTGAACATTTCCTGTCACAAGACCATGGTCATCTGCTTGGTGGATTTTTGTTTCTTGTGCATCAAGTCAGAAGAAGCACAGAAGCAGAATGGGTGAGCAAGAGATGTGTGCCAGCGAGCAACTTGGGCATAGGCTGACTTGGCAGTGCAAGGACAGGCATTTATTTCTGACAGTAACAACATGGAAGACTCAAATGTTAGATAGTTGTTGCCATTGAAAAAGGTTAGTCTCCCTCAGAAAACACAATTCTAGTCAGTTTTCTTGGAGACTATTAGCTCTAAAATTCATGGTTTATATAAAATTTATATACAGAGGTTATTCTTAAAAAGTGTTTAAGCTTTCAAAACTGTTTGCACAGAGACCTCTCAGGATTGCAAAACCAGCTGTCCAGTGAAGGCTGTGATGGTCAAATTTTCAGAAACATGGAGTATTTATTGCTGTCACAGCTCTGAAGAACAGAAATACCACAACTATTCAAATTACTTGGAAGCTTTATGGATGTCCTTTTTGTGGAGAGGAAATCTGATCAAAAGAACAAAATGTTTTCATTAGGTGTTTTGTTCTATTGAATTGGATTATCTGCTAAACTTACAATGCTTGTATTCGGTCACTAAAATTCAGATGAATGAGAAATAGCTTCTTTACCACTAAAAAAGAAAGACAAAACTTCCCCCTTTCTTTCCTTCCAGATACTCCCCTCCATCCACCCCTTCCTCACTCTCTCTTAGAGATCTTTGAGTTTTATCTCTTGAGTTTTCCAGTAGGCCTTAACATTATACTTGTCAAGTATAAAATTAATGTTAATAATATTAATAATAATGTTAATAATGTTAAACTCCCATATTATACCTTTTTTTAAAAAAAAAGAACACCTGTTTTTTCTCTTATTATCCCTGCATGTAGTATTTTAGTTTTGTGCATTGAGTAATAACGTATTTTAAAATACCAGATGTTTCCTTGAATGTGCAAAAAGTTCCTGGACCATTTGTGGTTTGTTGAAACACCGGAAGAAACAACTTGCATTGTAAAAATCACAAACTTCTTTTTTCCATGCTAATTCAGTGCAGCCTGACTTAAAGCATCATTCCAGGTATTTTTTAAAAGTAAAGATTTCTTCCAGAAACCTGTTTTGATGATATTTTAGTATGTTCATATGAAACAGGTTTTGTTCCAGCAGTGAAATACAAACTTGGCGTTCCATGCACTTGTTTCCAGTAAAAAGGTAGTGAATGCCAATGCCTGGAAGCTGTTGAAAAGGAGACATGCAGCATCTGAATGGCAATGCCTCTATACAGGACATAGAACTTTCTCAAGTTACATTTACCTACATATTTTACGTGGTGACAACAATATACTAAAATTTGAGGAGGTATTTCTTCAGGAACCAAACGTTAGAACGCAAAATTTTGTACTACAGGATGGGGTAGATCCTACAGATGTGTATGTGTTCAAAAAGTAGTTAGACATGATGAAAAATTATCTCAAACAGTATTTAGCAGGACATCTTCCCTCTTCTCAGCTGGAGGTCTTTGACCGCTGTTTATCCTAATTTAATACAGCAGTTGTTGTACTTCTAGGGATGAAAAAAAGTGGATTTCAAAACTGTTTATATGATTTGAAATATAAATTTGTAAGGAGCTGACAGATGTCCATTGCTAAATTCCTTATGCATTTTCTTCAAATCTCTGCCCCCAACTGACCATCTATTTTAAAAGCCTTTTTTCTTTTCCCATCCTGGTTTGCGTTGAATCTTGTTCACTTCAAGATGTCAAAAATCAATGAGAGGTAAGGGAATATTAGTTCAGATTGTAACACAACATTGTACTCGTGAAAGAACATTTTATCTTCTTCAAATCACCCTCTAAACTGCAGTGGATGTTACAGTACCTACACTATTCCTTTGCTCTGGAGTCCCCTCAGATTGATAAGCACCGCTTATAATATTGCTACAAGCAGCACTGAACTAACCTTTCCGGTATTCAAGAAACCACCAGAGTAGTTACTCTAATACTTTATTTTCCATCTCCCCTTTATTTTTTGGTGAATTATTTCTATTTTTTCGCCATAGGTACAAAAGTATTCCTGATAATGCTTTATTTTCCACCCCCTCTTTATTTTTTGGTGAATTCTTTCCATTTTTTCACCATAGGTACAAAACTGTTCCTGATAATAGGCTTGACTGCTCAGCCCACTTAGATAGGGTTGGCAGATTAGGTATTGAAATTGTGCTTGCTAGAGAGATTATACTGATAAGAGCATAATGAACGTCTGCTTGGGTAGCATTAAAGTATTCAAACATCTTATAATATCTTCCCAAAAAATACTGCCAATATGTGTCATCATGTCAGGATTTTATGGTTTAAATGAGTATAGGCAGTTTTTCTAAAATCAAATAAAGGCATTTTTATACAGCTTAGAGAGACAGGCAATCACTGTCAAGGACTTATTTCCTGATGCTAAAAGAGTTTTCATATTTTGCTTCTACTGTTGCCAGCAATCTAACAACTGTTATGTTAATGGTTATTAAATTTGCAATAATATATGCCAAACTAAGACTGAAAGCAGGAACAATTATGACAGTTTTCAATTATACAGGAAATATTAGGTTAACAGTTCATTATCCCTAGATTTTTTTTTTTTGAGACCAGCAAACAATCAAAAAATTAGTAATTATTTGCAAAACCAATTTTATTTGTGTGCTTATTAAAAGGGGCGTGTCAGGGACTATATTTAATAGATTTTGAAGCAAGCAGTTATAAAGACGAAGTAATTTTTCCTGACAAAGAGACATCTTGATGGTAAGCTCAGAACCTGACACTTGCAATTTGTGTCTTGAAACTCTTCCTCTCCCTCCTGTCATGGATCATTGCTCGTTTATGTATCATCCTTGATGCAAATCTGAAAAATACAGTTCAGCGCACACAGTTTAGTATGTCCATAAATGCCATGGGATTTCTGACTTCATCTTAGGCATTACTCCCAGACATAATAAAACAGGTTTGAGATATACCTCCAGTTCCACTTGCTCTTTTCATTAAGGACTTCTTGCATTTTTGTAAGGTTTTAGACATACTTTGAATGCTAAATAAAACTACCCATAAGGATATTTCACAAACTATGATAATGATTTCCAGACTCATATAACAATGCAGCTCTCATATAACAATGCCAGATAAGTCCTTTCACCAGGAGGTGAGAAACAGCTTCAATTAGCTCCTGTAAGGTAGACTCCAGTGTTAAACCGAGCAGCAGTGGTCTTTAACAAGCAGCTTCAGGCTTTCCTAGGGATCCTGGTCTTTTTCATGGCTATGTGAATTTTGCTGCGGATTAGAGGCAATGCAACAGGAAATAGCTGCCACAACCACCAACCACAGGTTTCCATTGCAATGTAAGGGTCAAGACTCAGCTGGCCTGGAGCTGATTATCGCTGGCAACCTCACAAGAGGATGCTCCTCTGCCTGCAAGCTCCGTCTGTCCCCCTGCTGTGAGAGCAGCAAGGGTATCCCAGTTCTGGCTGGAGCAAGTGGATACTCCAATCATGCAACATGGTGCAATTTACAACCCCTGTCACCAACCACAGCTCCTCTTTGGGCCACAGCCACCTCACAGACGGGGGCCAGATGAGACTATTTGGTGTTTGCTCAGGTCTTTCCAAAAACAGATGTGTAGTGGACATATTGTCAAGATTAAAAAAAAAAAAAAAAAAAAGAAGCTAGGAGAAAACATCACAAGCTCTGACATGCAAGCAGCATGGAAAACTCCTTGTGTTTACCTTTCTCTCCGACTATGTAATTTGTGTTTGTTTGTCTTTGCTGCAGCCACTAACAGCTGAACAGCAGATTAAAATTGATAATCTCTTGATGATTCCCTTTACAGATAAGGGCTGCAAACATGAAGTTGGTGTTACTGCTGTTCTCCCTTGACATTTGGTTGGGCAGCTTGATTCACTCACTGCTGGAGCCGGCAGCTGTGCTGGCACCAGCCCTGGCTTCCTCAAAAGCTTCCTTGGTCTCTGTTGAAATGGTTGCTGCCAATTTGTGGAATTTGGATTTGCAACCTCAATAATCTCTGCAATTAATTCATTGCACAATGATGTCTTTTGTCACAGATTTGTTAAAATGGTATTGACTGCTATTTAACAACCTCATCCCAAAGAGATCAAGGAGATACGGATTTTTAAAGGTTTAATATTGGGAATGTTTTTGAAGGTTTAATATTGGGAATATTTTGTCTCTTCCCCCAGTATTCAACAGATTTATTCAGATACATCTGATATATTCAGTATCAAAACTTAGTCCTTTTTGGTTTTCCAGGCTCCTCTTGCCTAGAGCACTTTGACACCCTGTCAGTCAGCTGAAATGAACCTAACTTGTCACTGTTAGGTTAATTATTTTCCATGCTGGTTAATTATTTTCTACGCCTAGCCTGAAGTTCCTTAACTATTTGTATTGTCACAGAAAGAAATTATGAAATTGAGGCTGTTTCATGAATATTTGTACGTATAGTTATGTACAAAGAGTAAGTGTTAATGACTAGTTAATGAATGAACAATTCAGAAGTTAGCTCCAGCTCCAGAATATCCTTTCTTTCTATGGAAAAAAGATAGCTTTTTGTCTGCAATGTAGTTATAAAAAATTTTCATTGTCAGTATACAATATGTCCTATTCTAATTTTTGAGTGGGTGACACTTAGACAGGACAAGAAAGATTTCTATTTGACTTACAATTAATAAAAAAAAATCTTTCTACATAAAAAACATTAAAATGAAAAATGAAATTTTATTTGTAAAAAACCCTGTAAACATTTAATTTTTCATGGATTATTTTTTGGGAGGGGGAAAACATTTACTTTCTTGCTAGAGTGACTGGAAACAGAAAAAAAAAGATTTTATCTTAAAAACATGTGATTGCAGCATCTTTTCATTTATATGGAAAAAAAAGAAAAAAAAAAAAGAGGCTTTTCCTGCCACTTGTGCTACTTTCCTGCCACTTATTAAAGCCACGTTCACTGAAAAAATCGAAACCAAAACAATTTGACTATGTAATTTTTATGAGTTTTAAAATTATTGAGCAATCAGTATTCAGTTTGCAATTTCTAACAGTTCACATGTCAAAATCCTTGAACGTATACTAAGTCGACAGCTGTCTGAAATGCCACATTAATGGAATAAAGGAGATTTTTAATGTAGGCTCAAGAGCTTAGTTCTCACAGTTTCTGTTGCCCTTCTCTTTCATTTGTGGCCAAGTGAATCATTAGTGTGGAAATTCTCAAGACAGCACCTATGGACCCTCATTAGATGACATCATGCACATGGAAGCAGCACTGAAGTGACCTTCAGCAGGCTGTGAGCTGCAGCAGCACTGCAGCCCAGCAGCAATGTACATGCTGCACCTCTGCCATTATTTTTAATGGAAAGTTGTAGTGACAGCTTGCTCTTGCAACTCAACTGAAATAGCAAGCAGAGCAACAACATTTCAACAGGGATCAAGATCACTTCCGAAGGGAATTTTCATTTCACTGTAGCTATTTTTTGAGAAAATATGGATTCTTGTCAGAAACAATGCAAGTGCCACTCTTTTCTGAGTACACTGGCAGTTAAAATAAATCTGGAAAATGTAGGAAATCAAAACCACTATCCCATCAGAGCTGAAAGACTAAGCCTAAAGAAAACATACATATCTGTATATCGTATAAGAACTTAAAAAATTAGGGACAATGAGATACTTTTAGCAATTTTTATCTTAGGCATACTTTGCAAGTCTTGATGCTACTCAACCTTTCCTGATCTATTAGAGAAGGAGTGATCACATCTGGAGCGACCCCTGCAGTCAGGACTGTACCTACACACATGGGGTGAGCTGCCTTTCCCTATGGGCTGGCAGGGTGGGTGACAAACACCTCTCTCGCCAAACATTCGGGGCTGAATTTAGTGTGAATGAGTGGGAAGTGACACCTTGGAGCCAGACGGTGCCAGTCCCAACAAAAGGCCCTGAAGAGCACCAAACACGGATTTCACCCCAACAACGCTGCCCCCCCCCCCCTCTGAGCACAGCCTGGCCTGGGGGCAGTGAGCCCAAAGTCACAGAATCACAGAATGTGCTGAGTTGGAAGGGACCCACCCAGATCATCAAGTCCAATGCCTGGTCCTGCACAGCACCATCCCCAAGAGTCACACCATGTGCCTGAGAGCATTGTCCAAATGCTTCTTGAACTCTGTCAGGCTTGGCTCTGTGATCACTTCCCTGGAGAGCCTTTTCCAGTGCTCAGCCACTGAAGAATCTTTTCCTGGTATCCAACCTAAACCTCCCCTGACACAACTTCAGGACATTCCCTCGGGTCCTGTCATTGGTCACGACAGAGAAGAGATCAGGGTCTGGCCCTCCTCTTCACCTCACGAGGAAGTTGTAAACCGCGATGAGGTCTCCCTTCAGTCCCCTCTTCTCCAGGCTGAGCAGACCAAACCAGGCCGAAGGAGAAGCAATGTTCCCCGGGCGGGCGATGGAGCCTCCTGCTGAGCTGCGCCCCGGCTGTGCTGGCACTCGCCTGGCCTGATGCCCCGCGTGGGGCTTTCCCTGCGCACCCCGCAGGCACTTAGGGACAGGAGGGGACAACCTCCTCGGCAAGGGGCGAAGAACTGCCGGCAGGGACGGAGAGGAGCCCCCTGCGAAGGACACCAGCAGCCGGCAGCGCCCTGGGTGCAGACGCGCACCGGGGGCTGGCTCCGTGCCTCTGGCGGGACCGGGATCGGGTCGGGACCGGGATCGGGACCCCCGCCCCCGCGCACACCTGTGCCACCGCCGCCGGGCGGCTTCGGGGAAAGCCGCGCCACCGCCTCCGCCCGGGGGATGGGGCAGCGGAAACTTTCTCCGCGCTGCCTCGTAAACACGACCCGGCGCCCTCCCCCGGACGCTATTTCGGAGCAGCGCGGTGTCCTCCGGCCCCGCAGCGCCTCCCCGCCCTGCCCTGCCCTGCCCGCAGGGAGGGGCGGCCGCGGCCCGCCCTCACCTGCACCGAGCGGGCGGAAAGCGGGGGGCGGCCGAGCCGGGCTGACCGAGCGGGGCGGGCAGGGAAGGAAGGAGGGGAACATCCCTCTCCCTCCTCCGCCGCTGCCGCCGGGGAGCGGGGGCCGCCGGTGTCCGCGCTCCGGGCGGGGCGGGGCGGGACCGGGCAGCCGGGCTATTAATGGCCGTGTCCGGGCGGGCGGAGGGCAGAGCCGCGGGGACCATGCAGGGGAACGGGCAGCAAGCGGGGAAGGGCCACGAGGACCACCTAGACGGGGTAGGGGCGGCAGATGGCGGGCTGCAGGCTGCGGCTGTTCCCATGCTGCCGGCCATGGAGGTGGCCGAGGAGCCGGAGAAGCCTCCCGGCAAGAGCAAGGATCCCAACACCTACAAAGTGCTCTCCCTGGTAAGCGCCGGGGCGCCGCGGGGCCGGGCGGGCGGGCGGGCCCGGGTGTCACCGCGCTGGCGGGAGCGTGCGGAGCGCTGTGGCTTGCGCAGGTGTTTCGCCCTTCGCCAAGCTTCAGGAGATGGAGGACGAGCCCGTGGCGGGACCCTGAAAGCTTCCCGGCGATGTTGGAAGAGCGAGACCGCCGTCGTCAGCACGGGCTCCTCGGGATGCCCGGGGCAGCGGGGCTGCGGGACGGCTCCGCTTTGGGAGTCAGCCCCGGGCAGGATCGTGACACTTGCGTATAGTCAGAGACCTGCCTCAGAGAGGGATCTGTAACTCTTGATTTATTTTACTCGTTTGACAGTGCTCAGCGTTGAATCTTTCCAAATATTTGTGTGGTGTCAATGGTTGTCCCATCTTCCATCATGTGGTTTTAGCTGTTTTCTGTAGGGGGGACAGCAGGTAAGACAAAAGCAGGTTAAAATAGGAAGATATGGCTGGAAAAGCTAAAAAGAGTTCAAGAGCTGAAAGGAGAGAGGAAGTGTAAAAACTTGCCTTTCTTTGAATTTGAGCTACCGTGGGTTGAAAGTTTGTCTCCAAGTACTGCTGGGAGGCGCTTTTGGCCCTTGTTCAGAAGTCCCAGTGGCCAAAGCCATTGTTAGCAGGTAGGTCACTTTCCAGTTTTAGCCACGCTGCTGTATTATAATTATCCTCCCCATAGAGATGTGAAAATAAGACCTTCCACACTGCCTGGAGTAATCATTATGAGACTAGAATCATTATCAAGGTGAAGAAACTGTGGTGTTCATGGAAGGAAGCTTTAGTGGAACTGCAGCAGACTTCACTACATATTAGTGTATACATATCCTCTTTTAATACATTGCAGCGTAAGGGTCAAGGTGCCTTTCCAAATTTACTGATAGCTTTGTAATCTGGTTACTGTTTCAAATGAATCATCCATCCATATCATGGTGACTACAGGTCAGTCATATTTTCTGACACAGCAGGTGGTGAATTACGTTTCTAAGTTTGTCAGAATGTTATAAGAAAAGTATGAAAATTCATGCAAAGGTCTGTGGTAGTTTCCACGCAGAAACTTTTTTGGCAACTTTCCTGATGAAATGTCCCCTTAAATAACAGTTGTGGTTTGTAGCTTGTTTCATTACTTCATTGTCTTCTGGGGATGTTAAGGTTGTGCCATAAAAGTCACTGCAGTTGGATGGTGAAAACAGCTCAGTTCCTTTCAGGCTTAGAAATAGATACTAATAGGGGCGATAATGATATCCTATTCAAAACTTAATGTTGTTGCCCTGAGTTTTTTAGGCTCTAATACAACAAAATCATTAGAGATACATAGCCACTTAGAGACCTGAGTCGAGCAAAAGTTAGTGTTTGCAGGTACTCACTTCTCTGAATGAAGTTCTTATTTTCCAGACTCTAGCCATTCATTGAGAACTGGCAAAAGGTTCCTCCTATGCTGATTAAAGTGTCAGAGTGAAACATGTAATCTATAAAGAAATAATTTAAAACTTCTAAGTATTAGTGACCATGCATTATTTTTTGGTGACCACAAATGCTGAGGTAACATAGGACATTCAGCGAGAACTTGGAAAACTTTCTAAAAACTCCAGGTGATAACTGGATTGAGTAAAACAAGAATGTATTTAACCTAAACATGTTAAAAAGTTGGAAAACTGGAGTTGAAAATGCGAGTTTGTTTTCTCACAGGCCAGTGCATTTATGAAGCATCAATGACATCCCAGTGTAAGAAACGCGTGAGTAGTGTTTATAGTTTTACAACACCAACTGCTTGGTGTTTATAGTATTATAGCAATGTGAAACTATAAAAGTGTCTAGATGTAGATAAACCTCATTTGCCTGCATTTATCCTAGTTGTATTGCACTGTTGCTTCCTTTATTTATGCAGATTAAAAAAAATCTGCTTTCAAGTAAGCTTATGTTGAAATTTTTTAAAAACTTCTGAATGCATTTCTGCTGATTACGGAATACTTGAAATACTCTTTTCATTTTTCTAGAAAGCACAGATTGGCCAGCATTCTCCTCTTCCTTCACAGATGCCTGCCACCTGCAGATGTCTGTGCAGTTTGTGAACACAACATCAAAGTTCCCAGCTTTCGTCCATGAGTCAGTCTTACCCAAAGCAGCTGCAGAGCTCCCATGTACCAAAGGTTGTAGCCTCCTGTGCACCCCACTCGTGGGTTCTGTTGGTATTCCAGGAACCTGTGTTACATGGCAGTGCCAGTGAGCGTTAACTGGATGTGTTTTGGTCAGGGGAAGACATAAGTGTGTAAGGAGATGGTATAGAACCACTTTCACTTCTAGCAGTGCTTGTTGAGGCAGGCAGAATTTAATTTCAGTGGCAGCTTTTCATACCATGCAGGTCACTCTTGCGCTGCTGCTGCACAGGGAGGATTCCTCAAATGGCGGGACAGGCCCACAGGGATTTAGTAGCCCATAGTGCTTCCCTAAGCACCTGGAGTGCACCTTTTCATTTACTGTCTTGCCATTTTTCTTGACCTCAAGCTTTTGTCCCTTAAGGACCAATGAAATGTCTGTCTGTAGTCTCTCCAGGCTCACTCACTGCTGTTGTGTGAGTGAGCAGTGTGCTCCTGCCCAAGAGCAGCATAACCTTTGCTTATGTTTGAGGTTTTCTATCCCCACTTGCCAGGAGCTCTCAGGCATTGCATTTTAGTCTGATTCATTCATTCCATTAAAATAAATTTTTCCATGCCTGTATAACAGCTGAAACATTAAGAGAAAGAAAAGTAATAACGTAAGAGAATGTTTCTTTTCAACAGCTTCAGACTTTGTCAGAACTGGAAAACTCATTTAAACTGACATGTTTGTTAGAAAAATTTATAAGGAGCTTTTGCAGCTTGAGAATCCCTAAATAAAAAAAAAATTACCCAAAAATTCCAGGTAAAGTCCAGACTGAGATATTGAAAATGTGTTAGTCTCATTTGAAGTGTAACTCAAGCATTTCAGCATGCATAAAGATAATAAATTCTGAAGTTTAAAAAAAAATGCTGTGGAATACACTTAATTTTTTTTTCAAGTCTGTAAGTTTTTTTGTTCGTTTGGTTTTTTGTCCCCCCCCCCCCATTTTTCATTAATGCTGTCCAGTCTTTTTTGTTTAGTTTTCTTTTTTAAAGGCATGTCCCAAAAACTAATTAACTGCCAACTTCGGGCAAAAGATTGAACTGAAAACCTCTTCGGGTCTCTTCTAGCCTTATCACATCATAGAATGATTTGGGTCTGAGCAGATCCTTAAAGGTCGTCTAGTTTCACCTACTCTATCATGGGCAGGGATGCCTTCACTATACCAGGCTGCTCAAAGCTCATCTAACCTGGCCTTGGACACTTCCAGGGATGGGGCATCCATGGATTCTCTGGGCAATCTGTTCAAGTGTCTTGCCACCCTCACAATAAAGAATTTCTTCCTAATATCTAATCTAAACATACCTTCTTTCAGTTTAAAGCCATTTCCCCTTGTCCTGTCACTAGATGATCCTGTAACAAGTCCCTCTCCAGCTTTCTCGTAGGCCTCTTTAGGTACTGCGAAGCTGCTCTTCCCAGAGCTTTCTCTTCAGGCTGAACAGCCCCAGTTCTCTCCACCTGTCTCCACAGGAGAGGTGATCTCTCTTATCTTTGTGGCCCTCCTCTGGACCTGCTTCAAGAAGTCTTAAGTAATAGGAATCCTTCTTATGTCAAGGGCCCCAGAGCTGGATGCAGCACACCACGTGGGATCTCACAAGGGCAGAGTAGAGGGGCAGAATCAGCTCCCTTGACTTGCTGGTCACACTTCTGTTGGTACAGCTCAGAATGCAGTTGGGCAGAAAGTTGCACTTTCTGGGCTGCAAGTGCACATTGATGGCCCGTGCCCAGCTTTTTGTCCGTAAGAGCCCCCAAGTCCTTCTCTGCAGGGCTGTTCTTAACGAGTCCTTCTCCCAATCTGTTTTTGTCTCTGCGATTGCCCTTACCCAGGTGTAGCACACTGCACTTGAACTTCATGGTGTTCTCGTACTCCCACTTTTCAAGCATGTCTAGGTCCCTCTGGATGGCATTTCTCCTTCTGTTATGTTGCCTGCACTGACTCAGTGTCACCTGCAGACCAGCTGAGGGGGGTCGGTCACGCTGAGCTTCTCATCCGCCAACATCCCCAGTCTTTCTCCTCAGGGCTGCTCCCAAACCATTCTCTGCCCTGCCTGTGCTGCTGCTGGGATTGTCGTGCACGACCACACACTTGGCCTTTGCACAGTCCCACTTCTCAAGCATGGCCCGGTCCCTCTGGATGGCATCTTTTTTCTCCATCCTGCTGGCTACACCACACAGCTTAGTGTCATTGGCAGACTTACTGAGGGTGTGCTTGATCCCAGTGCCCGCGTCACTGACAAAGATGTCAAACAGTGCTGGTCCCTGTGCCGACCCTGAGGAAGGCCACTGCTCACTGGCCTCCACTGGGCTATCGAGCCCTTGAGCATAGCTCATCAGCGTGACCATCCAGCCCATTCCATGTCCGCTGAATGGTTCCTCTGTCAAATCCATGTCTCTCCAGTGTACAGACAAGGGTGTCATGAGGAGCATGCCAAATGCTTTGCACAAGTCCACATAGATGATTTCAGTTTCTGTTCCCTCCTCTACCACTGCTGTTAATGCATTTTAGAAGGCCACCAAATTTGTCACGTGCAATTTACCCTTAGTGAAGCCATGTTGGCTGTCACCTATCACCTCCTTATTTTCAATGTGCCTTAGCATAGTTTTCAGGAGCACCTTCTCCATGATTTTATAAATCTGGTTTCAGTTGTCCATTGGTTGCTATGTTAAGCTATTATGAATCATAAGCCCCCATTTATCATTAATAAATGAAACAGTCTCTGCCCAAGGGAGAGTTTCTGTTGCCAGTTAATATCTGCTATTGTTGCAGTCAGGGGAGAGTCTAATTATAGAAAAAAGATCTATGGGATGTCAAGATACTCTATACAAGTCCTGAAAGTTTTTCACCACTTCATTGTAAAATAACCCGTAGCTGCTGACTTTCTGTTCAGGCAGGGAAAGATGGGTGTGCTCCATCAGGATTTTGGAGAGAACTGCAGCTTTGTTTGGGTTTTTTGTTTGGCTTCTTTTTTTTCCTCCACAGAGATGGAGGTGTGGCATCAACCTTTTCTTATGTAGTTGTCTGGAAGATTGTATTCCTGTTTGGTTGTTTTCATACTGTTGGTTTTCCTCCTAGGTATGTTTGAAGGTTCCCAAACATTTGTATAGATTATTACTTTAAAAAAATTGATAATGCATATCTATATTCTTTTTTCCATAAAAAATGCAGAATATGTATTTAATACACTTATATACTTACACTTAATATGCTTATCAATTAAATCTTACTTTCTCTTCTACATCTGCTGTTGGAGAAGGAAGGAAGGGGAGCAGTTAGTAAGAGAGCAGCTGGGGAATGACTTGGGCTTGTTGAGAAGTAGTGTGTTGGCCCAGACCATTCAAAACCTTGTTCTGCTCATGGTCTCAGGCTCCTGAGAGAGGATGGATCGCTAGATGGACTGCCATGACTTCTACCATTGCTGCTGTGTTGCTGCAATGTGGTCTCGATTCCTGGGAGAAAGGACTACAGAAAGTTGGTTCCAAACACATGGATTTTCCATTCTTGCTTATCATGCAGGCTAAGGAATTAATGTGACTTTTGTGAGGAGAGGAAGGACAGTGATAGGAAAGTGTCCTTGCCCAAACCTTGTGATTTGGAACGTGATTATTGACTTCAGCTGACTTCAGTGTGGGTATTTTTTATGGGTATCAGTCATTTCTTAAGCACTGGATTGAAGGATATTCTTGATTTTGGGAGGCCTGGGTGCCATTTTCAGTCTTTCCTCTTATCTTTTTTTGGCCCTCAGCATATTATTAAATTTCAGCCTTTTTTGGTATTATTTTGCTTTATGTGCCTTGTAATTTTTTCTTTACTTTTTCAGTAGGAAAAAGTGGTCCTTGTTGAAATTCCTTGCTCCTGTGACAGTTTCAGATTGAACTTAGATGGGACTTCTGTGATCCAAGAAACACCACACAGCTTAACAGTAATATTAAGTGACTGACTGTTAGGTGATTTAATTTGTTTTGGCATTAAGCATCCTTTGGTGAAATATGAAGTAAAAAATGATGGTGACAGGATTGCCATATTTTAAATAGACTTTGAAGCGCTTTCAGTTCAGAAATATTAAAACAGTTTTTGGCCAATCTCCAATATTTTAATAATTTGCAGGAAAAATCTATACCAGTGTTTGGAAGCAAAGATGTTTTACAGCTGTCTTCTGTCAGTGTTACTGCTCTCCAGCTTCCATGGTGACTGGTTTTAAGTCTGAATGCATGGTGAAAACTGGTGTTTGACAAAACTTTTTTTAATTGTGCTTGCTGTTGCTATTGCTTAAATGCATTAATTAGAATACTACTGTAACTATACATACAAAAAATAAAGATATTGTTATCTGATTTAAGCTATCAAAAGAAACTTTGGAGTTTGAGGAATTTTAAAATCATTGTAACTTAATGTTTCTCTTCAGTCAACTCATTTTTTGGGGAAGACTTTGCAGATAATTCTCATTATACACAGGAAGCTGTAAAGTCAAAATTTCTTTATTGTCCTTCAAGTGGGGATCTTCATGCTGGGTATTGGAGACAAAAGTCATAATCTTGCTCTTATATAATAAAAAAAGAAACTAGGTAATTTAACTCTGAAGGGTTTCCAGGGTTAATTTGTATTCTTGCTTTATTTACAGTTTACTTCCTAGAGTTAGTTGGCATATCCTGTCCTAAAAGGTAGAAGCTGATAGGAAGTAAAAAATATTGTTCAGAGAAACATTTGCAGGAATTGAGTCTTTCCATTTGGCTGGGGACTTTTAAGTATAGGGAAAAAAAACCCCAAATCAAAACAACAGCAAACACAAACAAACAAAACCCAACACCAACTAAACAACAACAACAAAACAACAGAAAAAACAGCTCCCCAAATTCCACTTTTATAAAAACCTTCACAAAGGGGAAGTAGAGACCATCTTTGTTAAACACTGTATTCAGAACTCAGTTTAAATTTCATTGCCCTCCTAGGTTGAATTTGGGTCAAAGGGGTTGATTGTGGATTGGCTAAGACGGTCTCAGCTTGCTTAAAGTTGAGTAATTTAGGTATGGCTATCAGCACTGAGAGAACAGCATGGAGTTCAGGCTATCAGATGCTCTCTTCTGTAGCTGAATCAGAAAATTTAAGCGATCCAGGCAGTTTCAGGCACCCCTTGGGGTGCAGTGTGGGTGGATGCTTTTGGCTGCCCGAGCTGCAGCTGGAGTGCACAGCTGGCAGCAGGCTGAAGCACACCCAGCTGTGTGCCTGGCGCATCTGTCAGTGCTGCTGGCCGATTCCCTGCCTGAAAACAGCCACGGTGTGATGGGAATTGGAGTGCAGAGTATCTGCTGAGAGCTTAGTGTAGGATAGTGTGCTTGGATCAGCCCTTTGGGCCATTCAGGTGAAACAGGTGAGTGACTGGGGTTCTGATCGGTGTTGTGTGCTCAGACTTACTGCTCCAGCGCTCAGAGCTCTGGCTCAATCCATGCCTTAGCACTTCCATTACCTTTCTTTAGTTTTGGAGTAATATTTGCAGTAAATGTTTGTCTGCCTGTCAGGCACCAGGTGAAGGCAGGCCATGCTGAAAGAGAAGGTAAAGCTGTATCCAGTCGTGACAAAGAGGCACACACAGGCATTGGCCTCATTGGAAAGGGACAGTCTCACTGTGCGTGAGCAAGGTGAGCAGAGGGGATCTGGGGACACCAGCCAGGTTCAGCCAATAGGCTAAATTGCCAGGTGAGTATATAATGGTAAGAGAGGTCCAAGGTAAAGGAAGACAGGCCTGTGAGTAAGGGTAAACAGAATAACTGGCCAGGATGGATTTGACTACAGTGTGGCTGTACCGCATTCCAGACAGGACAGAGGCGAGGCTGGCTAAAACAAGGGGAGAGTGACTCCTCTGAGGTTTCCTCTAGCTTTTTATTGAAGAGCTATCTTCGAGGCTGGTCGAGATTTCCCAAACAGTGCTATCAATAACTGAACCAGTACTGGAGAACTGGCCCCAAGCACAGGCAGCTAAACTCTTGGGAGGAGGAGGGTCCGCCTGTTCTGAGCTCTTGTTCTGAGCACCTTCATATAGCTTCATATAGCAAGACTCTTGGATACTAAGATAATAACATTAACAGTTTACGTGGATAGGCTTTCTATAGTAATAATTTTGTCTTGAATTCAGAACAGCTTAGTTACTGTGCTGAAACTTAGATTTCAGGTAAGGCCAAAGATACAAAAACTATGCAAGGCTTCCTTCCAACTCCTGCTCTTGAAAAATTTTCGTTTGCATTCCTTTACTAGTATCACTGGAATTACACAGTGAATTGTTCTGATTTGACTTGCAGTGGAAGCTATGTTACTGTTGCTCCCATCTGAAAGGAGGAGCAGAGTAAAATAAAGGTTTTGAAAACACGAAAGGTATGAAGAGTTTCTCACCTTGGAGCTGGTATTAGAAACAAATATGTTGGCAAATATCACCATGACCATACGCTATGACAGAATTTGTTGATGTGCTGCATCATGACAGTGTCCCATTTGAATGAACAGGTAGTAGATGCAATTTTAAGAGAAGCTATTTTATAATGTTGAGTATTAGAATGATAATTTCACATTGTTATGATATATTTCCTGACCCTTTTTTAAAAAATGCTTTCTGCACCAAAAAGCAAATAGTACTTTTCTGCACAGATGTTGCACAAGTAACCTGTATAAAAAGTTTCCTCTATGTGTGTTTATAAGGCAGCAGTGGATTTTTATTTTAAATGGGATGTGGTGGAGGACAAAGACAAGTAGTATAAGTATAAGTGCATTCACAAATGCACTGTTGTCTAATTGTTCAATGCTGAATAAGTTAGCTAAGGAGAAAAGGGAAGTAATTTAAAAAAACGAAGTATTTGCATTTCTGAGGAAACAGACTTGTCCTGGTTCTGCTGTGTAATGGCATGTAAGCCAAATCAACCTGTATAAATGCTTTCTTAATGTGGTAGTATGTGGGAACAAGTTTGTGTTAAATGTTGGTTGGTTGTTCGTAGGATAACAAAAAGTATAATTTATGTAACAAAAAGTATAATGTTAAAGCTGCTTCAACAAATCAATAGTCCAACCTGGCTGTGTATGTTTCATTTTGCTGTTTAACTCTGGTAAGTGGGCCAGTTCTTGAGTTGTCTTCTGGCTCAAATATGTTTTCATGTTGTGAGGCATCAACATTTGATAGTCTGCTTTTTGTTTTTTGAGGGGCAATATTCAAATGATGCAGAGGTAAATAATGGGCTCTTGGTCAGCCCTGGTCTTTGTTTTGGAAAAATGGCCAATGGATTCAGGGCTGAAGATGTGTCTGGGATTGATATCAGTGTACTTAGTAAAGACCCTTAATGAATAACTGAAACAGTTGGACTTGATCTTACAGCTCTTTTCCAACCTAAATGATTCTGTGAAACTTTATTTGTCCTATCGTCTTCTTATACCCCTTGTGGCTCTGCAATTTTTTGACACTTCTTATATTCTTAGTGTTTTACAGGATTTCTTTACTCTAAGGTTGTTGTGTCTTCCTGTGGAAGGTAATGTTGCTGTCATGGTGGCAGTAATAACAGTATCTGTCAAGGAAAAATGGGTATGAATAGAGGTTTACTTGGTATATTTGGTGGTCTAATCAGTATCCTGTAGAAGCAGCCCCCTCTGTATGCGGTTCTTGTCAGAGCTCTAATGACAGTAATCTAAACTGGAACAGCTTTAGCTTTATTCTTGAAAACGGATTTTTGGAATAGGAAGGGCATGAAGATGGCTCATGGCCATATTTTCAGATTCAGTTTTGCTTTTATTTATGAGTCAAATGCAACTTGTTTGGAAAACAGTTTTTAGTTGGCATGATTACTGACGGTTTCTTTCCTTTCTATGCAGTCGTGCATTCATATGTGGTTGTCACTAAAGCAGATGGCATGTGGTGGTCTTTATTCTGTGTTCTTAGTCTGCTGTGCTGAATAAAAGAATTGTATTTGAAAGTACAATATTTACTTTTTTCTCATAATATGGGTTTTCAGTCCTGTTTATCCTTAGGTTTTTACAAAAATATACTTGCTGATTAAATAGCAGAGTCAGCTGCTATCTGCTTTCTGGGAGTTTAACTAAAAGTTTTATTTCCCCTTCTCTTTGGCTAGCATATTGTTGCGCTTTAATTTCTCTCTAAATGCTCCCATGATGTAAAGTGCAGTAAAAAGCGTAACAGCTGGGGTAAAGTGTTGATAACAAGTGCTAATGACTTCCAGGAGAGTATGTACCTGTACAGTTGGACAAGCAACAAATAAGAGTATTTTAGATTCCAGCTGACTAGCTGACAGATGCTAACTCTTCTGTCTTTTGATATCTCTTTGCTAAAAACCAGATGCTTGAATAGATTTGGAAGGTATTTAGAGAGCTATAGTATGATGGTGTCTTCTGCTGGTAGTTCTCTGCTGAGTGAAGAGTTATCACTCTTGGTGAGCTCTGTGAAGGCTTTTATAATACCTTACAGTGGCTCAATCTACCTTTAAAACATTGTTGTCCTTTGAATGACCTTAGGTTTCGATAGTAAATAATAACAGTCTTGAGAACATTGAATAGAAAGAATGAGAGTAGATCTTCTGTGTGCTGCTTTGAGAAGAAAAACAATAATGCCTATACATTTTTATAGTAAAGCTTTTTAGCTCTGAAAAATTGTTGCGTGTAAGCTCCAGCATTTTCATCCGCTGACTTCAGAATAATTTAGTCACCTCTAGTTTTTTAGAACAACCAGGACCTGAGAGCCGCAGCAACTCTCCTCCTGCTGGCCTCTATGAGTGGAATGTGGATCAACAGAAGCAAGTCTTTGAAGACCATAAAAATATTTACAAATGTGGAAAGAAGAGATGACTGGTGCAAGAAGGAGGTGGTGCCCTTGATTCAGTGCTGATTAACTTTTTTTTGGTGATTTACTTAAGTGTTACTTAAGTAGCTGTGCTGGTGTGGCTGAAGTATCTACCTCCTTTCACTTTATTAAACTTTATTAAGTGTGCCCTGCTTTTGAATAAAACGGAGCTGTTGGCAAGGGGATTATGCTGGTTTAAAAATAATTTTTATAAGCATGAGTAAGTGTTCCACTGCCCCTGGCAAGTGTAGATAAGTGGTTTTTTTTTTTCTTTATACAGTATGCTGTCTGCAATTTTAACTTTGCCCTCTTAGAGACAGAAGGTGACCCTGTTCTTGCTTGAAATTCCTTATTTACTACTGCATTCTTTACACTTTTTCAGGTGAAATTCTTTATCAAAGATATTTCAGTGTTAAGGTTCAGGTCATTAGTCATCTAGGTGCACAAAACAGTGAAAACATAGCATGCCTTTCAGAGATCCCAGTGGTTTTGGAAAATTCCATGGGTTTTCTTAATACTGGGCATTTCAGACCCAGTCTAGACATGCTCCCTTCATGGATACACATGACACAACTGTGAGAGCCAGTCATGGAGTTTGAATGGAAAACCATTATTTTGCATGGTTTCCTTGATAATTGCGTAGTTGTTAGCGGATGTGTCTTAAACCTTGGAATGACAAGTTTTGTCGGCTGTGGAATACCAGGGGTGAAGGAAGGGAAATGGAAGGCAACTGGGCACATGGGAGGCAAAGAGAGAGGAAGATCAACACAGAAAGAAATGTGATTCAGAATGATTATTCCTTGAAAGATGTATCAATGCCTTCTTTGCCAAAGAAAATATAGAATATTAGAGGGGAGTGAGAGAGGTGGACATAGCTAGGGAAAAATGAAGAGAAAGGAACTATAGTATTAACTCTGTAAAGGAGGAGTAAAATATGATAGGAAAGGTTGTGGTAGCTAAGGCCAGTAATAGATTTCTTTGGATGTCAGTAAGACCTGTACAGCTGATGAGTCTCTTTGGGATCTGATGTATGCACCTGCATGCTGGCTCTGGCCCTTCCAGCAGCTCCCCAAAATCACCACTGAGAAATTCTCTTCAGCTGTAGTTCTGGAGATGAGTGATGGAAATGATTCTCTTCTCTAACCATGTTATCATATTTCCATCTACCCAGCTCAAAATAAAAGGCTTTTGAAATAAAAGGCTTTTGAAATGTTCTCAGGATTGCAGTTTTCCAGACGTTCAACCACCTATTCCCAGCCATTATAACTGTTTACAAAGCAAAGCTTTTATTGCTTCCTCCCACATAAGGGAAGCAGTGATGGGACAGAGATTCATCCCTAGATGACAATGTTTTTGTGATTCTAAAACAAACTTTCTAAAAATTATTTTTAAACCAAAAAAGGACATGTTATTCTCTGCAGTTGCTACTGTGTTGTTTTTAAAAACTTTTCTCAGATACTGTATTAAAACTGAATCTGACAGTTTGTACTTGCAATCTCTCGAGGTATAGATCATAAAAAGTTAATTTTCTATTTTTATGTAGTACAAGGCCAGGTTCTTTAATTTTATTTGTCTTCCTACTAAATGTTGTATTCCCATATTCTTTCTTCCACCTTTTTCTCGATTCTTGCTTTCTCTTTTGAGTGGAAGAATATGGGTGAGAGAGAACAGGTAAGATTTATTTCTATTGTTTAAAAAGTCAGATTAAACCTTCAAGGCAGGTTTTATGTTGACAGTGTGGTAGTAGCTAGAGATTTGAATTTGGTGCTTGCTGCAGGATGCTAAACAAGGCCCTTGTTGGTAAACAAGAATGCATGCAGCTACTTGTCTTTCTGTGGATGAAAAAAATGAGTAATCTTTATGCAGCAGGCTGCAGCATCCCAAACCTGAGCTACCTGTATGTAAAACAGTTCAGGTAATGTTAGTAATCTACTCGCTGTGGTGAGGTTTCTGATTGAATCACAGAATGGTTTGGGTTGGAGGGAACCTAAAGGTCATCTAGTTCCAACCCTCCTGCCATGGACAGGGATGCCTTCCACCAGGTCGCTCAAAGCCCTGTCCAACTTGGCCTTGGTACAATTCCAAGGATGGGGCATCCACAGTTTCTCTGGGCAACAGAGATATGTTGCAATAAGAAAGAAGCAAAGTAAATCAGTCCATCTGTAGGGTGCAGCAGTGAGATGCAGTGAGTATCTGGATCTTCAAAAATAGTTTGAATATTCTTCATCATCTGCAGAGTTGATAATCTTAGGGCCTTTCCACTGGTCAGCTCCTCGTGTAACACCTCTGGCTGTGCCTAGTCAGGACTGCTGCTGGCCAGTATTAGCTGCTCCTCATTGTTCCAGCAGAACATTTTGCCATTTGTGTGGATAATATCCATGTGACTGAAGTCATTCAGGCTCAAGATAAAGCTTCAATTCAAAGCCTTAAACACTAAGCTGCAATTGCATGGGGTTCCACTGGGTTAGATTTGGCTGTCCCAGAACATTGTCAAATGCTTAATATGTAAACTTACTGTTTTTGTAAAACTTCTTTATTAAGTGTTAAAGAAGGAAAGAAAGAAAGAAAGAAAGAAAACAAAAAAAGAAGGGAAAGCTTTAGTGTTTTGCAGTAAAATATTTTTAAGACAGAAATTTAAGCTAGTGGGACTAAGGTTAAGAAAACAAAGGCTTTAATGAAATGAGTCAAGAGTGTTTCAAGATCTTAAGCTATTACTGCATTTAGTATTGCATTTTGTGGTATTTTGTACCCAAAAGAGCACTCATGTGCCTCAGTGAACATAATCCTTTTGTTTTTGCTTATTGGAATTATGTTCATAGAAGCATAAAACTGACAACCTTGAATACAACACAAAACTCTGATTTTGTTACATTTGGTGCCAAAATCACAAGAGTTATTTGTGAGAACTTTAGTGAAATTTTACCAGTTTTATGTCAAGAAGTATTTTAGTACTGTCACATTGGAGTGGATTTTATGTAGGTTTTACTTTTGCATTAATTTGGTGTCACAATTAAATTCCTGCATTACCTACACTGAAGTTTCATAAGGGAATATTAACAGTACATTTAGTGGCACTGCATTGTGTTTTCCATGCAAAGATGCCTTAGGTGGCATAAGTCCCAGAGGTCATGTAGCAAGTTGAAGATATGGAACTAAAGCTGTTACAGATGTAGCAGCTGTGGGTTTTGCTTGTTTTTAAGTGTGTTTGTGCTCACATCTCAGAGGACATTCTACTCCTTGATCTTAGTAGCAGGGCCTGGTGGGAGCAGAGAAGCAATGTTTCTTCACCCTGAAATAAAATGTTCTCAACCTGGCTTTAAAAAACAAATGAATCCGTTTGTAATTTAATAATGGTGATAATACTAGCAACAATAATAATAAGGTTAAAAGGACAATAACAGGTTTTGCTCTCTCCACTGATTTCACTGGGTTTTGACATCTTGCATTTTAAGTATTCCTTCTCTAGCTGTGCTCCTGCTCTTTTCTAGGTGATATTTTATATGGGGGATTTCAAAGGTCCAGAACAATTTACATTGAAGATAATATTGTTGATACTGACTGAGCAGAAAATGTTGATGCTGCAATTGTTAGTATGCTGATTTAAAAACAAAGAAAGAAGTACAGAGCTCTGCACTTGTGCTTGTTCTTGATAGCTGGGTTTAATGGAGACTTGCATATTTCTGTAAGTTTTTGCATATCCAGGTGCATAAATAATACTAGATTTTTTCCACTTTCAATCTTTTATTATTTTCCTTCCTTCTCTGTCAATTCAAAGACTGAAATTGAACTGAAAAAGTGCTTATTTCTTTGCTATACATGATGTTGAATGAGATTCCAGTGACTTGCCTGGTTCAGAATTCTAGGCCACAGCTTCATCAGGTCCACTCTATTTTTTTTTATGAATGCCATATATGTAATACTGTTATATTGATTAATTTGGTTTATGATAATTTGTAGTTCAAAAATTCAGAGTAATAGCTGAATTTCAATGCTACGCATTCCAGAAATTGCTTTCTTACTGTCTTTATTAACTGCTTTGTGAACAAAATTGCATAGTAAACTGTATAGTTGTTAAAAACAACACAAATAGTTTTTAGTTACTGAGGTGTTCAGTCTTTAAAAAGAGTAAGCTTGAGAAATAATTAGGTGCATCTTAAAATGGAAGGAAGTTTTGCCACGTCACAATGCGATTGAGGCATCCTACTCAATGCTGACTCAGCAGCTTTTGCTGATGGGAAAGGAGAAAAAAAGGGAGAGAATTGTGTAGGCACGTATGTAAAGTTTTTCCAGGAAACAGTGGTGTTTCCACCACAGGAAGGTGGTGTGTACATTTTTTCACTACCCAGAGCCCCCCAAATACTTTTGTATAAGAAAGTCTGCATTATTGTAGTATCTTCTGTTTCAGGACTCCTGGCAAAGTACTATATTACATTCTACACTTAAATAGAATTGCTGTCATAACTGCATTGTTGGCTTCTCTTTAATTACTGTATATGTACTGATAGGTCCCTAAACTCTAGAAAAAGTATATGTACTAATCCAGTACTTAATGAGGTTAAAATAAATCTTTCTCTGTATTTGAGTAGGCATCAAATCTTGCCCTAAAATGCTGCTCAAAGATAATATGGTGCTTGTTCAATAACTTAATGCATCCAGAATCCAAAATGAGCACAATCATAGTTTCTGGTCAGTGCAAGACACTGTGGTCAGTCTTAATGTGACATCCCACAGCTGCTTGCCATGGTGTGGACACAGATCTAGTATGAACTGGATCCTAGGAAGTGGGAGAAGGTTTTCTTGCCTAAGAAAATTGTAAGTATCACTTAAGGGCTTTGCCTTCTGTTTGTAGTCTCTGGTTAATGACAAAATGTCACTTCACTTTCTTAAAACAATGTAGGAGGAAGGAAGGAGTGAAGTAAAAAAGTTTTCTATAAAATGGATATATGTGTAAGAAACAAAGACATACATCGTTATGAAAGAATGATATAAAAGAAATTAAGAAGGACATGTCTATGTTAAATGACTTGAGAAGAAATTATATACATAGGCACAGTTGTGACAAGCGTGTTAATATGCTACTAATTAATTGCAAACAACCTAACTACTTGTGGAAGTGAAAACTGCTGGTGAAAACAGTGAAATCAACCTCCTAATCAGCATGTGTATGAATTTCAGTACAATTGTATAGCATTATAGAGAAAATGAGTGATTTCAAAACCATTCAGTGGTGATTTAATAGTACCTTCTTTTCCTTCCTGTCCCACAGGTACTCTGTGTCTGCATGTTAACGACAATCCTAGGATGTATATTTGGCCTGAAGCCCAGCTGTTCAAAAGATGGTAACTAATACGTTTTTTATTTAGTAGTATTACTAAGCAATTCCTTTCTTTTTCTTTTTGTGAATTAATTTTCACATTATCAGAATGCCACCCTTCTTGCCACAGGAAGAGGATTGCAGGCATTGCTTGAAGCTGTATCAGTACGGCAGGAATCAAAATACAAGAAAATAAACCTCAGGTGTACTCAACACTTGTGTGTACTCACTTGAGAGGTGAAGTGGTCCTGGTACTCAGTGTCTGATCTGGCAGCTTCCATGCATCCCAACTGTCACTGTGGTGATGTCACATGGCTGGCTTTTCTCAGTTCACCATTAAAAAAACCCAAAACAACAAAACACAACAACTTCTATTTCATGTTGTCCTGGAACATTTGTTTTTCATCTTTTCCAGTCAATTATGGAGGAAAAAAAAAAAAGTTATTTTTTTTACTGGTTAGAATTGTAGCCTGAAAGCATTCCTTGTGGAATTCCTCTGTCTGTTTTCTGTCCTGAAAAATATGTGGCTTTTTCAATGGTGAAGTTTTTTCAGGTAGAAGGTTACAAAAGATTTTTTTTAAAATTTTTTTTTTTTTTTTTTTCAAAGAAGTTTCACTTTGGGAGCAACTATGAAGAATAATTTCAAAGTTGAACAAACAATGATTTTTAACAGGAGTTTAGTTTATAAAATTTCCACTACAATAAATATATAGGTTTCTTCTCATTTTATTGCAGCTTTTCAATATTGGTTCATTAGTATCTCATTTTCCTAATATCACACACCTCAAGATTCTTGAGAAGAGGAGCCAGATGATGAAAGAGTTACCTCACTCCCTTCTGGTGATTTCACAGGATTAGACAGTCTGACCAAGTTCTTAAGTTTTGTTAATCCTTCACATCACCAGGTTCTGGGTTTTTTTTGTTTTGATTTGGTTTTTGGTTTTGTTTGGTTTGGGGTTTTTGTTTTTGGTTGTTTTTTTTTTTAATGATTATTCTCCTGCCCTCAGCAATGTCTTTTTTTCATATTAAAACTGAACAAAAAATAAACCAGTAAGCAGTATACTCAAGTTTGTATCTCTTGAGTCTGCTTTGGAACAGCCCTCCTTATGTCTTGAGATAGTATCTTCATGGCACCGAGGGGATGTGGAACTGGGACTTCCTCAGTTCCTCCTCCCCAGAGCAGGGGCATGGGAGAGTTGGCAGCATAGGCAATTCAATCTAGATTCTAATTAATGTTTTATTATTTATAAAAAGTGGAACATTGCCAGACATGAAAATGAAGATTAGCGTTCCTTGCAAAAACATTTCACTCTCTAGGGCACTCATAGTGAAAACATGAAAGCTTCACATTTCCTCCAGTAGGAATCTGACATACTCTGAATGACTGTACTCACAGTCACAGCTAGAATTGTAGTCTTCTATTTCATTTGTTTCTACCAATAATGGAACACCATGTTCCTGCTAAAACAGAACGGAACCCTTTGTTCAATATGATGAAAAAATATTTTTGTTCTCTAAGAGAAAATAAGCATTTGGTTGGATTGAGATTTTCCTTTGGCTGTCACTGTTTTTGCAGCCATCCTGTAAGATGTGGAATGGCCAACTGTGTCATTTCACATGCTGACTGTATTCATTTCTTCTGCATGTTGACTGACTTGGGCTCAGCCACTGACATCTAACACTATCCAATATTACAGTGAAAACCTGCAAAGGTCGTTGCTTTGAAAGGACCTTTGGAAGCTGCCGTTGTGATAAAGATTGTGTCAAGCTTGGAAACTGCTGCTTAGATTACCAGGAAACATGTATACAACCAGGTAAGGATGGAAAAAAGCTGAGGGAGCAATCTCTCCTGTTCTTTGGCAAGGGGCAGCTCGGCATACGTGAGCAGTGCTGTGGTCAGGAGTTATTTCAGATGGGCTGTGAGTGCAGAGTGGGGCTGCTGAGCAGCAGGGTGGTTCTGATGCCACTCCTGTCCCCCCTTTTTGCTCTCTGGCTTGCATTCCTGGGTGGAGCTATAGTGGAGACAACAGTACTGGGGGCTCCTCTGGAAACACCAGGGCTCTGGTACAGCTGCTGTTTCACACAAACAAAGCTTGTATTCCACCCAGCTGGACTACTTAGAGCTGACACAGCCAGCAGGCTGGCTTTCCCATAGCTCTCCTGTGGGAGGAGGGAGGCTGCATCACTGTGCTGCCCTCCCCCTTGGAAGGAGGAGGAACAACAGCAGCTCGAGGTCTTAGCCAGCTTTTTGTTTTCTGGTGGTGAGACAACAGTGACCTGCATTGTCCCTGGCATCAGCGACAACTCCTACGCTCTTGGGCAAGCCTGGGATAGAAGTGCATTCTGCGTGTTGCATTTGTCTGCCATCGCCTCAGTGAAACAGGGGAAGGACAGAGCAGCTCTGTGGAAGCTGCCATCTCTCCCTGCCCAGCCTCCCAGGCCCTGTGCCTTGTTACTGCCCAACCTGGGTGTGAAGCAAGGGTCATGAGTGTGAATCAAGGCAGGGTGACAAAACAAACTGCACTGGTGAAGGATTGTGAAATTAGAAGCAGCTGCCGCGATTTGCCAGAAGGCAAAGGGCAGATAGGCAAAGGTGTGAAAAATACCTTGGAGAAATTTTACAGGGAAAGATATTAGTGCAGGTAGAACACCTAGGACAGAACTTGACTATTTTCTCTGCTTTGGTTTTGCCTTAATGCTAGCAGCATTCTTTTTGGATAACTTTTTTTCTTCTCACTTCTCTTTACATGCATTTGATTAATTTCTGGGTGGGATTACATTGATACATTTAAAATTCCAATGCTGACTTTGAAAACTAAATAATAAAATTGAGCTCAGATCCCTGCTTCAATTGACTGCTATTGAAAGGTTAAGTTACACATATATAGTTGAAATATCCAGGTATATAGTTACACAGGTTTTACTCTGTTCATTACATCACTCCCCCTGAGTATAAAGATTCTTTAATAACAAACTGGACAGTCTGTGTTAGCACAAAGAGGGCAAATGAATTGATTGGCTGTGGTTTTTTGTGTTTTTAAAAAAACTTAGCCTTAACGTCAGTGGAGAATCAAATTCTAATTTCCCAATAGTATCATGTAACTCGAAGCATAATAGATTCTTCTCTCTCTCACAGAAGGACAATAATCTATTTGATATTAGTGGAGTTACTGAAGTACAGTAATCTGAAAGTGAGATTAACTTCCTGGGATTTCTAATTGCTAGTCATGTATGAAAGTCATTGAGTGTCCTCTGTTCAAACATTCAGATTTGGCTTCCATGTCTCTGTTAAGAACTTCACTTAAGTGTTCATTCAACTGGTAAATTCACTTGTGTTTATCCTCATTGAATGTAAAGGACCTATTTGTGTTTATGACTGATAAGAAAATCATAGAATCACAGAATATGCTGAGTTGGAAGGGACCCATCAGGATCATAAAGTCCAACTCCTGGCCTGGCACAGGACACCCCAAGAGTCACACCCTGTGCTTGAGAGCATTTTCTGAATGCTTCTTGAACTCTGTCAGGCTTGGTGCTGTGACCACTTCCCTGGGGAGTCTCTTTCAGTGCCCAGACACCTTCTGGGTGAAAGATCTTTTCCTGATACCTAACCTAAAGCTCACCTCATTCAGCTTCATGCCCTGTTCTTGAGCCCTGTCACTGGTCATGAGAGTGAAGAGAGTTCAGTACTGCCCCTCTGCTTCCCCTCATGAGGATGTTGAAGACTGTAATGGGGCCTTCCTTCAGTCAGTCTTCTCTAGGCTGAACAGACCAAGTGTCCTCTGCCATTCCTCACAGGGCTTCCCCTCCAGACCCTTCAACCATCCTTGCATCCTTGGACACTCTCTAATAATTTAATGTTGTTCTTACATTGTGGCACCCAAAGCTGACCCCAGCACTGGAGGTGAGGCCATCCCAGCGTAGAGCAGAGTGGGACAATCCCCTCCCTTGCCCAGCTGGTGATGCTGTGCCTGATGCCCCCCAGGACATGGTTGGCTCTCCTGGCTGCCAGGGCACTGCTGACTCATATTCAACCAGGACATCCAAGTCTTCAAATGATAAAATGTACTGTGATATGTCATTCAGAGGAACCAACATAGTTCTCTAATAAAATCAGCAGTGCAGCTGAAGTCAGGTCTTCCTGTGAGTTATGTATAGAGTCTCAAATGGTGGCAGTGATTCCTATGCCTAAGAGCTGTTGAAAGAGGCTGGAGTGCCTGATGATGACTGGCAAAATGCATTGTGACTTTAATGATAAGTTAATGCTGCTCAGCGTTTTCCAGGCATTCGGGCTCAAGTTTGATTTTTTTTTTTCTAGGGGAGATTTTTGGCAACTCTTTTACAGTGTGATCTTACCAGATTAAACACACATAAACTACCATATTTCAGGAGATCTGTAAAAAGATCTATGATACTATGATCTATGATATCTATACCTAGATGCTGCATAATTGTATTCAGATGGCTGTACTCTTGGATTGTTTAGTCATGGGTGTTGCTGTTTCCTGAAGTGCTGAAGTTTGTGTTACTATGCATGTATGAGATAACTCAGGACTGTTTCTCAGTGAGTAGAGATTTGAGACTGAATTTAACACTTGGTTTATTACTTCTGCACTTACAGCAGTGTTAATCATTGTGCTCTCCTTCTCTCTCATCTGTTTTTTAGCCCACATATGGACCTGCAATAAATTCAGGTGTGGAGAAAAGAGGCGACCAGAGTATCATTGCTCCTGTTCAGATGATTGTGTGGAAAACAAAGATTGCTGCGTTAATTATCAAGCTGTCTGTAAAGGTAAATATGATCAACAAATTACTACCATCTTTCATATGTGCCCGTAGTTATAAAAGGAGCAAGAACGTAATGTGACTTTAAAAGCATCTGGTAAAATGAAAAAACCCTTGCATCTATCAGTAAGAATGCACTGTCTTAAAAAATAAATTGCACTCATTTGTTTTAAGGAGAGGCAAGCTGGGTTGAAGAAGAGTGTGAGGACATTACTGAACCTCAGTGTCCGAAAGGGTGAGGAAATTGTATATTTGCATAGCTCTGCTCTTTGCTTGCGTTTCATTTTTGAGATTGTTTTCCCTGCTGTGCCTTCCTGGGACCTGCTTGCCTTTTACACACACAGTAAAAGCAACTGCCAGACAGAGATGAACACCTGTTCAGCCAGCATTTGGTGGTGCTTACTAACAGATCAGGTTGCTCTATCCCAGCACTTGCTCGATTTGCAAGACATGCCTATTCCTCAGCCCTGCTGTGTCTCACAGATGTGTGTGCTCTGGGCAACTCTGCCTTGTTGCCAGCCATGTTATTGACATACATGTGCTACAATACCCACCATCCCAAATATTTTGGGACTCATCCAGCAATCTTAGGCTCCTAAGACTGCCTCCCTCCCTTGTCACTTTAAAAGGCCTTCCCAATAGCTTGCATTTTCCAGCCTCAGAACTGCAATTTTGGGCAGATCGCTGTTCCAGTTCTGCCAGCAGTGGACAGCACTATTTGAAAGCTGTCTGAATTACTTTCTTTAGAAGGTGTAAAGTGCCATGGGATCCTTGTATTCTCTGGCTCAGCTCCACATTGAGCCTGCTGCTGCAAGTTATGTATACACTGTGTGAGGAATGACTCATGTGGTTTATGGCATCAGCACTCAGGCTTAAATAGTACAGCAGAGATCCCAGCCAGGAAAAAAAAGCCTGTATTTCCTGAACTGTTTTTGCTGTGCGATCTTCAAATTAACTTTATAGCTAAAGTTGACTATAAACTATGATTGTATGTCTAAGCTATCAAGATAAGTGACTTAAATTCTTGATTGAAATATGTTCCACTGGTAAATACTTGGTAGACATGTTACGGGATAAATTGAATTCAATTATGTTCTTGTCTGGCAAGTATCAAAAAATTCAGACATATTTTGATTTTGTAATTATGCTGCCATGGGATATTTCTAGTAAAGTAAAATAAAATAGTTTTATTTTATTCTTATGTCATTACTTTTTTACTTAAAATACTTAAATCATGCTGTATTTATTCATTGGAGTTACAATATTGTCTAACAAAATATGTTTCCTTTTGAAATGTTTCATACCAATTGAGTACTCTTCATTCATATTCAGCACCAACAAATACTGACACGTCAGAATCTTCATGAAGGCAGAAATTGGAGCTTCTGTCCAGCTTGTAGCCCAAATCCCCAGTAATCCTCTATGTAGGAAGGTGGTAGCCAGGTGGTTCTTGAAGTTTTTGTCATTAACTTTTGTTCTGAGTTCAGGGGCCATTTGGGACTTCGTGCTGGGAGCTGAGTCTAGGCTGCTGATTTCCCTAATGCAAGGTTAGGAAGTGTTGCCCCCAAGAGGTTGATAAACAAACAAGAGTCTTGTGCAGATCCACAGTCAAAGTTATTGACGCAAATGCCCTAGGGCAACTCCTGTCGGTTAACTTGTTTTTGGGTTTTTTGTTTGTTTTTTCTGTTCAGCTCATGAAAGGGATACATAGTTACTCCTCTAAAATTGTTTTAATCCTGGTAAACCCCAAAATGTTGCAATAAAACCCAGCCCAGGAAAGGGTGATGTGTGGTCAAAGTTGAATCAAACAGTGTTGACTGAAGGCTCATCTCTGACTGTTAGCACACAAGCCTCTCCCAAAAGTAACACCTCTGTAAACAATCCACTTCTTCCTATGGTGTGGTAGGCAGGTGTGCAGGTGACTTTAGCTGCAGTGTTCTTTTCAGATTTCAGGATGTCAGTTCTGATTCTGTGCATAATAATACAGCATATTTTGTGGGTTCAGATTGCTGGTTTTATTCTGTTTTAATTTTAGCTGGGTTTTTGCTGTTCCTGTGATGCAGAATAGACAAGAAACAATTCAATGAGGTGCTAAATCTGAGAAATCCCACTGATTTCAATGAGACTGATCAACTGCTTCAAATTAAGTACACACCTAAGTCTTTCCAAAACTGAGTTCTGTGTAGTTTAATAGGGTTATAAAGTTAATAGGCTGTAAGATCTCAGGAGTGATCTTGTCCTTCCCACTGTTCTAGGAGTGAAATTCTCTGACCATTCAAACCTACTTAGGCACTTTATCCTAGTACTTACCTAGGTCGCTTTACTGAAGACTTTTTGCTGTCTTTTTGTCCTCATATCTTTTTCTGTACTTTAGGCCTATTACTATCTGTTCTATCTTCATTGGGCTGGAAGGGCATCTGATTGATTTCTTTTCTCTTTGCTGATCTCTCTGCGTATCTGAAGATTGCCCTAGTGCTTCCTGTTGAGGCTTTCTGTAAGTTTAGTGGAAAAGAAAGCTTTTCTTCCTGTGCTTCGTGGCTGTATATAGGCAGTAGTGTATGAGTATGTGTGTGGGATAGGAAGTCTTCTGTGTACTATGTTAAGCCTTTCAAGGGAACTTTCTTTTCCTTCCTTTTTTTGTTTTCCTTTTCTTTCTTTGTGTTATGGTCTAAACTGCCTACAGTGAGTCAGGTCAGCTTGGCGATGTGTTCCATGGTTCTGGGCTTTTGATATCCACACTGGTGAGCCTACTAGACCACAGCAAGGCTGTGTTGCCTGCATTATGTTTCCATAGAAGGGAAGCGAGTTTATAGGAGGGGATAATTGCTCCTGCATTTCCTTCAGTTTGGAGTCAGGATGTGACTGGGGCATACCTATTTATCCAAGGGCTTTGAAACACGCTTGTCATGGTGTTTGGACACAGCCAGCATGAATCACTGGCAGGACCAAAACTTGAGCCTCCCAGGCTTGCTTGCTCATGACAGCCCATTTCTGAGGTAGCAAGTGCAATCTTATCTGCTGACAGGAACAATTCATAAAAGTGGCTGATATACCTCAGAATGGAGCTTGGGTCAGTTTGCCTGGGGATTTTGCTGGATCTGTTCCAAAGAGAGTGCAGTTTGACGTGGTCTGACATGCTTAGCTTCCCTGAGCGCCAGGGCACATCACTAAATATATGAGTTTTGGCATGTGTAGAATATACAAGAGGTGAAATGGCCAAATCACCCTCATTGTGGCAATGGCCTATTTTGCCAAGTTTAATTTTACATGTGCGAATGGGCCAGTAGCTAGATTTGCAGACAGCCAAAACATGTATTTAACAGTTGGTTTACTTGTAAATGCCAAACCAGAAACAGTTGCGTAAAGTCCCTTTCTAAGTGGTTGTTTTAAGTTTGGTGGGGTTTTCTGGTTTTGGTTTGGTTTTTTTTTTTTGATGGGTTGGTTTTTTTTCTTTTTTTTTTTAAAGTTAGACTTGTTGGTAAGTAATATTGAACAGCCTTTGCCTCAAAGTTCATATTTTATTGTACAGAACTCTGCAGTGAGGATTTTTAGACCTCTACATTGAAGTGAATCAATTTATTGAGCAGGAAGGGACATGGAGACTGTACTTGCAAAACCTGCAGAGATCAGAATCTGTGGTGCAACAAAAATACTTGTAATGTAGGTAAAAGTAGTGCATAAAGTTTCCTTACTCTGTTCTGCCAAAGGCCTTTAGTTTTGACCCCAAAATCATTCATTTCTTGTTCCCACCTGTGCCATATAAATTTAAAAGCAAGCTGCAAACTTACATCTTAGAAATTAATCTAAAAGTTTAATTCTATCTGGGGTGTAGGGTAGGCTATGTAATAGTTCTGACTAATGAATTCCTTTTGGCTGAACTGTTGTCTAAGTTGTTGATTAAAATTTCCTTAGGATAGACATGTTTTGGTTGCCTGACTATTCTTTAGTTTATTATAGTCACGTTTGTTTGACTGACACACAGATTTATAAATATTTCATTTGGATTTTTTTGGTGGAGTACATGACTAAAGAAATTGTCAACACTTTATAAATAATATTTGTCTTCTATCCTCACTGTCTTAGTTTTGGAAACTAAAGTATAACAGTTTTTTTTAAAAAGCATTTTCATTTTACATTTTGTAAATATAAAAAGGAAATATGAGCTTGCAGTTAACATATAAAATACAGATTCAATTGTTTTATGAAATTCCACCTTTTCAGGAGTTATTGCTGCACTGCAGTGATTTTTTTTCAGTTTCACATGCCCTCATGTCTATAGGTCAAACATGGGGTATGTTTTCTTCAAGGAAGAAGTTACTGATGTTACAGAAGTTACTATTCCTGTCTATGATGCAATGCTTTAAGTACTTACAGTTGGAGAGAAATTGTTTGAACAGGGCTGAATCTGGGAACAAGTCAAGACTGGAAAACATAGGTCCTGTGGAGACTGGAAGGGGAGATTTTATTTTAGTTGGTTCCAGTGAAATCTGTTTCTGAATTTATCTGTCAAGTTCCTGGCAGAAACACTGTTAGAGTGTTTCCAGTCACAGGGCCTCATTTCTGAGTTTGGAGATTGGTAATACATCTGGAGCTGTAAGCAAGTTCTTTTTGGTTGGATAATCTTTGTAAGATGAAAGAAAAAGTATATGTTTTAGTTGCTGCTTTAACATACCCTGTTCATTAGAGTGCTCACAGTTCTATGCACTGTATATATATTAATTTTTATTTTCTTCAGCTTTGTTGCAGCATAGTGAATAAAGGAAAGTTTGGCTTTGCATTGCTTTATTTCTTGCCCTGCTGTTACCTTGGGGTGGGAGAGCAGGGTTGGAGGAGCTGAGTGTTCCTTCAGTGGGGCTGATTCCAAGGTCAGGAGCACCAAACCCCCCAGATGGATCACCCGAGTGTCTTGGCTTGTTCTTCATTTTGTGGGTGTGTTGGATATCAGAGCTTGTCATGACTTTCCTGTGCATGCCCTGCTGCAAAGCTCGGGCTCTTGGGGCAGGGTTTGCTCTGCCAGCCCTCAAGCAGAGGGCTCAGACAGCCTGTGAGCTCACCGCTGTGCCAGCCTGCAAACCTTCGTGCTGAGGAGGACTTCCTTGGCCTCCTTTATTGCCCCATAATGAACATTCCTACCGTTCGGGGGAAACTTTCTTGAAATAAGTGATAGGAAACTATTTCTCAGAGTCTGTCTTTTAATACTCAATTTCTGTTTGTTCAGATTTCCCAAGTCTCCAGTGTTGCTATTTTCATTGGATGGCTTCAGAGCAGAGTATTTGCAGACTTGGGGTGGACTTCTACCTGTTATTAGCAAATTACGTGAGTAGTTTCTTTGTCTAAGAAATATTATAATGTCTTACCTGAAAAAAACCACAGATGCAGCTTTGCTTACTCTTTCAAATCCTCACTCCTCTGCCTTGAATATGGAAGTTGTCCCAAAGAACAACCATGAACAGAGAACTTGAGGTCTGGGAGAGTAGAAGGGCAAGAAGGAGAGAGGGCATGAGGAAAGGGCCTTTTTGATTTTCAGTGGCATCTTATAAATTATAGCCCCTGTTAAATTTAGGAGGTGGTTGTTTTTTGCTGAGGTTACTTTATTTCTTCAAAATAGAAGTAGATCCTTTTTACTTGATGATGCATATCATCTCATATTTAGGTAGAATGGCTTTGAAAAATGGAAAACAATATAGAAAGCATTTGATTATATTTGGAAAAAGAAGACAGAGAAGGAAGAGACTAAGAACAGGTGATACAGAAGGGCTGGTAGAAATGTGATGAATCCAAGGAAACCTTAATTTAAGAAACAATTCCAGAAGAAATATTCCCCAGCTTTTTTAGTGTCCTTCTTGATTTTTTAGTGTCTAAATAGTTTTAGTTACTTTTCCTGTTTCTGTTTTGGCTGTGGTCTGTAGCGAACTGATGGTATTTCTTGTCTGAAAAATACGCCAATCTTCTTGACATTCATAAATTACTACCTGGGGTGCCTGGTTTCAGTTTGACTAAAAATAAGTCAGTAAAAATACTTGCTTTTTTATACAGTGGTTGTTATAACTTGAAGTGTTCCAGAGGATAACAATTCGCAGATGTATTTGAGGTTTTGGTTTCTTTTTAATTTTGTTCCATGCTGGAATAAAGCGAGGCGTTTGCAAAGTTTTCATTAGAAGCAGTTATAAAAAATTTAAACTGGAGAAGACTTCTGGGACATTGTTAGGAGAGGCTGGCTAGTACAAATTATTCTAGCTCTGCCTGAGATGCAAGATAGCAGTGTCACAAAGCGTCTGTAGGGCTTCCAGTCTGCGATATCCACTTCCACATGTGAAGTGTCTTCATTCTTTGGTCTGGACAGACTGCAGTGTGACTTCTCTCATTGACTTCTCTAACAAACTTTTATTTCTCTTTGCACTGAACCCATGATAAATTCTGATCACTAAGAAATACAGATATCTTTGTATCTTCATTAAAATTATTTCACTTCTCCAGAATGATGAAGTTTTTTTTGATGTTCGAATTTTTAGAAGATTCTAATACCAGAATGCCTAATAATACATGCTTTATACAGCACAAAATAAGGAATAGTCTGGGGGAAAGTATTAATTCTGTATTATGTTTACAGTTCTGCAGTACTCTGGAGTATTTTTTGTTAATGTGCTAGAAGGCTTTTGAAATACAATATACTACATCTTCAGCTTTCTTTTTTCCTCTCAGAGTAAAATAGTGAAAATAGGGTGAAATACTCATATAAATTTTCTTTAGTAAGAGAAAAATATTCTCATGAACGAAAATTTGTGTCACTGTATCCCATAACACTCTGAGGGCCTGTGGCATCAAATCTCTATGTGCTCCATGTTTCATGTGTCCAAAAATGGAAGCAGTCATATTGTAAAGATAAACTTCTATATGAGTGAGTCAAAACTCCTGCAGGATGTTACTGTTCAGGAAAGGGTAATGAAATCCCTCCCTCTGTGTAGAGAGGTAACAACAGTGAAAAAATTGCTTGACTGTTGCTGAGAATTTGTACTAAATCCTTTTGGAGTTCATAGCTGTCCAGTTATAGGACTATTCAATTTTCAAAAGGAAACAGTAAGAATGACAGTATTTACAAAGCAGTGAACAGCTACTCACCCTCAGTAACTTATTGGACTGCCTGATTCCTTATTAAATTAGAACCATGCTGAATACTTGGATTTTCATCTTTAAAACATTTGATGACAAGTGCAGAATTCTGATACATAAAAATATTTCCATTATCTGGTCGCATTAATTTAGCCATACCTACGGTGATATTCTGGTGTCTCCTTGGAGAAATCTGTCAGACTAGATGCTTATAAGGCAATATCATAATTTCATGTTTAGCAAGTTTTATTATATATTTTCTCTCCCTGCTACCTGAAAGGTGGATAATTCAGCATGGAGCTGAGCAGTTTTAGTGAACTCAGGCATGGTCTTACTGTGGGCATGTGGTATTCAGAAAAGACATTTTCATACACAATTATGCTGTGATACTTTAAATTTTAGATAAATGATCCTTTTGTCTTAAATCATCTTTAGCTAAGGCAACAAGCCAAAAAGAATAGATAACTCTTATGGAAAGTCCTAGCAAAAGCCCCCTAGAATTTTTGGCAACACTTTTTAAGTGTGTTTTTCTCTTACTTTAAAAAGTAAAAGAAAACAAAAAACCAACTTCCCCAGCCACCCACACCAAAAAACTATGATTTTGGAAAACAGTATCAACAACAGATTTGGAAATAGTTGAAATGTGCTCAGTGTTTTCCAGTAATAACAAAAGGTACAAGTGATTATTTGTTACAACAGAACATGAGTGTGGGAGGGGATGTCTATGTGACTTGGGAGGATTTATTTTTCCAGCCTGGCTTCTTTTTATCTTGGTTAGCTCAAATTGATTATTTCAACTGAAATCTAATCAAAGCCCCAATCCAATGAGTTCCAAGTGCCTTGATGCAATACTTTTTATATTATCAAACCTTTAATTTCTATTTTATTTATATTATATGTAATTGCCCAGAGTCATAGTGAAGATGACCCAGTGGTGTTCTTCCTATAGGATCATTACTTTTAGTTCGTTATTATCTGTTGAAGCAGTTTTGATGTTTAGTCAGCTTGTAAATGAATGTGGGAAGAAAATATAAGTATTAAGTCCACAATTTTGGAGAATGAATACTTTCTGGAAATATATTTTGGCTTTTGGTTTGTTTGGGTTTTTTGTCTTTTTGAAATTTTTTTTATAGGTATATATCTTAATGAGGGAAACTTGCAAGATTTTTATTTTAGTAATTTTGCTGACTTTCTTCATTCCTTCCTCTAGAGAAATGTGGAACATACACTTCCAATATGAGGCCAGTGTATCCTTCAAAAACTTTTCCCAACCATTACTCCATTGTCACAGTAAGAATTCTTATAGATTATATGTTTCCACTACTGTTCATTTTCAAGTTGTCTCCAAGGAAATAGTATATTTTGATGCATTATTAAAATAATTGGATTTCCCTTCAGAATGGGGAAAAAGTATTATATTTATGTAATTTAGGTTAATGTTAATTTATGTAACACTACAGCTAATTGGCCAGATCTAATGTAAGTAAATCTAGATCTTCCGAGACTAGCTGTGAGAATTCCCATAGAGATGGAAGGTGACATCACTTTACAACTCCTCATTTATATAAATATTTCCACTAAATTGCAGTTTGCAGTTTCAAAGGAAAGATTTGAGCATCATGCTGGTGATGACTCTGTGTGACTGTACCCAAGCCTACATAGAAATGTCACAAAGCTGGTCTTGTAAATTTGCCACCTCTTGTGTGTAGGAGGAAAAAGAAAGAAGGGAGATTTTCAACACAAATGCAGGGTTGGCATCCAGGGCATCCTTTCTAGTTTCATCATACCACAACTAAAATTAAATCAAATACTAGGATCTGTGCTTTTCTTCCCAGTTTGTCAGGACATTTGGTAAGTGAGTAGCACAGGTTCAGGGATGAGATGCTTAATTCTGTAATCCTCACAAATTTTGATGGTTGAATATGCAGCTAAGAGGCATTAATCATGCCCTGCAGCCACGTTAGGTATGCAATACAGAGCTTTATCTTAGCTCCCCGTTCTTGTGAAAAGTAGTAAGGTCATAATGGCGGTGGTGTTTTATCCCTTATAAATGTAAATAGGAGCTAGTCTGCTTAAAGGCAGAGCACAGTCTGCTAAAATTACCCAAGAACTGGTGCCTGCGCTTCTTTCGCTACTCACGTAATGGTTCTCCCAGCTAGAGCTTTTGCTCATGTGATGGACATCCAGCATAAGTTATTGCTTTGTCTTTGGTACTAAAAATACAACAAACTCATACAATGTCTTTCAGTTTGATCCCAAAGGAGATTGCCTGATTTTTAAAAAAATCTCACTGAGAAGCAATTAAGGGTTGGAGGTTAGGGCTTGGATTGCCTGATTTTTTAAAAAATCTCACTGGGAAGCAATTAAGAGTTGGAGGTTAGGGCTTGGAAGCAATGATAGGTGATGCTGTTAAATTTGCATCCTGAGCTACTGGTGGAGTAGAAGTCACCAACAGAGTATTCAATGGATATATTTGTCTGAAGGGCATGCTTGTGTGGCTGGAAGGTTCTTTTTTTTATAGCATTGCAACAAGGCATACTCTCAATTACAGGGGCTGTATCCTGAATCTCATGGTATAATTGATAACAAGATGTATGACCCCACAAGAAATGCATTCTTCACCCTTAAAAGTGAGGAGAAGTTTAATCCACAGTGGTACCAAGGCCAGCCTGTAAGTATTAATGCCTTTCCCAGAGTGTACATCACCCTGTTATGTTACTTAATATCGCTTGGATGCATAGTGATGTTGAAAGAGTACAGAGGGTACTTCTGAGTCAGCCAAGGAGCATTACTCAGCACCGTTAGGAATTGCCTTACTAGAGCTGCAAAATGACAAATGAAACAAAATGTAATGAGTTTTGTGGAACTTAAAGGGAATTTTCCCTAAGGAGAATGGTGGCTTAAAATAGCTAATATAGTTACCAGATTTTGGTCTGTTTTTAATATGAGTGGGCTTGCAGTTAACTTCTCTGAGGAAATCAACAGGCCAGTTAGTTTTAGTAATAAGATGCACTGATAAAAGTTTATGCTCTGCCCAAATTACTCTTAAGTCTAAAGATGTGTTTTTAAAAGAAATTGTCTCAGCCCTGTCATATACCTATGGCAAAACTGATGAGACTGTCATGAAAATGAAGTGGCATGGAAAAGTTTGAGTGAGCTCTAGCCTCAAGGATAGCAAGGGACCAGATGCAACTATTTAGTAATTTGGGGAAGACTGTTATTGTTTTGTTTTGGTTTTTTTTTCCTTGAGGAAAGAACACTCAGGTGTAGACTTTGCAGGCGACTGAGAAGAGAGTGATATATGAGTCAGGCAGAAAACATGCAGAAGGCATAAATCTGCAGATCGTGAGAGCAGCAGGAAAACCAAAAGAAGTGACTAAAATGTAGCTTTGTATATCCAAGAGTATGTGAGATGTAGATCCTTGGAATATTCCTACCCCTTCTTGTGTCACTGTTCCTGAGACATTGCCCCTTCCTGGTGTTCAGCCATGGTTCTACCATTGCATTTCTACTAATGGTTCCTACCTCTGTCCTGGCTCTCCCTGGCGCAGCAGCAGCAGCAGGGATGTGAGTGTTTGCTGCAAGGAATATCTGGGCTGCAGGTAGTGATGGCAGGCAAGATTGACTAGAGTGCTCCATTAAACTGTTAGTTTTTGCTCTTGCTGAAGGGAGCAGGGTTGGTGAGGGTGGCAGTGGGGTCTGGCAGTCTCTCACCTAATTTGGTGATGGGCACTAATGATGGCGAGTGTTCTCCGACAGATTTGGCTCACAGCCATGTACCAAGGGCTGAAAGCAGGGACCTTCTTCTGGCCTGGGTCAGACGTGGCAGTGAACGGAACCTTTCCAAATCTGTATGAAATATACAATGGGTATGTAGACACCTGTGTCTTCGGGGAATATTCAGCTTTAACAATTGCAGTGGGATAGATGACAGAGAGAGCATTATTCTTTTTTCTCCCGCTTTTCTAAATAATGTTGTACAATGGGGAAAAAAGCTAGGATTCTATTAACTTCATTTCAGTATAATGCTGAGTCTTTGTTTAATTGTCTTTTCATTCCTCAAAAAATGTTTTAATGGTAAGATGTATAAAAATCAGCTTTAGGCATAACCACCTTTGAAGCTCTAGTGCTTTACTCTTTCTATTTATAAAAGCCTTTTGTGGCTGGTGTAGAGTATTTAAATCCGAATTTACCAATCATACAGTGAATGGATCAGGCTTTGATGTGATACTGTCCATGAAAACTAAAGTTTCACTATTGACTGTGGTAGGCTGTTCCAATTTAAAATTATTTTCATTGCAGATCTTAATATTTCACATTAAGACACTCATATTTTAGTCAGTATTTGCTCTTCACTGCAATTAAACATTTTTTGCTTAATGAAAGTGTTTATCGCGTTTACTGAATAATCTCAACTCTTGCCCAAGAAATCAGACTTTTCATTTCTATCTTCATAGGATCATTTTTTCTTCATACACCCTTCATATAGGATGGAATTTCTGATTCTTGATATACTACGTATATTTTTTTCCCTAGGACCTGACGACACACTGTTACTTGAACTTGTATTAAATACTGAATACTCACCTTGTGAGTGCCTCATGTTGTTAAAGATCAACATGCTTATTCTTGGTCTACCTCAGTAATTGATACAGAGAATCATAGTGACATAGTATGAAAACTTGTATTCAACCTATTTAAATTTAAAATACCCAACCCCACTCCTAAACCAAGACTTTTTCAAAACATAGTACAGGAATGAAAACCTACATGTGACTTTGCTCCTTGAGACCAGTTATTTGCTTTGTATAATAAGCATAAGCACTACTGGGAGCTTTATTCTAATGATATTACAGTCATTGGGGACAATATTCAAGGGAGATTTAGATCAGGCCATAAACTCCTGTAGAGTCACAGGCAATCAGCATAGATGAATTTGTGTCCTGCTAAATAGCCTGTAATGATTTTTTTTTCTGCTTAAGTATTTGATTTTTTTGTAATGTATGGCTAAAAGATTTAGCTATTGGAAGTACATAGCTGGTTGATATTGTGTTATTCTGATGCAGCTCAATCCCCTTTGAAGAAAGAGTGGTGACTGTCCTTCGCTGGCTGCAGTTACCTGAAGATGAAAGGTAGGTACACAGTTGCAAGTCTGAGTTCCTGTTGAGTCCTATTGCAATTAATTACTTTGTACACTTTTGCTGTAAACAATATCCTAGGCTTTATTCTAACAATAATAAAATATTTTTAAGGCAAACCTGTTACTATGACCAAAAGCTTTTAAAATTAAGTTGCATTTCTCTGTTTCCATTTAATGCATTTTTCCTCTGAATGACAGCATTGTTTCCAATATTTGATCTCCATTGTTGAAATATAATCTCTTCAAACTGTCTCAACATGTATGTAAAATATTACATTTTTGGTACTGTTTGATATAGACCACACTTTTACACTCTGTATTTAGAAGAACCAGATTCCTCGGGCCATAAGTTTGGACCAGTAAGCAGTGGAGTAAGTACTTTAGTTTCTTAAATTTGTTTTTAATTTGAAGCTTTTCTCTGACTCTCTAACTTCTGCAATTCATGTTAGATAGACTGAGATCATGTGAAGTATGCTCATTAGGAAAGAAAATTTGTGAATAGACAGTCCATCCATGATTAATATTGATATAAAGCATATAATAAACAGCCTATTTAGTAAGCCTAATTTTTATTTTCTTTATTTCAATAACTTTTAAATTACTAAAGCATGTTTGGGTATGTCTTGTATGTTCTTTTATCTGCTCCTACTAATGGTTCACATTGATTTTTGGCTGGGGAGGGGAATGGGGACAGAAAATTTGTATACTTTCCATTTTGCAAGAGCAGAGGTTTGCATTACAATGTCCAAGTTTTGGTGGCTCAGTATTCGTATTACAGGTGCCATTCATTTCCTGCCAGTCTCTGTCCTAAGGTTAGATCGATATTGGTCTTATCTCCCTGCAGTTATAATTTGTGCCTTCTCAGAAAGAGACAGATAAAAGGAACATTGACCCCATCCACAGTCTGTGATTTATTGCATAAATAAGAAGTCTTTTGGACTGCTACTGTCTTAAAAAGTACTAAATAACTTTACATTTTAACAAACCAAAGTGAAAAATACGAAAGAAAAAGTCCTTGAAAATTCAGGAACTTTGTAAAATTCTCCCATCTTGAGCAGTCCAGGAGTTTGGGCACCATAATTAGGTATTTAACGTAAGTGGTGACAACAGTAAAAAGCTCTTGCCAATTTTTCTTGAGCTGGGAGTCGTTACTATTTATGGGAGAAGTAGCAGACATAATTGGAACTGGAGTACTGGGAACATAATTAAGCTGGCTATCTTTTTCTTTGGTTAATAAGTGGATCTAAAGTTCTGTGTGTCAGGAATGCTCTGGGGAGAAAGACCCTGAGGGTTTGCATATAGTCCCTGCAGGAGCATCTCATCTTTGTTGACACAAAGCAAGACAGCCTGTACAAGTAGTTCAATGAGGTAACAGAATTACTTCATTTGAAAATACTCTTTTTTTGGTTTAAATTTAGCAAGTATTCAAAAGTAGTTCCAGTGCTGTATCTCTGCAAGTGAGCTTGGGGACCAGACCCCTGATCACAAGCACTGCTAGACTGGTACCTCATTCTTTGTCTTTTTCAGTTTCTTTAAAATAGTTTGACTGGATATTAGTGTCAGAGCACAATTTCAATTTTGTTCCAATGTCTCTCCCAATAGGAATTTTGACGAAGAGTATTGCAGGCTTGGCTTCCTCTATTCTATTCAGCACATCAGTATCTTCGCCCTTTGGCATTCCCTGTTGTCCTTGGTTGTGCCCAGGCACAATGCAACAAGCATCCTCAATTTCATACTTTAAAACCACCCTCACTGGTTATAATCTGTGAGGTGTTTTTTTGTTTGATGTTTCTGTTTTGGGTTTTTTCACTTTCTTTAAGCATTCGCAACTGAAGTAACACATAAAAATGTGTAGCTGTGTCATGGTACAGTATGGGACACAGAAAAAAAATTGGGCTAAGAGCTGTATAGTGTACATATATCCAGGCATCTGTACTTGGAGGTATCTCTGAACAGTGCAGGTGATATGCAGTCTGCAGGCTCTCATTTTTATTTAGCCATGTTTAGCAGCATTTTTAACGCTTACTTTACATTCCTCTTTTTATTCTGCAGGTCATTATGGCGTTACAGAGAGTGGACAAAATAGTAGGGATGCTGATGGATGGTCTAAAGCAAATGAACTTGCATAAATGCCTGAACATTATTTTTGTATCAGATCATGGTAAATTTGATTTTATAAAATGTATCAGAACTTTGAAGAACTGTTTTTATAAAATAATATTCTGAATTTATACTTGTATGTTTCTGACAAGGTTAACAAAGCAAGTAATACCTATAAAATATGTTTTATGTTATCAAGATGATATAAGAGATATTTAGTGTGAGGGAGACCCAGATTATTTTATGAGGGGGTAGAGAAGTGGAGAACATAGGAAGGACTTAAATAATTTTCTAATTTTATTTCTAATTCCTTTTGTGACCATTGCCAGATGATAAAGGAAATAGAATAAAAAATGTGAACTGTTAAAAATAGATTTAATTTTCTACTGTCTTTTAACTACACTGCACAGCAACAATTTGCAAACTGCTGAAGAACTGAAAATAGAAGCAGTATCTTCCTTTCAATTATAAGTTCCCTTATTAGAAGACTATGAGTATGAAACTTTATTTTTCTAGCTTTTCTGTATATCTAGAATTATTTCTGTAACTTGTGTATTTAACTATTTTTTGTACTTCTTTTCTTGACAAACAAAATATAAGCACACTTTAATGCAGCACAAAATTGACTTGCAAAACTCATTGCCATGGGGAATGATGCAAGTCAAATATTGATACAGCCTTAAAAAAATTATTAATGGAGGGTAAACCTGTGAAGAATTATTAAGAGTTCAAATGCAATATGCAACTTGAAGTCCCTTTGACTTCTGAAAACTGATAAGGAGCACTGGGAGAAAGACCAGTCAATAATACTATGTTTATCTGGTGTTTATCTAGATATGTTACTGAACACTATTTGGTAGGATAGTGGGCTAAATTAGTATTTGGTCTGACCGTCACTAATGTTCTTAGGCTCATAAGAGTGCTTTTCCCTTTAGAGAAAAAAGTTTGTCTATTTATTCAATTGAAGAGTCTTTCTCAGCTGAGGAAATGGCTGATTGTGTTTATCTGTGTGTGGTTTTTTATCTTCTACACACGAGTGTTGTGGTCTCCTTGGGTCAGATGTCTTGGAGTTGCTGATAAAAAGACCACAGAAATTACATTTCTGACTTCTACAACTAAAGTCAGATGTCTCCTTAGCAAGGCTACTCTACATTGTTATTCCCATTTAAAAATAAAATTTATTTCCTTTTACAGGGATGGAAGTAGGGAGCTGCAGAAAAACAGCATATCTGAACAGCTACCTGGACAATGTTCAAGATTTCATAGTTATACCCGGTCCTGCAGCTCGCCTAAGACCTAATAATGTTCCAGATGAGTATTTCTCTTGTATGTAGTTGCTAAACTAACTTTTGTTATTTGGTTACATGCTTTTTTACCTTATAAATACAAACTTAGGATCCACATATTCCATTAGTAAACTTAAGTGAAGGCCAGCTAGGGACAACTTGGATAATGATGAAGAGGAAATACTGAGTAGGGTGTGCCCTTGTGTTTTAAAGACAATTTGACTTTCCAAGTCTGAAAGTGTGTTTGAATCCCACATATTTATTTTATGGGCTTCCTTACCAACTGTAAATGCCTCCTGCCTTGTGAATGGCATTCCTTTGAATAAGATCAGTAGTGCTCAAGACAGCCCAAAAATCCTCCCCTCATGTCTCACTTCATTTCCTAATTTACTAGGTTTTGTATAAATTTGCAGTATTTTTGTATTAGAGGAATGTTAGATTGTTACCATCATTTACATATTGAGTACTGTGTTTCCTAGTTATAAAAAATTGGCCTACTGGCCTGACAGTAATTAAGTAAACTGCAAGTAAACATAAATAAGAAAAAAAACTGAGTAAAAGTCAGTGAATGCGTACAAATTTTAAATTCTGATTTGTTAAGCAGTCTCATTTTAGGTGAACATTTAATACCTGCAATTTTTGGTACTTTTTAATGTTGAATTCAGGGGTTTCCTTCATGTTTCATAGTATTTTTTTGTGGAGATTGGTGTTTTTTCTCTGTCTAGACATTTGTTCTCTGTGCCCTTTAAAACTTGCAGGCCTAGGTCCCAGTGACTCTAAGTCCTGTTTACTTCACGGCTTGGTGCTATTCTAAACTGTTTAAAATGTTTACTTGGAGAACGTGGGAGTCAAATGCAGGTTCAGAGAAGCAATGCTTTCAGAGAAGCAAGCTCAGGAGGAAGAAAAATGGCGTATCTGCTCCTTTGGACATGTGCACTGCTACGCTGAAATAGCATAGTTTTGTAGCCCTGCATGTATCTGTGCAGGAATTATGAATGGTTCTCTTGCCAGGGTAATCCTTTATGTACTTTAGTCAAGTATTGGATATAAGGGTCAGGACAGAGTAACTATGAAGTGTAGTGGGCCTGTGTTGCACAAAATGTCAAACTAAATGATGTAATGGTCCCTTTTGGCTTGAGTCTAAGCATCTGAATCCTAGCCAGCTTGTGCTTGGCTTGCTTTCTAAGGATATTTGCTTGACAAAACTGCCTTCCTGGTAGTTGCATTTCTGTCTTTTTCTTTATAAGTTTATTAACAAGGAAAAATTAATCCTGATTAACACAGTTGCTTCTTTTGTAAAAACTTCGTGTTTTCTAACAGTGGCTAATATAATTTAACATTTAACTAATAATATTAACTGAAGTTTAACTTATATAGTTTAACATTTAAAGCTGTAAATAAGTAATCAAGGGGAAGAGAGGCTGAACTAAAATTTCATAAATGCAATAGCTTGACAGTTTAGTGATTATCTTGCTCTACATGGTTTTCAATCTGGAAAAATAATTTTTTATGCCCAGAAATTTATTGAAACTCATAATTTGCATTATGTGGTGGGAATGCTTTCATTTTACATCTGATCTTTTTTAACTTAGGTGACTAATACTTACATGTGATTCTTCCAGTTAATTATGAAGGCATTGTCAGAAACCTCACGGTAAGTGTTGTTTTATCTCTTGTTCTAGCTTAATTTCTGCTGACATTTACAGGTGTTTTATAGCATTAGCTGTTTGCTGGGCTCCTTGCATACCATCTGTACTTTGGTTTAGTGACAGGATGACGGGACATGGTCTTAAACTGACCAGGGGAGGTTTAGGTTAGACATCTGGAAGAATGTTTTCTGTTGCCAAGGTAGTGTTCATGATCTCAGGAGTCTTTTCCAACCTAATTGATTCTGTGTGTGGCTTTGGGTTAACAACAACAAAAGTAGTTCCACACAGGGGAAGGTGAAAATTGAATAAGGTGACATACAGCTGTTGGGTTGTGTGTTAACTAAGGCTTTGTGTTAATTTCTCTTCACTGTATTGTGTTGCTCTTCAAACTGGAGAACTTGTGTATCTGGACCATAGTAGTTGAGGGCCATGTGAGTGTAAAAACTCAGCTGTATTGCCAGGACACACATAGGATTTTCTTGCTCATACCTTTTTGATAAACAACTTTGAGAGAGGATATTGACTTTTTATTTTGTCAGTTACAGTTTAATGAATTTGCTTTTTTGTCCTGTTCCTGGCTTCTGTTCTCATCCCTGTACCGTAATCTGTTTGCCTCTCATTTGTGCAGTTCAAGAGAGCAATGCTGTTTGTGTAATGACGTCACTATTCAAAAATGCCAATATTGCAGTAGAGATTTTTTTTTAGTTTTGTGTTGTAGGTATTTTTTTTTCCTTTATAAAATCATTAATGGATCTTAGTTCATGTAAAAATTTGTCTGTGAGTGACCAATCTAAAAACCCTTTAAATGTTACCTTCTCTATTACAAAGCTGTAGAATTGTTGCGCTGGATAGTCTCCTACCACTTGTTAAAGAATCATGATGTTCATGTCTTAGTGTAATTCTTTATTACTCTAAGCAGTACCATTTGGTTCTATACAATTGTAGGCTGTAAGAAAAAAAAAAAGCAAGTTTTGTCCATAATCCAGTATTAATCCAGTATTATCTTCTAATAACTATTGAATCCAAAACCAGTCAGTATTTGTGATTTAAGTATTCATTCATATGTCCCAGACCTCATGACTCCAAACCTGGTGGAGGTACACTGTTCTTAGTTGAAGTTATTGCAGACCATTTGAAATTGATGTGCTTTATAAGAACTGTGCATGATATAAAATACACGTTTCACCAAAATTTACTTATGTTTTAATTTAAACATTTCAGTGCATAAAACCAAATCAGCCTTTCAAAGCTTATATGAAACAGCTGCTACCCAAGCGTTTCCATTATTCCTATAATGACCGGATTGAACCGCTGCACTTTTATTTAGACTCCCAGTGGCAGCTTGCTCGGTGAGTTACAGTTTTCTGCACTTGATTGTACAACAATTAATTTCTTGTTTTCTCACAGCTTTTCTCTTCCAAGTGCTTAGAGTTCAATGATAGCTGTTAGAGTGTGATATCCTTCTTTGTCATAGCAAAGGGACATTGCAAAGAAACAATGCATGCTTTCTTTCTGCAGGATTTGCTGGCCTGGGGAGGCTTAATTCTAAACTGGCTTAATTCTAAACAATAGAATAATAAACAATAATATTATTGAATAGAATAATAAACAATATTCCCCCTGCTGGGTATGGATGTAGTGGCAGGTTAGAAACTAAGGTCCTCATTGTCAGATACTTGAGCACATCTTGCCATGCTGTAGGAATTTCCAAAGTGATTCCATGAAAGCAGAGCATGTAAATCATTACTTGGTTAAATCAGTCTTGTCAGTCATTGAACTTACTAGGTCCATGATTTTTAATTACCTTATATGTTTTGACAAAAAAATTTACAAGTCCCAGAATAGTGGATCTGCTGTAATAGTATTAATTCTGAGCAACTCTGTGATACTTCAGGGCTTTCATCATGGAAGAGTTTTTCAGTTCACATCTTCAGTAAGGCCTGTTGTGTAACACCGTAGACGTGTGCAAGTTGTACAAATCAGGTTTGGGTTACTTGAGCTATGTGTTTAAACAGTGTGTATGGACCTGGCATAGGTTGGAGGTTTGTTTTTACTAGACTGTAAGATGCCCGTCTGAATGGTCTAAATTAGATTAGTGTTTTTGTTTATATTGGGAATATGCTTACATAAAGTACTGTAAAGTTGTTGCCAAATGACAGTCAACTGAAAATCTGTTTTCCTGAAAACACTTCTTTTTTCATGTGCCATGTACTTTGACTTTAAATGACTCTGATAGACGCATGAAAATTCCAATGGGATAACCTTTGCAGAGAAAATTACCTTTCTGATTTTAGAGGCATTCTTTTCTTGAGCTTTAAAGTCTTCTAATTCCCTATGGAAAATCCTCCAAGTATCTTTAAACAGAGAAGTAAATAAGTCATCACTGAATGTACTTTATGCTGATATTATTTGGAAAGTGTGAGTTATATAAACTGTGTATTTTTAATAGGAAACCACTTGAGATTAAAAGCTGCAAAGGTGGATTCCATGGCTCGGACAATCGCTTCCCCAATATGCAGGTTAGATTTAAACTTATGTTAGCTCTTATTTTTAGCTCCTTCTATTTCCAAATGCTGTGTTTGCTGGGTGTTGAGATTTTTTTTTTCAAGATCTGTGATATTATTCCATCTGCAATTAAAGAAATCAAGCATTTGTAGGATTGATATTGTGATGTGCTGGGTAACTGGTACAGGGTGGGATTTCATTGTTTAAAGAGTTGTCTAAAACCCAATAGGACTTACCCCAGAGCTTTTGTTGTGCCAGTAGGAATATAAACTTATGACAAGTTGCTTTGTTGTAATATTAAAAGCAGCAAAAGCAAGAACTTCTCATCAAATTCTCAGATAATTTTAGGCCTCAATACAAGAAAAGTTGTTCCTTAGCCAGCCAGACCTCTGGTCTGTAAGCCTAGTTCATTCCTTGATTTCTGAGTTGCCCAGGAGCAGAAGTAACAGGTTTAAACTGTAATAAAGAGTTGATTTGGTTATTAGAAACCTTTTTTTAAAACCATTGAGGAATGCATAAGTTTGCCTGGGAGGCCTGTGGAACTTTTACAATAGGTACTACCTGGTCAGACAAGCATCTTTCAGAAAGAACATTTTTACTTCTGATTTTGTGTTTTGAAAAAGTTGACTATGTTATCTTCGAACTTTGTAATTCTAGTCAGTCATTATAGATTATGTATCACTGTTTTGGGGTAGTCTGTTCAGGAGAAAGCATGTCAGTCGTGTAAAATAAGGAGAGTCTCGAAATTCTTCTCTTTAATGAGAAATGGGAAGAGATCATAGGGAAACATGAAATCAGATCCTTAGTTTTGTCTGTGTTTTGGGATAGTCACTTAACCTATCCTCTACCTTAGTTTCTGCTATTGATAAAATGAAAACCAATATTCTTGATTTCAAAAAGCTGTTTTTAGGATTAAAATCCATAAACAATTGTGAGGTACTTGAAACTATTACAGTGAATATGTGTGAACACATCTATTTAAAGAAATCTGTGTTTTATGTGAACTTTGTAGGTCTTCTTATAAAACCTGTTTTCAATAATTCTCTCTCTTAAAAGCCTTTTTTTTTTTTCATGTGTTGTAGAATTATATAGTGTGGGCCATCAAACAGTTTTTTAAAAAAAGCCTTAATTTCATATCAATTTACCCTTCCAGGCCTACACTTCTTTGACAATGGAACACATGTTGATAGAGTGTCTTGTAATGGGTTGCAATCAGCAAGGCCACGTGATGCCAAATGCATCCTTATCTCTCTCTGCTGCAGTTTGTGCAAACTTTTCTCAGTAAATCGATTCTACTCAAACCTTTTTGCCACACTTGGGATTGTCAGTTCACAGCACCCCCTAATAGGTCTTAAAACAGATATAATTTGTCCTTTTTGTGGCTAACATTATAGCAACATAACAGCATTTCCTACGCTGTAATTACCAAAAACAAGAGAAAAGAGGTAGTGTGTCTTATCCGGTTCAAATTAGGCTTATTGAGTACATTATTGGCCTGCAGATTTTGGTATCAACAGGTGCAGAATGGTGCCCTGTGTTATGCTTTAATCTCAAAAAAAGGAGTTAAGAGTTGAGTTTTTAGCCTCTATTTTTGCCACACAGCTATGAAATCTGAGACGATTGCATTGTTTGCAGAGAGCTTGGAGATCTTACCCAGGGACGTGCTGTAGAGTGTAAAACATCCATCATTCATTATCTTGATACCACAGATGTGTGCAATCTGTTTCTCTTCATTAAAAATAAGCTGAATAACTCAGCGTAAGTTTTAAAACAATGTTTTTGGGAGCAGTTGAGTTTCAGCATTTGTTGCCCTTGCTTCCTGGATCTTACTCATGCAGCAAACCCTGCTGTATGCTGGTGTAAGCTTTGCAGTGTCAAGTAGGTTGGGGAATTGAACCAGAAGGAAAAGAGCCAGCAGGAAAAAAAAAAAAAAAAGGAAAGGTTTTAGAGCTGGCAACGTTCCTGGATCAGGTCCAGTACAGCTTGGGAAGTGGTGCAAGAGAAAAAGAACAGCTGCAAACCAGGCGTGGAAGCCTACGATCCTACCATTGCTTAAACCTCTTAAAGCATTGCTACCAACAGATGCTTTTATAGCCCTAAGTTAAAGGCTTCCAAATTGTTTACAGGATGTGATGTGTGATGGTTGCTTTGGATCAGCATTTCCATTAAACCTCTTCAAGCATTTAAGAAAATAACTTTTAATTTCTTCAAAAGTAGAGAAGAGCAAGGGACTTCATAAAAGGCTAAAGGCAACAGTGAGGAAGAATTTGGTTTCCTAATACTCTTCTTCTACTTTTAAAAATTATTCTTATAAATCTCTGGTTTTTTAAAGAAAAACACATGCTTTTGACTTGATACATATGATGTTGACAAAGTAAAGATTAAGTTCTTGGAAGAAAATGCCCTCAGAGTATGAAGATATTTTTCATTTCAACTTGTCTTAAACAGAATTCCACTGTACTTTTCTCTGTAAATCCTAGGCTATCTTTATTGGTTTTGGACCAGGATTCAAGTCTGGTACTCAAGTCGATCCATTTGAAAACATTGAAGTATATAATTTAATGTGTGGTAAGTACAATGGATGGGGGTCATTTTTGTTCACTAAAATATAATATCTTTTGGGCATTGTAAATCTTCTAGTAACGGGTTGTTAAGTGTCCTCTGGAACTCATCCTTAAGACTTACTGTTGATTTTCACGAATCACCGATTTGTTTTTCTGGGAAAGGGCCATCTCTTAAACAACTGACAGCAGTTTAGGATCCACTGGTCAGGCTACCTTGTATATCTCTTTTCCACTGGTCACACTGTGGATTCCTCTGGCTTTTCCAGAGCTGGTGCTTTGTTTCACCACTGCTAAAAATGGCTACTTCATAATCTCTCTACCATCAAGAAGAAGGGAAGTCCCCTTTCCCCCCTCACTCAAACACAATGCTACTGTCACTCTTTGTTCCTTTGTCCCTTCTTCATTCTGTATTTCATTGTTTCTCTGAAATTCTGTCACTAGATCTCTACCACTTTCTGTTCATTTATTGCCCTTGAGGTCCTCACATGTTTTGCATTGTTTCCTGCCTACTTCCCTCTCCTCTTAGAACCTATACTGCTTCCGTGAGAAGAAAAATATTATCAAAGAGTTTGATCCAGGAAATACTTATTAGGAGTACTGCAAATGCTTTAGATTGGTGGCGATATTCAAGTATACCATATTTCAACCATATGTTAAAATTCTTTGCTGGAATAGGAAACAGGCCATTGTCAGGAAGCGTGTCTCTCTCAGCCTTGTGTGCTTTGCTGTCTTCTCCTGTCATGGTTGATTATTAAAATACCTTCTTGTGCCCCCTGGGCTGATCTCCATGTGCTGCCTGGGAGGGGTAGAGTGTTTACTGAAATGAGTGCAGTGATGAGGTCAGGTGCGTTAAGTGCAGTCATTGAGGTTTAGATTTTCTCCATCCTGTACAGAAAGAATTAGATGAATGGGATGTATAAAGCCAACATGTTCCCTTCCTGATATAAAATTAATTGAGGTGACTTACTCAACCTTAGAAGCAGACTAATGCCATACTGAGCCCTAGCTAAGAACATGTGTGGTCCCTTTTAAAGAAGTTACATTGGTTTTCATTTTGGGTGTTATGAGCAGCGAGCAGTGATGTTTTGACTCATCCATACTTGTAAGCACAATATGATTAGCTGTGTATTACAATCTTTCTCCTCCTGTTAGTATCACTTGAATTCTTTCATAGATTTGCTTGATTTGACACCAGCCCCAAACAATGGAACTCATGGACGCCTAAACCATCTTTTAAAGCACCCTGTTTATATGCCCCACCATCCCAAAGAAACAAGCCATCCTTCTGAATGCTCTGTGGTGGGAGAAAGAGCCTTTTCAGTGAGCCTTGGCTGCTCCTGCAGGACAGGGGTAAGTACTGAAATGGTTAAACTTGTGGAGGCAGAAATCTGTGTTGTATTCAAAGAGTGAAACTTTGCATTCTCCGGAGAGTTTCACAGCCCCTTACTGTTGGTTTCAAAATCAAATCTTGCTTGGGATTAGTGAGTGCTAGCCTGTATTTGTGCATTAATTTTTGGCAGATTGCTTAGGTTAAGTCACATTCATCTCTGAAGAGCCTGGAAAAACCCTACAGAAGCTTGATGGGGAAAGCATTCAGTTCTTGCTTGCTCCACTTAATTATATTGAAACTTCTCTTCTGTGAATGTTGTGTTTGGGCTGTGGTTTTCAATCCTGTAGATTTGCTTGTGGTAAAACCAATTTTTTTCTGCAAATTCCCCGTAGCTCCTCTCCAGTACATGTCAGTGAGTTCTGTATATGTTTAACTTGCAAGACAGAAGTTACATTTAAGTGTAGTACCAACTCATAATATGCTTTGTAGAATCTCACTGCTTTTCCTTTATAATTATAGGGCTTGCCAATAAGGGATTTTCATCAGCGTTTAAATCTTAATGAAACAGAAGGTAAGAACTTCAGATAATAATATAAAATTTAAAAGCTTACAAAAACAATAATTATTAGTTGTCATACATTTCATATTTTTAAACTTCTGAGCAACTCTCAAGTAAATGGTGTGAAAATTCTTTGAAATGCTTTCTGAAATTATAGTCCTGCCTGGAGAATTTGTGGATTCCTCACCCCTGGAAGTATTCAAGGCCAGGTTGGATGGGGCTTTGAACAACCTGGTCTAATGGAAGATGTCCCTGCTCTTGACAGGGTGGTTGGAACTAGATGGTCTTTATGGTCTCTTCCAGCCCATACCATTCTATCATTCTGATGTTTTGAATAGTCTTACTGAACTATTTGTCCTCAAATAAATGCGTATCCTTTTATGTGTGTCTTTATGGTATGTGTGTTACTTCTGACTTTTCTAGCACTGGAGTAACAAGCATTCCAGAATGGGAACCAAAAGTGGTGTATGGGGAAGTGCCTGATAAGAAATCAATGCAAATAATGATATCATAATGGCAGCATGCTTTTAATGAGGCATAAGGAGTATTTTACATTTCAGTTGCTTTGTGATCTTGAGCTGTCACTTCTTTTACTTATGCTTTATTTCCATTCATTGGACATACACGTACCATGTTTAAGCTGCAGTTTGCAAGGCTGTAGATGTGCTCATGACTCATAAAACAAACTATTTTGAACATGAAAGAGGTAAAACAACAAGTAGATAATGAAAACTGTAAGTCAAAATGGAATGTAGCCCTTAGTGCTAATGCCCTGAAAGATGATCTCGAGAAGATTAGGCTGTCAGAAATAGGCTGTTAGAGACTTTTTTTCGTGAAACCTTGGATGTTTTATGCAGACAAACTATATTTGGCAACACACCGCTGTAGCTCACTATTAAGAGCTGGACATAAATGCCAGTTACGGGCAGGATCCAGTACTTGCTGCTTATCCAGAGCTAATTTAAGGCTTCTGTTGATTGGTGTAGTTTGTCCTGAAACAAAGAGTGGATAGAGCTTTCTTGAATCTTTTCCACTAATGACAGGTCATCATTTAAAAATGTGTCCCAGAACCCTCTTAAAGTAAGTCTTTCAGTATTGTAATGCTTATGAGAGCAACAAAATCAAATCCAGTTAGAATGATATGATGTGCTTTCCCAAAAGTGTGCAAGGGGTTTTGCTGAAACAGACTCTGCTAAAGATCTCTGAGGACTTTCCCTAACCTGGCTTTGAAGAAACATGGCAAGGCCAAGCACAATACCATATTTCAGTTCTCTTTTGTAGAAATACAAACTTAAGGCTCTAAACTTAACGTTTTTGAAGCAGTAGGATTTTGTCTTGAGTTATCAGTGAGACCTGGTATAGCACTGGTCTTAATAGCCGTAATTTCATTATGAATTGTATTAATTAAGCACTAATTAGCTATAAAAAGCATTGCACATATGAAAGAATTCTAGTAACCAGCCTAGAAGCTCCTTAGGACTATAGAGTTCATCAGTTACTTCAGTTTGCATATTCTCTCATTGATTGTCATAACTTGACAGTCTGTAAGAAGAAAAATTATAACTGCATTTTTTAGTTTTATGAGAAAAAATATAAATTGGTTTTCCCTCATGGGTGGAGAAATAGCTGTCATAACCTTGACTTCTTTTTGTGCTGTGGAATTACTGTGGAAAAAGCTCATTCATTGCTTAATTTCTTTCTCCCTGTAATACATTTGCCTTAAAATTGTATAATAATCTGTGGATGGTAGGGACCTGTTTAATGGAAAGTATACTTTGACACCTTCTTTATAATTCTAGTCATGTAATGATTGAAAATACTTGAATTTTCAAAGGCACAGTAGTGAGTCCTTGCACAGTTGAAAATCCAAATCCAATCCAGTACTTCACTGTATTGTTTATTTAGATTTCTGTATTTCTTAGTCTTTTAAATGTATTTTTACATATGACTATGTATTTTCTACTGAAATAGTAATTTCAAATCACCAGAATTGGTTTCTTTACCATCTAAATGTTACATAGAAGCAGATCCCACATTTTTAAATTGAAGCACAAAGTCAACAAAGACTTTAACTTTGCAACTTAAATTTATCTCCTATTTTTAACGGCAAAAGGTTTCGGTTTTAATATAAGCTTACTTTGTGCAGTATAAGTTAAAATGATTGGTTTACACTGGCGTAGTCACTTAATTTATTGACTTAGCATAGGAACTATGCCTTTGATACAATAAAGAAAAGCCTATGTCCCATTACTGCAACTTCTGTTTGTTTGGCAATTGAAAAATAAGGCAACCTCAGATGTGTAAAAGAAGGAGGTACTTAGCAACCAGTATTAATTGAAAAGTAATAAACACTCTTTCTGTTGCAGTTAAGAAGACGGAGGAGCTTAATTTACCCTATGGACGGCCCAGGGTTCTGCAGAAAAGACATAATTACTGCCTCCTTTACCATTATCGCTACGTGAGTGGGTACAGCAGGGACTACAGGATGTCTCTGTGGAGTGCCTACACTGTTGGCAAAGACGTAAGTATAAGAAGAAACTTTAGATGCAACCTTGAAAAGCAAAAAATCTTAAGTGTCAGTGTCATTCATGCCCTGATATGATCCTTCTCTCAGAATATAATCCTGATTGAGGGTGGGAAAAAGAGGTCAGTGAAAATAAATCAGATCTTTGTGGTCCTGAACCCTATGCTGTCCTGAACCCAAATACACCTGTCCATGCAGAGCACTGATCTGATGAATGAAAGCTTTTTCAAGCTGGCCTTTCCCATTCAGAAAAAATTTAGAAGCCATATCATGCTCAAAAGGAGCAAGGATAGTACAGGATACTTTTTAATTTCATTATCTGGGAATTATATATTTTTAATAATGACTGTTACAATGAAATTTAGCTAAACTGGCAAGATTTGCTTGATCCTAAATATTTTGAGTTTAGTGACATGAAGCAACCAGTTTCTGTAGCAAGTGGCCCCCACATCTATCTGTCAATTATGTGGGTCTGTCAGTAAATCAGGTTATCTTTAATGGGCACCTCTAGATTCTCTTCTAGATGTTATAATTAACTAAAATCAGTTAGTTTAGTTATAATTAACTAAAATCAGCCTCAGTTCTGTTCGCTTTATTTCCAAGGTATGTGAAGTAGATGGGAGGGCTTGTTTTCCACTGACAGAAGGGGAGCAATTCTTGCATCTTAGTTAAACCATTCACACTCTTAAAGGAAGGTACAGCTAAATGGAGTCCTGCAGTCTCTCATACCAAGAGAATTATTGTAAGTCAGCTTTCACAATGATACTTTCTTCTTGTTCGATAGGACAAATGGGTTTCTTCTACAGGAACTGCCTCCAGCTGTTTACACAAAGATGTTCGAATTTCACAGAATCATAACCAGACCTGTTTGTTTTACAACAATCATCCTCGCCTAACTTATGGATTTCTTGCTCCTCCAAGTAAGTACTTTGCCTTCATTGTATAGAATATCTGATTTATGTGATTTGTAATGTAGCTGGTGCAGTCTTTTGTATCTTGTTCTTGATAACTAATCAGAATATGAAGCAGTAGCTGCTGAGTTGTTGCAGTTCACTTCAGCATATGAGAAGGGAAAACATTTTAGGTGCTTCAGGCACTTTCAACATCCAAGGGGCTGTCCAAGGTCACGTAGTATTTCCCAGAAGTTTTGAAACTTAGCAGATTTCTAAAGTGGAATCTCACAGAAGAAACTGGGAGGAACATGTGGACATTGAATAAAGTCCTGCAAGCTGGTAAATTACAAATTTACTTAGTATGACAATACAAGTGGATGAATTGTTTGTGAACTGTTGCTGACCTTATTTGGACACATTTTATGTTGACTTTACTGCATAGAATACCAAGTAGAAGGTTATTTAAACATCGACATCAAATATAATTTACAAAGTTTCAATAGAATCCTATCTTTAAGCCTAGATTCTGCAGTCAGGGAAAGTTGGTCTGACACTCATGAAATTTATTTCTTTCCCCAGAGATCAGAAGCCTATTCTGATATTTTTAAATCTCACAAAATTTGCCAACTGTATATCTGACAAGTGTAATTACTGCTGCTACTAAGATTATTTATTTTAGATGGAATCCAACATGTACTGAATTCAGCATTTACACCCACATTGGTTTTGGAAGATGAAGTTAGGTCAGCTCCATCTTAATGTTATTACATCAATCACTAAAAGCATGAAAATGCAAGTTTAAAGTAACAAATTCAAGTAATTAATTGCCCTTTTTTGGTTTCAGATTTTATGACTGATGAAAAGAAACCTCACTATGATGCCTTGCTTACCAGCAACATTGTGCCAATGTATCCTGCATTTAAAGGTATTTTATTTTTATGCATATTTTATATGCATGGTTGAATATAAAAAAGATGGCTGGTTTTTCTGCTTGCTTCCAAACCATGCAAATGACCCCTGGTTCTGGGGATAGACAAAAAATGAAATGGTTGGCTGGGAGAGAATAAGCATGTTCCTGGTGAAGAAGAAGGATAACTGTGGTACTTCTGGGAAAAAGAGATATCCTGTTTTATAGTGGAATACTGTTCAACTCTTAATTGTAATATAAAATATTATATAGGTTGGATACTTACCAGCTCATAGGTGTGAATGTATAAGCTAGCCAGGCCAGCTTGGCTGTGGGGCAAGAGGCAGGCAGGCATGTTTTTCTTTGGCCTTTCCTCTAACCTCTCCATGGTTTGGTTTCCAAGGAAAGAAACCTAAGGTCCCAAGGGAGCAGCACCAGTATGCCTCAGTCAAGTTTGTGGTTAGGGTGACAGTGAAACCACAATGTCAGGACATACTGCAGTGAATGCTGCTGCCCAGTTGGATGCAACCTTTAAAAACAGCAAACACCTCTAGAATTTATTATTTTACTAGCTTATCATGTTTGTTTATACTGAATACTCTGCAGAGTTGTATTAGCAAGTTTCTATCTTGAAGATTGTTTCCTGCTTCCATTACTGTGTTTCAGTGTTATGGAACTACTTCCATCAACACCTGCTACCTGAATATGCTGCAGCCAAGAATGGTGTCAATGTAGTCAGTGGTCCTGTGTTTGATTATGACTCTGATGGGCTCTATGATACCCCAGAAAAGTTGAAAAGGTGAGAACGTCTCACATTCTAATCCTTTGTTTCTTTCCTCCTTTAGTGGGCCAGCCTGAAAACTTGGGACTTTGCCATTGCCTCTAGGAGAAGACGAGGCAAGGTTTTATCCCTGGGGGCATGGTTGGCACTTTGTGAGCTGCCAGTGTTCCACTGCAAGTTGTGGGTTACACTAGTTAGCAAAATTGAGTCAAGCTAGCAGGCAGATGGTTTTCTGGACTTGGGCTGAACTCTTCATCTGCTCTGGAGTTTTATACATTTTTATGATAAATGAGTTTGTTGTAATATCTCCTCAAACTTGTTACTTAAATCAGACTACAAGCCAAAATTGATTTGCAAAAAAAGGTAATCTGGAATTTTCCTTCCAGACCTAAGCTTTCTTTGGACAAAATAGGTGAATTGCTAGAATTGAATATAGCTGATTGCTGTCCTTTGGTCTTTATGCAAGTATGATTTGGTGGATTTACAGAAAGATCTTTTGTATTTCAGATACCCTGGTAATTCAGAAGTTCCAGTTCCAACTCACTTCTTCATTGTGCTGACTAGCTGTAAAAATACTTCTGAAACTCCTCTGGAGTGTGAAGGGTCTCTAGATGCCTTGTCTTTCATTGTACCTCACAGAGAAGACAACAGTGAAAGCTGCGCAGTAAGTAGTCGGTTTGGTCCCCATAAATATCTAAAGTCAGGCTGGAGCTTATTTTGTTGGATATCAGTGGTGAACTAGTTAAAGTCTATAATAATGGTACAGTCTACGTGATCCTCTTGAGACAAAAGACGGTATTTTTGGGAATGGAATTATGTCAAAGTCTGTGAATACGATCAAATGGGAAAATAGATCTGTTCAAAGAGCAAAACTTAAGAGCTAGCGGAGCAGAGTCAGAGTATGCAGAGACCATCAATGTGAGACACACATGGACTTCTGTAATGCAACTATCCAGTCACCAGCTTGGAAGGATGCAGGGCTCATAAGAGGAGTCACCCGCAGCAAGAGGTCAGTGCTAAGACCAAATGCATTCCCAGGAGGAGTAGACGCAGGTGTTCCTCAAGAGCGTTGGTTAGTTCAGGTACCTTGGCATTGTGGTGGGAATGCACAGAGCTACACTCCATAAACACCAGAAAAAAAGGGTGGAAATGGTATAGACCCATCCTGCAGGAAGGGATTAGAGTCAGGCACAGCTCTCAGAAATATTTTTATTGTACAGGTGGTAGACAGATGCTGGACCTAACTTGCCATTCCCCATTATCACCAAGTGGTGCAGCTACAGATACAGCAAGTACTAAATTCAGACAATCTTTTAACTATGCATATTCCTGCACACTCCGTTTGTTTGATGCTTGCCAACAGATACTGCTTTCTGTCTTTATAAAACAACAAAATGCCTTTTTTTAGTAGATTAAATGCATCTCAGGAAAAAAAAAAGTTTTACAACTCCTTTTTTTATCCTACTCTGTCCCAATAGGATGGCAAGTCTGAGTCCATGTGGGTTGAAGAGAGAATGAAGTTTCATACAGCTCGGATCAGAGATATAGAATTACTTACTGGACTCAGCTTCTATCAAGACAGAAAACAGCCAATAGCTGACATTTTACAGTTAAAAACATATTTACCAACTTTGGAGACAGTCTGATTTTTCCTATGGAATGTTGTTATTCATATCACAACTGATTTGTAAATAGACTTTTTTTTAATTAACACAAACTTTTTTTAAAAAAATAAGCTGGAACTTTTATTGAGAACTCTTGACCAAAATGCCAGTAGAGAGGAGAGTGGGTGCCGTATTTGTATCTCAGGGACTCCTGATGGACTATGCTTGTGACACAGGATGGCAGCTCCTGTCATTCCCACTTGGATGTGGTAGAACCATGTCCATTATTATGCTAACAGCATTTGGTCATCACAGTCTGAGACACGAACACAAATGTTATCTTTGATATGCACTGGAGAGGGAGAATTTTATAAAGCATGGTTTATGATCAGTATTCTACTTTAAAAATGCAGATAATTAGCAAATACAGTTATGTGAAAGAACCACATTCTTGATGGCTGTTGAAATCTAAACAATAGCATTCTTCTCACTCCAGTTTTCCTTGAAGTGTGAATTGCATTCTGAGCTTTGGGTCTCATAAAACAATGCAGCATTACAGTGCAAGAAGCTATACTGAGGTTAGGAGGACTGGGGTAACTAAAACTTCCCCCACATGGAAGAGATGCCTGGCTACAGGAGTTCCAGGAGCTGGGAAGCCTTGGCGTGTTGCTGCCCTCTGATGGCTCCAGCACCGATGGAGAATTAGATGCACAGTTTGTATGCTGTACATGCATCCTCTGAACGGTGCAATAGGAAGTGAATAGGATGCATCAACTCACCTGTAAATGAGAAGAAATTACTTCAGGAATGTGTCTGAGCTCCCAGAAGTAATTATCTTACTTCAAACTAAACTTAGATTTGATTAAAAGATTTTGTTTTATTGGAGTAAAGATGTGTTTCTCTGTTTGGTACATGATTTTGTCAGCTGTGGTTTTGAAATCCCATTTTTGAATGCAGATGCTCTTAGAGATGCAAATTCTGAAGAAGTAGGTAATGACCTTTCTTGGAAGCTTTCAGGCTACACAAACAGCTGCTACAGGCACTCAGGAGTGTAGGAACTCCCTCCTTTTCCAGTACACATATTAACAGCGTTGTAATCCTCCCACTCTCTAAAGCTGATGACCCAAAATTGGCTCTCTTATGTATAAAATTTGGCATAGTCAATTTCACATTTATGTTCTTCTCATTTAAAAAGAAGAAAATACATCACGCACAAGTATGCCAGAAGAATGAAGAGCCTGTGACTGAGCAGAGAGGCATTTGACCTTATAGCTTGGTCAGGGCACGTTGAAGGCTGGGTTCAGAGCCTGCAGAAGTCAGCGGAAGCTTTTCCATTAACTTCAGTTTGAGTGGGCTGAAATTCTGGGACCATTTTTTCTTTTAACCAAGTGTATTTTCTTGATCATATGTTATGAGCATGGTGTTTTGTTTTTTTTTTCCTAAAAGTAGTTTCACTGTGTGAAATCTAAATGTGTTGTAGCAACCTCACATTACGATAGGACTGTGACAGCTTTATTCAGTGTAACTGCTTTGTAACATTGCCTGTGACCAATAAACCCATCAGAAGTAAAATGCTGTTTGTGACCGTTTCTGTACCAAATGCTACTGACTGATGCAGTTATAGAGCACAATTTCACATGTTTTTGGAGCTGGGGGTTGCTTCAGTCTTTGCCCTATGAATTGAAGATAATTTCTCTAACTGGAATGTTAGTTACTTTCGTTATTGGGAGGGCAAGGAAGGAAGAAAGATGGTCAAGGTGTTAATTGTTTTTTGGGGTTTTTTTAACAACTAGTACTGTCTCCTGAATACAAGTAGATATGTTGAAATCTTCAAGTGATGCTAGTTTCAATTAAGAGGGAGGGCTAGCCTAGCTCCTGGATAAAAATGGAACCAGCGAGTCTTCAAGCATGTGGTTTGGACCTTTGATTTTGGAATGAAGAACAATTGTGAAAGCTATTACGGTCTTCTAGAGGGTTGGAGCAAAGTGGGGCTTGGGATTTGGCTTTGCCAGAAATTGACAAGTCAACTTGACAATGAAGAGAGTTATCCCAATTTAATCTTAGTGTAAATATTTCTGCTGATTTAATTTCTCCTTTGATCTTTAAAGACATTTGTAATGGTGGTGTCAGACCATATGAATGGTCTGGTGCTAGTCCTGATGTCCAGTGGTTGGTGATACTCCAGGATAGCAGATACTAGGTTGTCTTTTTGAAGCCTGGTGGGCCCCCAGGAGCATCCTACAGCCACCATCAAACTGAGTTCTGAAAAAAACTGACAGCTTTGTCCATCTGGATGTAATATGTTTTTGTTTCAGCTGGTGTATGGTATCAGAGCTTGTCCTGGTGCCACCCAGGGCAGGGTTAATTATTGCAGTAGCCAGAAGAGGCATGGCCAGGACCATGAGGTTATTCTGTAGTACTTCACACCACATGCAGTGGGTGGGGGGAGTTTGGGTTCCTTCCTGCTTGCTGATGTTGGGGAGCACTCACTTGCGAATCACTTGCCTGTCTTGTGGGCTCTGTTGTTAACAACTGATATTGTTGTTACTGTTTGTTTTCTTATCTCATTGCTATTTCCAGTAAATCATTCTTATCTCAACCCCTGAGGCACCTTTTGTGCCTCTTAATTCTCTCCATCCTGCCGCAGGGAGGAGGGGAGGGAATGGGGCACTGAGCAAGCGGTGTGTGATTTGGAGTGTTTCAGTGGGAACACTAAATTGGGAATAGCATTCTTTAACCCTGCCAGAGTTCCACCAGACATTCTCAATGGGTGGAGCTGGTAGATGTCACAGCAACTGTTGTGACATGGGTGTCTGTATCGCTCAAGGTAACTGCTTCTTGGCTGTGTAGTGTGGCCTCCTTTCAAGTGAAAAAGGCAGAGGGAAGAGCGAGGAAGACAGGTCATTGGTCTGGGTGTGCCTAGCAGCGTCGTGTGTCACAAGGCAAGTGGAATTCTGCCTTTGGAGGTATCCAGGTGGTACAGATTTATATCACTGGTTGCTACTGTCAGTTACTGAGAGGTAATTTACTTGACTAATATGTGAGGGGTTTCTTGCTCTAACTTACCTCAGGATCTGCCATGTTTAAAGAAAATGAAGCAATATCTCTCTGTATTTCAGACAGGCCTGTTCTGGTAACTGTCTTCTTGACGCATCCAGAATACACTAAAACACTGAATCTAGCCCAGTGCACAGCAGCCATCTGCTAAAAGCACCTGCCAGAGGCTGCCCTGTGTCATCTGGTGGGTGGCCCGGGCTCCTGCCTTTCCTTAGTCTGAGGAGATTCAGAGTACGAAATTATCCCTTTAAATACAAGGTTATAAACCATACTCAGCAAGGTGGGAGAGGCTACCTGTCTGCTGCATGGGAGGACATTCAATTTTCCAGAAAAATGAGATTCATGGGGAGCAGAAAACAAGAAAGAATTTAAAAGGAAGCCTCAATCTGTGACTCTGTGGTTAGGATGCTCATCTCAGAGCAAAGGTCTCATTTCTGACCTCCCTTCTTTCAAAGTGTGCTGCAAAGCTCAAGCTTGTTGCTGAGGAGGTACCTGTCCCAGAACCAGTTGCCCAATGTACCACTCCAGAGTGGATGCTAAGCAATAAGAGCACCATGAGGAGCTTCCAGAGCTGCAGGGTCACAGGGCAGCTGCTGTAACACCCTGTGCCCACAGCAGCACCACTAATGAGCTTGGGAAACCAGCCCAGGGCTCATGGTGAGCTCTATATTCAGTGCTTTTACTGCTGGGCTGTGGTAAACTGTTTTTGCGCTTCTGAGGAGGTCAGGGACAGTCAGTATGAGTCCAGCAACTCACTAAAGTACAAGCTGCCAAATATTTGTGTGTGTTTGCCAGCAGCAGCAACATCTCCTGCTCCCCCTCGCATACCTTGTGGCAATGCCTGGGAGGTGTTGGAGCACCGCGCTGAGGTGGCTCATGCACCATGAGCGGTACATCTACCATAGCTTGGGAACCTCTATATTACAGGAAACCAGTCCAGGTTTGGCATGCTGTGACTCAGACTCCCTGGAAAGGAGTCGAGGCCCTTGCTGAACCACTGTGAGTCACCACACCAGCCTCGAGCCTCAGGAAAGGCTGCTATGGAGACCACGGACAAACTTGGAATAATTATGGAAGCCTGGATACAGATTTTAGAGGATACCATTGCAAATTATTGTATTCTGCCTCAGCCACAACATGTGTCAAATTTGTGTTGTCATTTATTGCATGTTTAGTTCTTTCTATTTTTAATTTACTGAAATAAAACAAATGCAATGACATGGAAGAATTTTGAGTCACCCCAAAGCTCCAGACTGATACCCTGATCAGAAAACAGCAGAATTGCCTTTTAGTCATGTACGTAAGGCATACAGATGTGGCTGACAGCCATAGAATCAGACTCACTCTGGTCGGAAAAGACCTCTAATATCATTATTAGAGTCCAGCCATTAACCCAGTGCTGCCACGTCCACCATGAAACCATGTCACTGGAGTGCCACATCCACACATCTTCTAAATACCTCCAAGGATGGTAACCACTTTTCTGGGCAGCCTGTTCTGATGCTTCACAAACCTTTTGGTGAGGAAATTTTTCTAATACCCAAACTAAAACTCCCCCGGTGCAACTTCAGCCTGTTTCCCTGTCATCCTTTCACTTGTTACCTGGGGGAAAAGGCTGACCCCCACCTGACTACAACCTCCTTTCAGGCAGTTGTAGAGAGCAATAAGGTCACCTCTGAGCCTCTTTTCTCCAGGTTAAACAACCCCCACTCCCTCAGCCACTCCTCAGAAACTTCACCAGCTTCATTACCCTTCTCTAAACTCACTCTTGCATCTCAGTGTCTTTCATGTAGTGAGGGGCCCAGAACTGAACACAGGATTCGAGTCATGGCCTCACCAGTTCTGAGCACAGGGGTGATGACCCCTGCCCTGGTCCTGCTGGCCACACTATTGCAGATACAGGCCAGGATGCCTTTGGCTTTCTTGGCCACCTGAGTACATGCTGGATCATGTTCAGCTGCTGTTGACCAGTTGCTGTTGAAACCCCAGGTCCTTTTCCATCAGGCATCTTTCCAGGCACTCTGCCTTAAACTTGGATGGTTGCATGGGGTTGTTGTGACCCAGGTGACAGACCCAGCACTTCACTTTATTGTGATTGGCCTTAGCCCATCAATCCAGACTGTTCAGATCCCTCTGCAGAGCCTTCCTGCTCTACAGCAGATCGACATTCCCACCTAACTTGGTGTCGTCTGTGAACCGACTGAGGGTGCACTCAATCCCCTCATGCAAGTTATCAATGGAGATGTTAAACAGGACTGTTCCCAGTGCTGAGTCTTGGGGAACACCATTCATGACCAGCCACCAGCTGGATGTAAATCCATTCACCACCACTCTCTGGACTCAGCCATCCACACACTTTTTTTACCCAGCAAATTGTGCACCAGCCCAAGCCCTGAGCAGTCAGTTTCTCTAGGAGAATGGTGTGGAAAATTGTGTCAAAGGCTTTACTAAAGTCCAGGTAGACAAGGTCCACAGCCTTTGGAGGAGGTTGGTCAAGCAGGATCTGCCTTTTACAAGCCCATGCTGGCTGGAATGATCCCTTGGTTGTCCTGTACATGCCATGAGATCGCACTCGAGATGATCTGCTCCGTGACCTTCCCTGGCGCCAAGGTCAGGCTGACAGGCATGTAGTTCCCCAAATCTCCTTCCAGCCCTTCTTGTAGATATGTGTCACATTTGTTAACTTCCCATCTAGTTGTTATGAGTCTCTGCATTTGTGGCACTCTGGAAAAACCATGCTTTAGCACCAGACTTGGTCTGAGGCTTGACAGAGAATTTCTTTAGGTCTCTTCAAATGTCTCTGCTGGAGGCCTTGCCTTTGCCATCCTGTATCTGTGCCAGAGCTTCGAATTTCTGTGTGGCAGAAAGCACACTGCTTGAGGGTGATGAATTAATTTTTAAGTCTTGTACCTGCTGGCTGAAGAAGATGGCACAGTCCACTATAAAAAATGAACTATGCTCTTTGTTACAGTCCTGTAACTAGGTCTAAAACTGTATTTAGCCTCTTTACACTGGAGAAAGGAATGATGTACACTTGATTCTGGTGTTCAAAATAAATAGTTTATGGAAATGTAAAGTTTAATAATCATGTATAAGTAGATATATTTTACTTTGAACAAATAGTGAATGCAGCTGCATTTGCTGGTGATATCTGGCCCTCTTCTGGCCTGATCTGGAATAACTGGGAAATTATGTTTTGCTCAGAGTACATTTTCTAACGAAACATCACTCCAGGAGAGTGGAAATCCAGGCAAATCACCTGAAAATAATGGGCTTTCCTATGCTTCTTATGAGGTACTTTCCATTCTTGTAATTATCTAACACATCTAGTAGAATTTTTAGAGACGAGAGTGTGGGGAAGCCTGAATTACTGAAGTGCAAAGAATCAAAAATCTGCAGAAGAAGGTTATGCTATCATTTCCTATCACTGAGGAAGTTTTTATTTTAATATAAATTACTGTATATCCTGTTTAGGAAATATGCCAGTGAAACTTTCTTGTACAAGTGAGCCAAAATCACATAAAATGCGAATTGTTAACTCCCACTGCTGGCTTCAACAGAGCAGAAGTGCAGTGTGACTCTGTATCAACCATTAAATTATTTAATCCCAATTGTTCTTGTGATGTATTGCAGAAATGGATGTCATCTTAGAGATTACATAATATAAACCAGGTTGTCCATAGCTGTCTGCCAAAAAAAACAAACCCAACAAAAAACCAAGAAGAGTAATTCCAGACTCTGCCTGCATATGCTGCAAGCTCAGAATATATTGACATCTGTTCAGATTCAGCACTAGATTTCATATAGCTCCTTGACGTAGCTTCCTTGAATACAGAAAGTGTGGAGATTCCCACAACATCCACTATTAGTCCTTCACAATGATAATTTGCCAAAGAATCATCCATACCAAAATAAAGCTCTTGAAAGATGAACAATCTTTTTATCAAAAACATGATGGTGAACCCAAACTGTTACAAGAAAAAGCCCTACATGCAAGGAAAAGCCATGTGGAATTTAGTATCCGAGTCCGCAAAAATTACGGAGCTATAGTTATTTCAGCAAAAGTGCAAATGCGCCATTACTGAAATGGCATCGAAAATGGGCAGTGCTTTGGGTATTGGAGGGAATAGGTCTATCAGTTGAGAACAAGGACACAGCTTCCTAAGAGAAAAAGCAATAACCAAAAGGCTGTTTTGGCCCAAAGGAGTTGTATAAACATGTGACAATAAATAATTTCCACTATTGATAAGAGAAATTTTGAGGACTTGGTTGATGGCAAACACTTTCCTAAGGCCTCATCTTTAGAAACAAAACATGCATCAATTTTATCCCTCTCCTTGGAAGGTGTTTTTCTTCAGATACATAATATATAGCATATTTTGATGGTATGAGAGGTGCCACTTCATGTAGATAATGGTTTTGTTGGACTGTGTGTGTTATAAGAATTTCAAAGCCATCCTGAAAACAGTTAGAACATCAGTGTTAAGGCTGAAACACAATGCAAAATATGTATATGGGGAATGTAGTGCTCAGGAGAGAAGTTAACCTGAATATGTTCTTATATCTGTTTGGCTAAGCCGCCACCTTTTACATTAAAAAAAGAGGCAGATGGATTTCTGTGTAAAGCAAACTGTGCAAGGAAATGTTTTCCCAACCTGGATTCTCAAACCAGCAATATGAGAGCAGTACTTGTGCACAGGTATTTATGGGATGTAACGTGGTAGGGATTTAGAAGCTGAAGAAATTCGTCCATTAGGACCAGGCTCATGGTGAGCACAAAGCTGGGCTATCTACACGTCTGCCTGCTTTCCAAGACTATTGAGATTTTTCTGACACCTGCCTGACTGAGTGGTACTGATATCTCAAGGCCTCTGGGTCCTGTGCCAGGTCTGAGATTTACTGAGCATTTCCAGCCAGGTTAGTTAAAAAAGCATTGACAAAGGTCTGAAGAAGACCCCTTGTTAGAAGTTGTGCACCTGGAGAAGACGATCTAAGAAAATGTGTCTCTAAAAAGCCTCAGTTCCAGAGAACAGGGCACAGCATGGCCCTCTGGCCCATTTCTATGTCCAAATCCATTTCACATTAATGGGTCTCAAGTAGGGCGCTGGATCAGAGTTTTTTACAGTAAGTTTGGGTTAGATCCAGAGCATCAGGGCCAAAGACCTCTTTAGCAGACCAAACCTACACAAAATGGATGTGATTCATTGTCTATGCATGTTGAAGAAGTCAGGAGGGAATTTGTCCCTTTCAACAATTTAACCCAAAAGATTATTGTAACATAATTAGTCAACTGGAAAAAAAGAGGTGTAATTACACAAGCTAATTTTATGGAATTCTGACAAATCCCCAAAGCCTACATGTGAATCTGTATCTGCCTGAGAAGCAAGATCTACTCATCGTAAAACTTGAACCTTGGAGTGTTGATTAGTTTTTAAGAAGCATGCAAGATAAAAAGCAATGACAATTAAAATATACTCTCCTTTAATATTTTTTTTAATAAATAAACCCCTCGTTAGGAGTATTTTTCCAGGTACCTGCTGGCGAAAAGTATTGTGATGTATTGTGAGATATTATAGTGATCTGTTCCTCTGGGATGGGTGTCATTGGGAAGTCAGAGGATGCCCAGGGAGGGTCTGCAAGGGATCCTGCTCTGCTGCTTCTGCTACCCATTCAAAGCATGGCAACATCCCAAAGGCAGGAGAGAAAGGTAATGAGTGAGGCCTCATCCTGTGCCTTGCAAGCTGGTTCCAGAGGACTTTTACTCACACGCTTGGGTGTTTCATTTTCTGTATCTTTAATACAGATAAAGATGTTGTAGAAGGACATATCTAGGTAAAGCATGGGGCTCAGGCAGAACGGTGTAGCTGTTACTTTAATGCACTTCGAGAAAATAAGAAAGATTTTCTATATTACAAACAAGTCTATGCTTAGCTTACATCATCCCCTGTAACAAAATAACGCGAATTGTTTCAAGTGAGAAATCAAACACCTTCCAGCAAAAAGAGCCCGATGAGCTTGTTTCGCTTCATTCGCAGGGAGGCTGAGTTAGTGCCCGGAGCAGAAGGCAGAGCAGCCACGCGGTGTCAGTGTGATGCTGAGAAAGAGCCCGGTCTCATTCCTGCGGTCCGGCGTGCAGTCTGGCAGAGCCCCGTGCCAGCAGGGACCCAACAGGGTCTTTGTGGCAGTCAGCATAGGCTGTGTTTGCGGTGTCAGGAGTGGGTAGTCTGATATTGGTTCAGGTGGGGTATTAAGTGCTAGCTGGGATAAATATGAGAATATATTGATGTGCTTCCTACACTATCTATAAACAGCATAATCTAACAGAAATTATACCCTCCAAAATTGCATCACCAATGAAGCCACTTTTATCTAAATGAACTCACTAAATAAAATAGCAGACCAACTTTTGCCTCCTCCTTGTTTTGGAAAAGCAGACAGACAAAATACAGGTGCCAGTGATTCTTTGTTTTCTGTCTAAAGGACAGGATGTTTTTGTGCAATCCTACTAGCCCACAGCTTGTCCTGGTGTGGATGTACAGAGCAAAAAAATATTGAAAGACTGGTTTAATGAAGTCTAAAAAATAATCTTAGAGAGATTTTAGGCAAAATTGTAAAGTATTTGGAAGAAGAACCTGCTGCCTTTCACGATCAGCAGTCGCTATTCAGCACAAAGAGATTTTATCAGCCAGTTGCTTGTTTGTCTCTAATTTGTGTTGAGAGGGCCATTGTATATGTCTGTGTGTGGTTTTTAGAAAATATACATATTGTTTCTAAATTATTTTATGATAAAGTCTGTGGAGAATGCCATGCAGAAGCCAAAGAAAACATTGCATAAACAGTCTCTAATTTGCTTTTCAATTGTATGAAATTAAAGCACTCTTAAGGACAGAACAGTCCTGCTTTATCTCTGCATATAGAAAGTCCACTATTTCTTCATATAAAAACCAAGTTTCTACCCAGATAGTCCTTGCACTCTTAAGGCTGGCTGTACTTCCAAGATTTGCCATGCTCACTATATTCTTGCAGTCAGAAAAGCCAGAACTAAAAAAAAATCCCCATTGCATATGGTTATCCAAAGGATAAGATGGGCATACTCACATTTGCAGAGTAGAATATTGTATAAGGTGACATTTTTATTATAACTGCATCTTCATGAAAGTAGCTACATCATACAGAAAGCTGCAGCGGGGATCTCTCCGTGTGTAAGTGCTTGTGTGGGTGTGTATGTGTGTGTGTAAGGTTAGATCTCCCAGAATATTCTTACAGAGGATGTATTCCATATTGACTAGCTCTAAGTCAGGCACCCTCCTGTGAAGTGGGATAACACTGCCAATTCTTCTCTGACAGCATTTCCTGGTGTGTGTAATCAAATGACTATAAAATAAAATGGAACTTTCAGAGTGCTCTTTAGTATTTCTATGGATCATAAGGATAAAGAGCAATGCTGTACCTACAACACAGCAAGAAAAGCCAAATGTTGCTTTCCCTTGAAATACTGTTCCCAGGTGGCTTCTCATAGGCATTAGCTATGCTAGGATCCATTCAAGATCATATCCTTATCTACGTAGTTCTTTCCAAAGTGACAATTTATTGGTAGGGAGCTGTGGCTGCAAGGATCAATGGAAGGAAAGAAATATTTAATTTCTATGCCATCATATAAAAATCTTGGGAGTTATGGGTGAAGAAAAACCTCAGTTAAGCAGATCCCCCCAAGATGGGCAACTACAACTAAGAAGTTGGCAGGGAAACCCACTGAGAGACACTCTTGGCAGTTCCCAAGATAAGATGAGCTGCCTTTCTTCATTAAATCCTAACACGTTAGATTTCAGAACCTTGATTAACTTACTTGGACTTTTTAACCTCACAACAAACCTGGAATTAAAACAATGTGTATAAATGGAAAAGGCCAAATATGTCTTCTTATTTATTTCCATTGCTCTTCGTGTTTGTTCTCTTGCATGTGTATTGTTTGTGAGCATTAAGTCAAACAAATGCTCTTTTCTACTGAGATCAATGAACTTTAACACTGACCTTTTCTACGGTGGCAGAATTTGGAAAGTTGTGAACATAGATATTGTTTCAGCAAGACTGTATGTGTACTTTTATTCTCTGGCTTCACAGCATGTAGTGGTCCTCAACTATTGTAATGCTTTTCATCAAATACGCATTTCTCTCTTGCTCTTGATTAATGGATAAAGTGCAAATTTTGCACAGTAATATCTTCCTGTTTTGCTTTTGTTTTCTGTGAAGCTGAACCCCAGAGGGATGCTTACCTGTTTAGCTGACCTGTTTTCTCTCATTTTACATTCCTCTTGCCAGCATCTCCGCCTGAGAAGGAAGCTGTGTGACAGCAGAGTATTACAGATGTTGGCTGGGCTGTACCCATTCTTGCATCAGTGAATGGCTCAGTGCATGTGATGTAAACAAAGCCTGAGAAGGCAGAGTAAGTTCCTTCAGAGCTTAGTATGCTGAATTAGAAAGCTCGTGATTCGATGAACCTCATCAGAACACATTAAATTACTTCTTCTTTGGTTAAGAGTAAAGATTAGAGTTTTTCAATTGCATGATTTAAAAAATACGTAATTTAAAAAGCATACTTAACACCATATCAGTGTATTAAGATTGTATCTGATACCTTCCCAGATGTTACATTGCCCAAAATTTGAACGATATTTCAGATCTATTTTGAATCCTTGTCTTTCATTTACCAGATGCACTGGCTTATCACTTCTCTAGCAGGTTGTACTAGGTTGTACTTTCATTTACAGAATGCTATTGTGGGCAGTTTGTGCTCCTGCAAGTGCTTATTGCCCAGCAAATGCCACAGGAGCCAGCCTGTGCCCTCCCAGGAGCCCTCCAAGGCACACAGACCCGTGCAGCTCCCCTAAAATCACACAGCCGTAGGATTTTGGGTCCCAGGTGGTCTAAACCAGTCTGACTGCACTTATGCCAGTTAGCTAGGCTGACCTGAGTCCTGAAAACTGGCTGAAAAGTTGGTTCTTAGCATTCAGCTCAGGAGCAGGAAAACATATTTTGTAGCTGCTGAAAGTTGTTAAATACCTGCTTTTAATAGGACTAATTTAAACCAACAAACATTTATTTGGATTGCACGTTTCTTTCAGTGGCTCAATTAATGGGGCTGAGTAATGAATGGAGGCACCACTGGATGGTATTAGCACTGCAGTACTATGTTAGCAACTTTTAGGTCCTGCTCAGGAGGCTGTGAAATGCTTTGTTCCTCATAACATAAACACCATTATGCTACTACCAGGGTTGAATTTACTTACCATTAAGCAAATGTAAATAATCCTGCAATTGGCACTGCCCCAATAACAGACAGGAGCTGAGGAATGCTGCCACAATATGCAGCCAGATGTTTCAGGGTGGGACATTTCAGAATGGGCCCCAATTCACTACTCTGGGGATGTGGGCTTGGACCAGCACAAAGAAGAGCTGAAAAAGCCAGAGCTAGCACTAATGACTGCAAGCAGTTGCTCTCTGATGCAGCAGCAATGCTGAATTGTGCAGTGGAGACGGGACCTTAGTCATGCTGCTAAACTCTGTTCAAACGCTAAATGTGTTGAAGGCTTTTAGTACAGTTTGGGAACAGGTTCCTTGAAGAAATTCCTGGTATTTCCTGGTTCCAGGCAGGCTGAAAAACACTGTGAGAATGTAGTGGCTTTTGGTATGTCCATTTATGGACATGAATCAAAGGAACTGCAGGGAGGAAAAAAAGTGGAAAATGAGAGGAAAAATAAGTTAACTGAACTACTTCCTCTCTCAGATTCTTCTTGGGTTTTGGGCAAAGCCTTACACTGGTGTTTCATCCCAACTTCTCCTTGCTAACTACTTCCATATGTAGGCATAGCATAACATCAGTTAAAGCCACATTTAAGCACTGTTTTTAAAGAACGTAGGTTTTTGGTGGTAGGCTACAAAGTCAGAAGGGTTGAATTATTATATGTTCAGGTAAGAATATTACTGTTCCTTCTTACATTTAACGTGCTTTTCAGTGTAATGGAATGAAGGCTTACTTCAAGTGCGAGGTCTGAAAAAGCTATGCTACACAAAAAAAATACAAATTATCTAGTAAAGAGTATGCTATTTCTAGTGGTGTCCAAAACTCAGTTTTCTCAGCTGAGTCCCCGTCTTTGTGAGACAAACAACTGGATACTGTTCAAAGATTTATTTGTTCCTGTGTGGCTGTGGATCATTAAAAGTGGCTCATTCTTGAAGACTTTTTTAACTAGTGTCTTTTGGATGTGTCTTAGCTCTGAGGAATCTGACAAATTTCCATCTGGAGAGTAGAGCCTATTTCATATGAAAGGGCTATAATCCGTGTCTGTTGTTCACATCTGTATTGTGTTAGAAAGCTAAGCTGCAAATCCATGCAAAAGTGTTATGGTACAAAAATCTGAAATAAGATGGCTTAGAACTATTTCAAAGTATTTGATGCTCTGGTCTCCAGACAACTTGAATTCCTGCTTAATATTTAATTGAGTATCTTTTATTAAATTAGTATTGACTTTACAATGATTCTTACCTATATTTTTAATATAGCTGGAGATCCATTTTAAGGAGCTAGTAATTAGAATGAATATGCTTTCATATAGGAATAAAATATTTTAAAAGTACAGTAGCAAACTTGCACAACAGGATTTTCTGAGGATGCAAACCACCAAAAGCAAACTTCCAAAACAAGGTATTTTGAAAGGAATGTGAGCCAGTATTCTCTCCCATGTAAGTGACTTTGGACTTTTGAACTCAAGTTTTTATTCTTCCATCTATGCATCTTAGGCACAAAGAATGAAATCAGGAAACTTCTTTACGGTTGAAAAGGCCCACATTGTAGCCTTCATTTAAGATGCCATAAATTCCACACAAGGACTCCTTTTTCCTGGGATACCTTTGAAAGAAAGTCTTACAAACAGTATGATGTTTACCTACACCTCTAGGAGGCCTTATAACAAAATATTTAAATCTCTTTACCTTCAGAGATAAAACTTTCAGAGGTCTAACACCTGTGAAATGGTGTCAAATGTATGCTTCTGTCAGAGGACTACACATGTTCCTGGAAGAAGGAGTGCAATTAATTATAATGCATACCTGAGATTTATGATTCCTGATATTGTCAAGGGAGAGCAACAACTTGCTTAACAGATTTGCATATGTAGCATACTCCCTTATTTTAATTCACAGTGGCAACAGCAAACCACTATTAAAATATTGTGTCAGACCTCTTCTGTGCCCTGCTGGCCTGTGAAACAGTGCAATAGTGTGGCAGATGGCAGGCAAGGCACTTTCATCATCGCCTAATCAGGGGGAGGATAGGTAGTGGTCCTGGGCTGCTTTGGGGGAGCCCTTTGTGGATGTCTTTCAGACAGCCCTTCCTCAGCCAGAGCCCTGCTGCTGCTCTCTGGCCCTCCAGCCTTGTTTGTCAGGCACAGCCGGAGGACAGAGCCAGGGGTGGCCACAGCGTTGTGTGGCTTAGGTGTTGGAGATACAGCCCACACTGCAGAGGGCTGGGAGCAGAACAGGAGTGAATCTCATGAGCCAATGATGAGGCTCACCGGAATGATGTTATTAGCAAATGCCATTCATTAAAATATCTGATACCAATTTGTAAAGGACTGCAAGGCAGAGTTGCTCATCACCAGGCTTAAGCAGCGCCATAGACACCCCATCTCTTACAGGCATTAATCCCAACCTGCCAGGTACATTGTGCTTCTTTCTGTTCCGCTGATCCTGAGAGCTTCTATAGCAATGGCTATGAATGAAGTCCACGTACATCCTGTCCTTGCTGGAACTAGAAATGACAGTTTTCTTGTTATTTGGGGGTGGAGCCACAGTAGCGGTCAGGCAACCAGTCCTTGGTGTTGTACGAGTGTTTGAAGTGTTTCCAGAGTGAACTGAATGACTGCATCATATTCATAACCTGAAAAAAAAAAAAAAGAGAAAAAATGCTGGAGAGTCTCAGGGAGCATAAGAGCCAGAGGCTACCCAAAACTATTTTGTATGGGACACAGAAACCCACTTCCTCATGCCAGGAGAATTCCTCGTATTTTTCAGAGGAAGGGAAAATGCTTCCATGGCCTTGAGCAAAGCCTGGTGAAGCCATTGGCAAGGTTCCCATTGACTTCCTATTAATTTAGGGCTCTGTTGTTCATCATTAGTCAAAGCTGGTGTTACACTGATTTGCTGCTAATGCTCGCTGAAATCAATGGGATTGGAAGGTGCTCAGGAAGGATGGACATTTTTGTAAGCTAACACTCTTTCAGCACCAGGAAATTCCAGATTGAACTTGTTTGCCTGAAAAGGATTTTCTTGTTGGAGAGCATGTGTTTTTTTTTTTTTTCTGAAAACAAGACCTAATACTTCTAGTGCAAAGGTTAATTTTGAATTCAAAGAATCTCCTTGTCTTAATAAAGGGACAAAAAAAGTCTGTTATTAATGTAGGACCCAGCACAAGACTGAAGCTTTTCCTTTGCTTTAGGGTGATGAGGCAAGTGACTCACAACTGTCCTTACACTAGTTTTTGCTTATCTAAGAATAATGTTTGGACCATTATCAAAATGTGTAGCTCTTACAATACTTCTCATCTGAGGGCCTGCAAGAGTTTGAATCCATGGATCCTTTACACGGAATTGTCACATAAAATGTCAGCAAGTAGGAAGATAATCCAGGTAATTGCCACCAGAGTTCAGTGCTCTACCATACCACACTTAGGTGTTAACTCAAGTAAAGCTACATCTAAATTAGCCCTACACTGCATGAAGGTTCAGTCAGAAGTTTTTCAGAGGCCCCTTCCAACCTGTGGTATTGTATGATTTTTATGATACAACTCATTAGCTCTTCCCTGAGAATTGTACCAAATTTTGGACTTCTGGATTTGACTCTAGAGTCAAGAACCACTTCAATGCTTTAAGTAATTAAAAATATTTTCCTTGACTTAGTTGAAAACAAATCTTAACAAGTGGAACACCTCGATGCAATTAAGCATGTTGTGTGGTGTATTACAGAAGCAGTTGAACGCCATGGTGAGCAGCTGGCTCCCTTCAAACCACATGTGACGCATGAGAGACCTGCTGCACTTTCTAATGCCACACTGGGCTTGGCAAAACAAGCCTGGCCCTTCCCTCCATTCTAAATTCAGAAGAGTAACAGCAGTTGGTTCACTAGTAACAGAATTCGTAAAGCATTCGCTTATTCCTAAGTGTATGTGCTTCTGGACAAAGAACCCACCACACAATACTTGATTTTCATCTAGTGCAAAACCAAGCTCTTTAGGAAATATGTAAAGGAATAGTGGAGACTAAAGGTAAATGAAATTCCAAGCCGTTTATATAAAAAATATAAATACTTTATTTTCAACTAAAAAGGTGCAAACATGTAACTTTTGGTCACACTTCTCAACAAATAAACTGTCCAAAAAGAGCCATAGTCAAAGAAAGAAACAAATGCTCAAGTGGAAAGACTGATGAGTTACAGAACAGTAATTTTTCTAAAAGCCACTTGTCTTATATAGTAGAAAGTAAACATATTTTGCCAGATGAATGCTTTGTAACATTACAGGCACCTCAACTTCATCTTGACCTCAACTCACCATTTGGCCCTATCTCAACAATTTCCACTAGAGTATCTATTTCGTGCTTTGAATGCATTGTCAAACAAGCTTTAAATCTTACCTATCTTGTTCCAAGAAAGAAGGCTATCATTGAACTTTCAAAGCATTAAACAAAAGCACAAAACTTTAAATTAATTTAGATAACTGTACAAATATATATACACACAGTATTTACAATATTCATAAAAAGTAGCTTGTTACAGGTAAATTAACTGCCACAAGCTGTCCAGTCTAATTGACATGATTCTGATTCTTGTTGGCCAAGCCATCTGAATCAGTGTCAGAGCTGAAACATTACTGTCCTGACTAACAGAACACCTTCTACTTAGCACTTTGCTGGGTGTTTGCATTCCAGCTGTTGCTGTCTCTAAGCCAGCGCCAACAAACATGCTAATGGTCTCTTCTCAATTGCACTACTAGATGAAGCACGCTGTACCACATTAAGGGAACATTTGCTTGAATCTGCTTTTCCTGCCTATTTCCCTTAACCCCATCACACCACCTCAGGAACAACACGTTCTGAAGCTGTGTCTTGCTGTGGTCCCACTGTCCGTTTTATGTTCTTCTTCAAACCACCATTTGGGGTCAGTAGAAAAATTGTCTTAAGTCACGTGGAGCAGTTTGTTGAAATTAAAAAAAAAACTGATTTAAATACCTTGTGCTATTGAATCATGTTTACAAAATGAGATGCAAATCAGTTCAAGTTGAGAATCTACTTAGCGTCTCCTTCTGGCTCTATGCCATGTCTCCATACATCTTTCTGTAGTACAGAGACTCAAAGATGTCATTGTCTCCAGGGCAGTTGTAGTGGCACGCGCAGGTCTTGATGAACATCATTTTCCTCTTCATGATCTCCCCATCAGGGCACTTGAACTCCACGGGGAGGGTGGCTGTTCTGTGGGGTGTGCAGCAGCGCCCGTCAGTGCAGACACCACAGAACTTAGCTCTGTAGGTCTTCACGCTGGTGCAGCCAGACAGCTCAAACTTGACAGGCTTGGAGATTTTTGGGGTGCGAATGCACTTTTTGCCTTTCTGTTAGGATAGAAGTGAATACAAGATGTTTAGAAGGCAGGCTTTCACACAGCACACTAAGCTTGCAACCCATGCTAATCCTTGCTATGTTATCATTAGGCAAGACTATCTCATACATCACCATAATACAGCATGAGAGAAAACTAAGGATATTTAATTCTAAACTGATGACCACTAGGGTAAAACTCAAAGTAAACCACTTGAAACCGACTACCTGTCAGCACTACACTTTTGGTCACTGGCCTTTTGCTAGTGGATGGAAGCATCCTAGTGGAGCATACATAAGGATAATCATATTTACCTTGATGTTCTCCTCCAGGTCTGCTTCACAAGGTCTGACCATGCACAGTCTACTCTGTTTCTCCAGTCTGCAGAAGGCATTATCATTGGTGACCCTGGTAGAGATACCCATGCCACAGGTCTTGGAGCAAGCACTCCATTCCGTGGTCTGCACCAGGCAGTTGGCACGCATCATTGTTGGGTCTGGACCATAAGTGTCTTCCAGTCTGTAAGCTGCAGGAGACAGAAAACCAAAATGAGACCACTGCCTGACCTCATGCCCTGCTAAATGCTCCTTCCTTTCCCTGAAAAACCCAGTCAGCCACACTGAATCTGTGGCATGATTCCACTGACTGCTGCGCCCTGTGTCCACCCAGCCCCATGCCCTCAACCTCCATGCAGGGTGCCCCTTTCCCCTGGCTGCCATCTCATCTGCACAGAGCTCCCCACTCACCCGCGAGCGCAGGTCCCACGGCAGTCTGCTCTTTGGCCTCGTCGCAGACCCACTCCTCGCAGCACTTTCCAGGGAGCTTCACCCGGCGCGGGTAGGGGCAGTCGGGGCTGGGCAGGCGCACGTCCATGCTGCAGAGGGGCACGCAGCCCACCGCGCCGTCCAGGCAGGTGCACTGGTACTTGCAGCTGCTCTGGAAGGACTCTCCGCTCCGGTACACCATGCCGCTGAACACGCACGGGGCGCCGTCCCGGGCTGCGAGGGGAAGGAGGCAGAGCGTGAGTCGGGCGGGCGGCAAGCTCGGAGGCTCCCGCTCCCTTCGCTCCCTGCCCGGCGGGACCCTGTCCCCGTCCCCGTCCCCGCGGCGGGCGGCAGCCCCGGCACCCACTCACCGGTGCAGACGCCGATTCTGCGGTTGGCGGGGGAGCCGAAATCGCAGAAGAGCCCCTTGTGGTGGTCGCACGGGTCGCGCTCGGTGCACAGCTCGCCCAGCTGCTTGGCGCAGACGCGGCAGCAGCCGCAGCCGTCGAGCACCAGGGAGACGCCGGCGGGGCAGGTGGGGTTGGGCCCCGCGCCGCACTGGCACTGCCCGCTGCACTCCTGGCCCTGAGCCTCCTGCAAGTGCCGGGGGGAGAGAGAGAGAGAGAGAGAGAGGAGGGCGTCAGACCC
>VZRL01004293.1:320486-388665 GCA_013397895.1 Origma solitaria | reverse complement strand
CCTCACGGTTTTTTATTTTTCGTCCCGATGTGTTTTAAATGTGAGTCCCCGGCGCTGCCAGCGCTCCCGGTCCCCCCGCCCCCGGCAGCGCGTTACTCCGAGGCGGGCGGCGGGTCCGGCGGGAAGGGGCGAGGGGGGCGGCGGGCCGGTTGCCAGGGGCGTTCGGGGGAATCCGCTATTTCCCTTCCCCTGTGCTCCCCGCTCGCCCCTCGTCCCTCCCTCGGGCAGAGGGGACGCGGGGCGGGTGGGTCGGGGGTGGCGCGGGGTACCCGGTGTCCGGCGGCGAACGGTCCCGGCGCTTTGGTACCTCTGAAAAAAGGTATAATTACACTACCGGGTATAAATTGACACTGTGTACCACTGAATCATACTGAATATTTGTAATGTGTTCCTTCCCTAATAGATGCTCTCTATGAATAGAGAGAGTGCCTATTTACTCTGAAATACTTGGCACAACGAATGGAGTCTGAAGCATGGAAGAAGTGGCTATTATTTTCCCACTGCCTGTGTGCAGCTGTCATTTCTGAGCAACACGTTCCTCGCACATCCCTGCTTCCCAACCTTGCTGATGAACCGCCCCAGGATTACAACAAGAAGAGAATGGCATGCCACCACACTCAGCCAAAACCTTAACACTGTGGTTTGTATTTGTCTGAACCCGAGACCTAAGCATTATGGCTTGTATTAAGTCATTGCAGATAACTGCTATGTTTTGTGTTGTTTTGGTTTCTTTTCCAGGAGGATGATTCTTCCCCCACCTCCAGCATATCATTTGAATATTCAATGATGTCATGTTGTTTGACCTCCGCTTTAGCGCAAGGAATGCCAGTGTTTTGGCTTTTGACCTGTAGAAGTATGCTAGTGTTTAGTGAGAGAGACCAGCTTAATGCATCAAATTAAGCAATCTGAAATCTGGTAGTTACCTTAAGAGATCTCATCTTCTGTATGCAGGCTTTCCCCTGCTGCCATTCCCCCTCGCCCCCCATTTCTTTCCATCTCTCCATATCTAGGCATACTTCCATGCTATGGTGCAGCAGTATGTGTGCACAGGATTGATGAGGGTAAAAGAAGGTCTTCCATGTAATGCCCCAGTAGGACCATTGTACTGTAAAACTGTTACTTATATTCTGCCAGCATTGTACTCTGTCTGGTAAAGTCATTTGGATGTTATTTCTTCTACTTGAAATTCTCCATTAAAAGAAATGAGATCGGCTCTGAAAGGAAAAAATAAATCCCGGAGGAACAGTTATGGTAAATAATATATGTACCCAAACCCATGAGGCCTCCTAAAATCTGTATTTGCTTGAAGGACTCCAGTGGCCTCAGTGCTGGGTAAATAGTATGTGTACCAAACTATGTATGACATGCATACCAAAATGCAAATGTAACCAGGTAAACAGAATGCCTTTTTTAAATGCCTAAATATGGTAGGAGAACATCAGAGAGAGAGAGAGAGGCTCTAGACATGTTTTATAACTTTCCATGTAAGAGGTTTTTTCAGAGATACAATTTTATTAAACAAAACCTAAGAATCTCACTGACAGAAAAAGTATGTTTAAAAGTAACAAACTACCAGAAAGCCAGGAAATCCAAAATTAAGGGATAAATCTGTCCTAAGTCCTCCCACTGCAGGCCAAGTACGGCAAGCCCCATACACTTACTGCCCTGAGAAAAATGACTTGAATGGGTATTTGAATTCAGAACTAATTCTGGTCTTGCGCCACTGTGGATCAGGCATAAGCCCACTAAATTACAAGTTGTACCAGCACATGGAGGTGGGTAAGAATCAGAGTCCGTCGGAGTGGCTTTTGGTCATTTTGGTTTCTGTGTTGTTAGATATGTCACAATGGGTACCTCATTGTGTGTGTATATATATGCACGGGACGAAGGGGACCTGGAAGCAAAGGCAGTTCTTTCAGACTCTAATCAGTCCTCAGCTTGCCCTTTCTGATGACAATCAAGGTTGGAAGGGACCTTCAGGATCATTTAGTCCAGCTGGCAATGTGACACCACTATAATCACCCCCAAACCATATCCCTGGATGCCACATCCAGGTGCCTCTTGAGTTTGCCACTGGTTGGAGAAGTACATCTTGGCACTGATGCGTAAAATAGTTAAAATGCACTAATTTTGACTTCCATGCAGGTGTTTATACAGCACATGCTTTTAAGATAGTATATTTTTTCTGCTGAAACTAGGAATTCAGTACACCGGCCTTGCAGACTTGTTTACACAGCTATATACGGAATGTGTGTGTCTACATCAAGCTTCAGTTGGTGAAGTCTTGTAAAATGTACAGGTGTGGATTGCTACATTCCTCTCTTGTGTTTTTCCTTCTTTTTTTTTTTCTCCTGCTTCCCCCCAAAAAGTCACTTGATCAGGTATCAGACATAGTGAAAACCTGGCAAGACTACAGGAAAGTGGCTAGACTTGGAGTGTTTGTGTACTTAAAGAAAGAATCTTGCACATTTTCAACTTTCAGTCACAGATATTTTTTTATAAGAGCGATTGGAGGTCTGAGCCAGCCCTCAAAGCGGAAATCAAAAGCTCCCAGAGAAACATACCCGAGGAATGTGAATCTGATCCAACAACCATACGCAATGCACATACAGTACTGTCAGTCTTATAGGAAGTCTTGCCATATATGGACATCTGGACCCTAAGCTGTTTATCATCACGATAGGCTTGTAGCTGGCTTCAGACATTTCTGGCTTGCCTCTGGTTCAGTGTGCCAGTTAGTTCCTTTCCCAAAATGCTCACCAGGATATTTCTTTAAAATTGTAATAAATATATCTAAAATTCTGAGAGGTCTGGTTAAAGTTATGTTAGTAGGCTTTTGCTTAAAATGCAGATTCCAAGAAAGACTTACTCTGCTAGCTCAGAAATAGACACTGAATAAAAATAAAGAGATTTATTCCATCATGAATGTGGTTGCCTGGTATTTCTCTTTCTTAGAAGTCATCTGGTAGCTTATTCTACGTATTTGTAGGTATAGAAAGGACTCTGAAGTAGACTACTTGCTGAATTTTACTCATCCTTTTCTGGGCATATGCGTGAGCTCATGATTCAACAAAGGCAAAGCAAAGGCTACATTTCCCAGGATCTGTCAAGTGGCTTATCCATGTTGTGTGATTTGTACTGCTTGGATAGAGTGGTACAAAGCCTTTCACCTTGGAGCTGTAACAATTCGTGTCAGCTAATCTTACCAATGACAGCCATTAGCTCTTCTCCGAAGTGGACCAGAATAAGAAGGTGGGGAGGGGCAGTGGGTGGCATAGGACCTATGGAAATGTTTGCTGCTGAATTGGTGGACCTAGGCCAATTTCATCAAGGTACTGGTTCAGATCCTCTGCTAACATCAGTTGGGCAGATCACTGAAAGTACTGTTGGCCGTCAAAATACTTGGTCTTGAGTCCAAGTCCGCTGGACTAAAGCAAAACCATCAGATGCAAGTCCCGTTAGAAGACCTGAGGTTTTTTGTTTTCCATAATGTCATTCTTTATGTGTTAACATGCAATATTTCGTTACTTCTAGAGTCACTGAAAATGTTGCTTCAAGCACTTGGCTTTATTCTTAAAAGGTAACTGGAGTTTTTGTGAATGTGTGTGGTCTTAAACCAGCAAAGTGATTACTGGAAGTAGAATAATCTAAATGGGTGTTCAAAGCACATGTAAAACTATTTGTACCAGAGTGAGATTATAAGTAATGTAAAGGCAAATACCCTTTACCCACTGAGCCTCAGATTAAGTTTATTTTATTTTATTCTGAAAATTTTGCCATAGATCTTGTAAGCACTGTAGGAGCAGCATTCACTACATCTGTGAGGAGGCTGTCTGTGTCCTGGGTTTCTGTGGGGAAGCGCAGAGCCCTTCCGCAGCTCACAAAGGTGAGTAAGGAGGGAAGAGGCTTTCAATTCTTTATTTCTCAGATTTGACTGAGGGTCTCAATCTCTTGCTGTAGTAAGTCAACTAGTGTAGGACTGCAGTGAGTCACTAACCACTCCTTTGACAATAGTCCCATAAATGGTTAACAATTCATAAAAAGTTAGTGCTTCTGGCTGGAGAGGAAATGTGGCCAGGGATTGACTCAGAACATTCACCAGAAATCCTTTTGAGATTTTCAGAGGAACCACGTGGAAAACAGCTGGACGAGCACTTCCTCCCACTCTGTCATGGATTATGCGGGCAAGAATGAATCAGATTTGCTTAGTCTACAGTCCATGTGATCTTGTTTTCAGTTTTTCAACCTGCTTCTTTCAGGAGTTGTCAGTGTAAGTTTTGAGGGTTTGTGGGTTTTTTTCCCCCAAGCTGAGACATTGATGTTTAATTAAGATGTGACCAAATTAGGGATTTCCCTTAACAAATGCTGTTTGCTTTGCCATAACTGTGGGATCTCTTAATTTGTATTGTATCTGCTGTGGAGTAGAGGCCTGGAGAGAATCCTGGAAGATATATTTTCCATGTTGTCTGATAGGATAGAATCAATACTTGTACTTGTGTGGGTGACAAATAGAGTGGTTTTTTTGGGGAGAAAAAGAAAGGGGAACGTTTCCCCCATTTTTGATGCAACCTCAGTTCACTGACCTTGGTGAGGCTTTTCTGTTTACACAGTCCTTCCAGAGAAAATGGAGGAGTTGGCTTATTGTATAGATCTGTAATGCTTTTGGAGGACTTCATAGGAACACTGCATCGGCTGACCTGCAAAGGAGCACAATGTCCTCAACGCATTGACACCAGATTTTAGAGATGGTATGATTTTTCAGGAAAATGATTCCCCATGGTTCAGCTGCCAGCTTGGCTGTCTGTTTTTTCAGCAAGTGATGTGTGGTATGTGACCTCTGTAAATACATCTGAACAAATGACGCAGACAGGGAAAGTAGGATGTAACCTGCAACAGCCAAGGTGGCTTCCTTATTGACCCACAGATGTGTGTGAAATTTAGCAACTACTGGACCAGGTCTGAAAAACATCTTAGACTGCTAATCCCTCTGGTGTTGGTGGGAAATTCTCTGTCAGACCATTTTTCACACGGAGACGAGAAAAGCAGATACTCCAAGAAATGTGCATTGTTAGGGAAGTGGGGACATGTTTAAAATATTTTGATTTCCTGCAGGAACTAATTGAGGAAACCTAGCTGGTTTAAACATCAGTGGTCCCAGGTCTAGAGTTTACAACCATGTTGCTACAGATGTCTTATTGATGAGTGGCTTCTAAGTAATAAGCATGGTGTTGTAAAAGTGGTAGGACTCTCACTAACAGCAAGTGTTTCTGAGCATATTACTCCATTTATAACCCTTTTATTAAAGGGTTTTAAATAGAAATCAAGGTTAGGTTTTTACTGTATGGTGGTTTTTTTGGACCATTTTGGACAATGGGGTCTTTGTGAAGATTGAGCCTAAGAAGTTATTTGTGGTGCATTTCTTGTGAGGAAGTTATCCATGATGGATCTTGTGGAAAAGTCTAACCTTAATAGCATGGTAGATCTGTATGATTATTTAAGATTCAATTATGACATGGGATGAAAAGACAGTTCATCAGCTGCCTTTTTTATTGCCTAAGATTTGCAAGGTATTTGAAAATCTTAAATCTGTCCTGAACAGTGTTCCTCTGTGAGTTACAAACTTGTAATTAATGTTTCAGTTGAGTTTTAACAACAAATATGAACTAGCCATTCTCCTCGTGTCTTACAAGATACAGAGGGTTGATTTTCAAATTCCCCGGGAACAATTTTCTTGTTTTGCCTTCTTAAATTCAGTGATACGTCACTTAGGCCTTCACATATCTTTCTTATTCTTGATAAATGGCTTGCAACGAGTGACAGTGGAGTGCACGACTTGGGAAGTGTGCTTTCTATTTCTTCTTTGCCATCTAGCTGCCACAGGGGGGAGTAGAAGTTTGGAAAGGACTGTTTGTGCTGCCCAAACAGCGAGAGAGGCGAGTGCTGTATTCGTGTGTACCCAGGCCAGTTTCTCACGGGGAGAATAGCAGGGGCAAAAGAGGAGTGGATGTTCTAGGAATGAAAGGGTTGGTTGCAGAAAGGAGCTGGAGGGTTTCTGCAGCTGCGACAAGCTGAATGGTTCACTGCTTTGCAAAACCATGCTGTTTTTCTTACTCATTCCTACCAGCTTTTCTGTCCAGATGTAAGGAGAATGTAACTAAATTGTTTTCCTGCCTCAGGAGGGAAGATGACATGTGGGAGTTGTAAAGTACTTGCAAAATCCCTGTCGGTGTGACAAAAGGCTTCTCCCACATTAGGGCTATTGGCTAATGAAGAAAAAATGCTAGGCAGAGGCAAGGCAGAGGACACAGTGAGGAAAAGTTTTGCCAACTTGATAGAAAAGGGTTGTTTTCGTGGGACTGTTAGTGTGGGTGAAATCCACCCTGTCTGCTTCACCATGAGTAAGAGGACTCTCTGTGGGTGCTGTGCAGCCAGGATGAGGAAAGGGGGATTTGCTCCTCACGCCTTGGCCCTGGCTGCAGGGCTGCTCTCTTGTCCCCTGTGTGACCACAACTGCTCTTGCAAGGCACGGTCTGAGGCAGCAGCGTGGCTGTGAGCCACCAGCCTGCCCTGCCAGTGGGTTTGGTACAGTTTTGCAGAGGAGGGATGCCGCCAGAGGTGGGGATGTAAGAGTGGGATTTGAAGGAGTGGGTTGGGATTTTGGAGTCGTGCACTATAACAAGAGGGTGGAAAGGGACTTGTCCCTCCTGTTAGCTTCCCACCCATGTGCCATCTTTGAGCATGTCCCCAGAGAAAACCAGCCAAGGTGCTGAGTGGGAAAGGCTAAGCAGGGCCGAAGAGAGAGGTGCACATATGTGTTTGTGTGGGAAGGGCTGCGGTGGAGTGGGGTGGAACGGAGGAAGTGGAGAAAATGGTGTGTGAGGAGCGTGGTGTAGATGAACCAGCCAAGGATGAGGTGGGCTTGGCAGCTTCCTTCCCACTGCCTTCACAGCGTTTCACCACCAAGAAACCGTGCTCAGGTCAGTTCAACCATGGGAAAACTCATTTGCCAGAAGAGAGAGAAGTCTGCGGTGATGTCTGGGTGCTCGTGCTCTCCACACCTTGGGAAGCCAGGCCTTGTTTTCTCTTCCCCGCTGCACTCAGGGATGAGCCGCATTGAGGGGCACAGGGGAGTCACTGCAACCTTCTTGCTTTTAGGGTCTGCCTTAGGGAGTTTTGTCACTGGACAGCCCAGTCAACAATTTTTGGGAAGGAATGGAATAATTCTCAGGAACTTGTTAATGATCAGGAAAACAACTGAAAGGAGTGAATCAGGCACATTTTCTTTTATAAATCCTTGAGATCTGAGTGCGCAGATCTGTAACAAGGTAGACTGAGGATAAAGAAAGAATTAAAGGAAAAATACGTTTATGCTTCTGTAACCTATCATGAGAAATAACAATAACACTTGCTAAATGTGTTAATTTAGATTGCAGAGGAGAATAGGGCAGGCAAATCTTTGCTTTTGGTTTTAATGGTGAAAATAGGTTGGGAAGGAAAACAATTATTTGTGTTGCATTTTTTTGTGCATTTTGTTTATCTGTGATCCCTGAACTTTTGAGCTATCATCAAAAGGACCCTGGGAGAAATCCACATTCTTTATGTTTAGCATATTGAAAAATTGAATGCCTGCTCCACAACCTTGTTCATAACAGACACAAAAAAGGGAGAATTATTGGTCCAATTTCCAAATAAGACATAAGGAATCTGTTTATGCTTTTGGGAGGTAATGTGCCTAGGTTTGAGTGGAACTTGGTTAAGCATAATGAAATTCTCAAGGAATGCAAGGCTGGTTTTGCTCAACAGTAAACATCTAAGATAAAAAAAAATTATACATTTTCCAAACTTGTACGTAAACCTCGGGTTTCTTGTTTTTATTTAGAGTGGTTGTTGCAAATTCAGGAAGTTAACCACACATAAAAATGCAAACAGAAAACAATTAAATAAATTCAGGACAAATTTTAATTTTTCACTTAGTTCCAGTTATGCATAAATTATAAAAGGGATTAAAGTCAGAAGCACAGTGAAAGTTGTACCCCAGTTTACTGCACTCACCTGGACTCCTGCAGTAATAAAACTCTGGACAATGCTGACCTGAGTCAGTGTCACAGTGTCACGAAACCCAGGCCCTGTTAGAGAGCTTTTACAAGGCACAGTGTCAAGATATTAATCCTGGACACAATGTGTGTTTTGTAACATTTGAAGAATCAATATGTGTATAAAGACAAAACCAAGAGTAAAACCAGCATTATGTGGTTTGTAATTCCAGTTTCTATGGGTTTTCTGTTTTCATCACTTTATTCTTTTTAGGAAAAAAAAAAAAGAAAAAGAAAAAAAGAATAAGTAAGTTTGAGGGAAATTACAGCAACCCTTTTTGAGTCCAACACTTTTACTTGCTGTATCAGTCCTCCTGTTTTGACTCTTCATCATGGTTTAGGATGAATGGACAGCATAGTTACTGTAGTGTAATTGAATCATTCTTCTAGCTGAAAAGGTATAGATGTGTATTTCTGCTGCTAGAGGTCATGGGTTTGCTCCTGCTGAGTCTTGATTTTGCAGTGTGTCCAGAGCTACTCCTTGTGCACTTTTGACATTTTATTATATAATTGCAGCAAAAAACCCACACATGCTGTATTTCAAGTCAAGTTAGTTGAATAGATGAGGTGTCTAATTTTTATTTCTTGAAGGCCACCAGAGCAAATCTTGCCAAAGTTGTGTTTTCACTCAAAATTCCTTAATTTTTCCTACTTTTGCTTCAGGCCAACACAGAACAGTACATTCTCATTATTTAATCATAAAAAAATAACAATATGAAAACAGAAAAAAGCACTAAGGTAACAAGAAGGTCTGTCCTACAGATATTTACCAAGAAATTTAAGCAGGAATATAGTTGCAGGACTTAAAACATATTTGATAATCCTAGACTAAATGAACCAATGCTTTAGAGTTTCGGGGAGAGCTAAGATGGGAATAACAGGAAAGCTGGAGAGAAAAAACACTCCCAAGGTTAGGACAGTAGAATGCCCATAATTGTTTTGAAGAATCGATGCTGGGATACTTCTGGTGAAAATAGACCCAGGGTGACCCTCTTGCCTAGTGACTGCTCTTGCTTGGAAGGAGGTTTTGAATTTGTAAGTGAAGGGGATGAGATAATTATTAGGCATAATGCAGTACCCAACTGTAGATAGCTTCAGCAGACAGACCATGGGGCAGTGGTGACTGCCTGACCTGGTGGAACATGTCATCCCCAGAGCATGAGGGGTAAAGCTTTCTTCCTTACCTGCTGCTGCCCTTTGCACTTTGCAAAGTATTCACTTACTTTTGCATCATTTGTACAGCAAATATCTGTTCATTTTGGAAGCTTTCTCCTTTTCCTGGCCATCATTTACCCTGACTGAGTGCCAGTACCTTTCCTTATTTCACTCGTGCCTTCAGTGAACTGTGTGCTCTCAGGCACAGACATGAAGCTGGCTTCCCACGAGCATCCTTTTCTGTCTTCAGAGCAATGCTCCCCTCCTCAGCAGGTGACTCCTTGGTCTCCTTCTGAGCATGAGCTGATAGTTAAGACTACCTCTGCTAGCCTAGGTGAGATGTTTTTATAAAACAAGGTATAGGTGAATGTGGGAGGCTTTTGGGAAGGCCATTGAGGGGTCTTTCAGATTTGTTTAGTCTGTACCATAGCTTGGAGGATGTCGTTAAAACAACTCTGCTTTCCAAGCTGGAAGGGTCACTGTGTTTCTTTAGAATGTTTTTGGAGATGTTTCTGTGATTTTTCAGATCTAAAAATAAACTATGATCAGCACACTTTAAAATTACGATGGGACTTTTTTCCCCCCCAAGAGTATAAAAGGCAATTAGACATTCGTTTTCCAATTGGGGAACCAGTCAGAACTACAGACAAGCTATGAAAATCTCCTTCAGAATTCCAGGACTGTTTTCTTGGTGTGTCTTCAAAGTTGTGAGCATCTGCTTGCCTATCTGTTCATCTGTTTTATGCAGTTTATAGAGCCAATCATTTTCTCAGCTGAGACACAAAGACCTGAAGAATATTTATAGTCTTTACTACTTAAAGTTCTAGGACAACTGGGGAGCTTTGATTGAAATTTGTTTTCATTAGAAAGAGAAATCCTGATGAAATAGACTCTGTGCATTGCTTGTATTGATTTTCAGCAAAATGAAGCTGAGAAAAAACTCCGAATTCTTTTGTTCTGAAACATGTCAGTGTTTTGGTTTGGTTTTGGAAGAGAGAAATGTTGGGGGAATTTATTTCAAATTCTCTTTGTGTCAATGTCCTACTGATTTGATTGTCCTCAAAAACACTTTTAAAATTTTCACTTTGACATTTTTTTACTGTCTATCACTGTAAGCAGGGCTGAAGACATGTTTGGAAACCCAGTATTCTTCAAAGAGAAGAAAAAACTGGCCCACACCAGAGAACATTTAAAAATACTCTATGATTTCTTTAAAGTAATGAAAGCCTATTATGTAAAAGCAAATTTGGTCATGCAGTTTTACTGTTTTCTGTCACTATTGTTGTTCCTAAACCAAATCCCATTGTTGTGAGTGTCTGCAGTACAGAGCCTTGGCTCAGGTAGTTCAAAAGGTCCATGTTGGGTACAGACCAGTGAGTCCAACAGGTGGAGATCAATCACTGATGACTTCCTCGGAGACCTTCAGCCACCATTCTGCATTTTCTTTGCTTTCACGTGAATCCTATGTTTGAGTGTGCATTATGTTGGGAGTGTGGGTGGAAGCTTTGCTACCTGTAAAGAAACAATAGTTGTTTGTCGTGCTTTTTTCTGCTGGGGTTGCAGGGGGAGTTCCTGAGACACAGCAGTAGGGATTGAGTCTAGTGAGATCTTCTTTGGAGACCCAAGGGTACCAAACTGTTCTCTGATGGCACTCGCACACCTTATCTCCCCTCACAGCTGCTTCAGGACCATTTTGTGTGTCTTGAGTTTAATCTAAGTGCTCTAACACTGAACAGCTCTCCAAACCCAGCAGTAGCTGGGTTTCTGCCATGAGCCCTCAAGCATGTCCCAGAAGGGTGATGTGCCAGAGATGTTTTCAGAGGGCTCAAGTGTGGACTGCATTGCCAATGCCTGCTGTGCAGAGGGCTGCTGCAGGTGGTTCCTTCAGGGGTTTTCCTGCCTTTCCCAGCCAAGGGCAGTAGCATTCAGCACTTGTCAGTCCCTTTTGGACTCACTGCTTTGCAGAGTGGCATGGGGAAGAGCTGAGGGGAGAGCCTTATCTACCTGGTGTGCCTCCTACAGAGTACACAGGTTAGGAAAGTCACCCCTGCATTTAAAGAAAGAAGCAGCAGCACAAGCTCTCTTTCTGTGCACTGATTTAAATCCCATCCTGTTTTAAACCCCATTTTTGACAGTGAGTCTTATCTACGATTGGCAGAAAAACAGAGGGTGTTGCTTCTCATCAGGACAGAGCCTGCATTTAGCTTTCTTTCAAGTGGCGCAATAAAAGATGGGAATAGACTTCAGCTTCCCGTGTTTTAGTTCTTGTTTTTTAATCCCTGTTTTCATTTTTGAAACGATTTGGATCCAAAGAGACATTTTTTTCTCTTTCCACTTCTGATTTGTTTGTTGGACTGCTGCCTGCTCACCCTGTTCGGATGTCAAGAGACTCTCTATTTTTCCATTTCTGGAATAGTCATTCACGACTCAATGTTTCTTGTGAAAACCCTCAGAATTTACAGTGTGTTTATTGGTCTCTCACCAACTGCAGTTTCTCTCTTGTAATATTTTGTTTCAAAGTTTCCCTCAGATACTGTTATACAGATTTGGTTCACAAAATCTGTTGCAAGCCTAGGAGTTTAAGTGATCATCTTCCTAAAAGATTTAGCTAATAAGCTAATTAAAATGTAAAGGATTTATAGAATTTGTTGAACTAGTAGATTTAAGCCATAATTGATGGGGTAATACATTTTTAGTAGTAAGCTTGTGTGCAAAGGATACCAGTTGTGTGCAGTGTTGAAGGACTGCACTGTAAAACACAGAGTGTGTGAAGAGACCATTCTTGGGTCCATATTTTGCCAATCATACTGCACAGATTAAGAGCAGGTTTGTTTAAAAGAGCTTGTAAAATCTGATAAAATAGGGGAGAGGCAATAACCTGGGATGAGTATTATATTACACCCTCAGAGTGCAGGTAAGATGGTTTACTTTAGGGGTGCTGCAGTTGAAAGGAAGACTGAGGAACAAGAGGTGGGTGGCATAAAATGGAGCAGAAATAGCAAGAAAGTGAAATGCTGAGACAGAAGTTCAACAAACTGTAGAGCAGAAAAACATATGGAGGAGTGACTGGAAGAGTAGACCATGGTGGGCTTTGCATCAGGACCCATTGCTGTTCTGCCCAACACCTAATTAGCCTCATGCAGGGAAGCATTAATGGACTTCACAATTCACTCTTTTTGTTTTTACAGCTATGCAAGTTAAGTGTGGAAGGAAGCTGTAGAAGCAAATAGCTGGAATGTGCTACAAGTGCGTGAGAGGGCCAGGGCCACTGAACAGTGCAATGAGGCAGGAGCAGTGCATGGAAACTGGAATATTCAGTCATTAAATGAAAAATCTACCAAATCGGACCTGTCTTATGATTCCATTTCTCATTTTACTTCCTTTCTGTCTCTCATTAAAGTGTGCAGCTTTAGGGTAGGTTTGTAAAGCTTTGGGGGACAGGCTCAGAAAAGGAAAACTGCGTATATGGTTTGGTTTGAGTGCTACCCTTTAAGCCTAATGAGCTAGTTCATTAAACTCTTATAATAATTGTGTTTTACACATAGTTTAGTTTTAAGCCTGGGCATGAAATAATTCTTTTCTAAGAATCAAGATTGATTGTGAATCTTTCTTTTCCTGCTGTGGTCCTTGCTGGGTTTTGTCCAGGATGGCTCTGGAAATGGGAGCTCCAGATATATCACAAGACAGCCTTTGTTGTGTGCCATCTGCACGTTTCAGAAGAAAATGCTGGAAGAGATGGCTAAATGTGCATGCAACCCTCTGGGTGTTCATCAGCACTGATTCCAAACATCCTGTTCAGTTGCTGATCACTAATTAGCACTGTAAAGCAGCACAAAAAAGACAGATACCTTTAACCACTAAATATTATCCCTCTTCTGCTCTTACAGTCTCTCTAGACTAGAATTTTGTAAACAGCCAAATGCAGATTTGTTTCCAGGGATCTCACAATACAGATTGTGGTCCCAACTACAGTTATTTAAAGCCTATTTAGACTCTCCTGAAAGATGGATTTATAAGGAAAATGTTGACAGAACCTGGCCTCTTGTATCACTGGTGGGAGCCATGATAATATTGATTTCCTTTAGTAGTCTTCCATCAAATATTCAAAGCAGCATTTTTCCCTTTGGTGCAAACATCAAAAATGTGGACAGTTTTGTTTTCCTAAACTTGGACAACATCTGTGTTTCCACCATTTCTATGGGAATGCAGTACACCCTTTCCCAATTTTATTAAAAACCACCTTTTTGGCTAAAGTGTGTGCCATTGTAAGCACTTTCACTCTGTCTCATGTATCTTGTTCTAGGAAACTCAGTCTGCCTTTTTCATTTCTCCAGGACTTTCTTCATGTGAGGAGTATAGCTGAGAACTGTTTTTCCTCTCAGAATGCCTTCAAGTTGTTTGTCTTCCTAACCTAGACATCTGAAGTGTTTCCAAGTAGTTAAAGACTCTCAGTGATAGTAAGGTTTTACTGATATTTATGCTGCTTGTTGACCAAACCAAAATCGATGATGATTATAGTGAGCTCTGACATCTGGAAAAAGTTATACTCAAGCCTGGCTGAACTTTAGTTCTTTACATTTTGGGAGAAGCCTCTTGCATTTGATCTGGGTTCGAAATCTCAAAATCAGCTTTGGATGTGCATGTGGAAACGATATAAGAGAAAATGGAAAAAAATGCAGAAGGATCTCACTATTTCCATTGTTGTATTTTTTAATTCTGCCCAGCTGTAAGGAAGGCGCCCATCAAATATCAGTGTGAAGGCTTGTCAGTGCAAGGTAAAAGTTGCATGTGAAAATGTGTATCCATGTGCTATAAGCTGTTTGTTCACAGAGCAGTCTTCAGCGCCTGACAGGAAGGCTGAGGAAAGATATGTGCTGGTTCATGAGATCCCATGCAGAGCAATAAAGTGCTTTCCAATGAAGGAGCTAGTCTTCTCTGAGCCAGAGAAGGGTAAAACTTAACAATCTTCTCAAATTTTTGCTTAAGAGTTTGTGAAAGGGCTTGGCCTTGCCTACATACCTCTCATCACAAATGTTAATAGGCAGCCCATCTGAGAGAGTGCCCTTGTTGACATGGAAGCTGCTTTACGCAAGAAGAGAAGGCTGATCCAGCAAAGGTGTGGTTTTATTCACATCCATGCTCTTCCCTTATGATTGCAGTGTGTTTGGAAGGTGTGGTCTCATTTACGTTCCGCCTCAGCTGCCTTTGGCTTCTCTGGATTCAACCCTTGCCTGTGGCTGGAAAAGGAACTCCTGCAAGCAGAATAAACCAGCTGTGTGAAAAACATGACTATTTTCTGACCCTGTTTCTTCAGTGTATGCATTCCTACTGGTATGTACCTGAAAAGGGAAGGCCGTGTTCCTGGGGCGAGAGTTTTGGGTCTGCATAGGTATGTGTGTGTATGTTCCTGTGTGTGTATGTGCTTGAAATATCCAGATGAACATACCAGGTTTTGTGCTGCCTTGAGTGTTGGAGGGTGCTAAAGCTGTTTCTGAAGAAAGGTAAGAAAAATAAGTTCTTCAAAATGGCTTTTCTTATTTTATTTTATTTTTTAAGGTGAACACACATCTTTTCAAGGGCGCTGGTGGCAGCTCTGGAAGAAGGCCTGTCTTTGGGGTGTGCGTATGTGTGTGTGTGTATGTGACATTTCACGCAGTCACTTGCATCAGAGTGAAGCCAACATAAACATGGTGCCAGCATCTTGAGCCAGGGTAGCAGGCTACCGCAAAGGATATGCAGGGCAGTCAGGCACTGGCTGTGCTATGCAGTTGCCATTTAATATTCAGTCCCTCCTCAGCATGTCTGTGGTGTGTATTCAACTGTTGAGGCCATGCTACCTTGTCAGGAAGCAATTCAGCTACTACTGGCCTCTGTCTGTATTAACTTTGGGATGTGGATACACTTGCAGCAGAAAGAGGAGGGGAGGAACTCTTGCATGTGGCTTGTGGAACATCCAGAAAGCCTTTGAGTTGCTGTTGAACTTGGTTGGATTTAATTTACTGGGTTTGTTTTAGTCCTTTCCTATTTTTTCTTCTTCCATTCATGGTTTATGAGGCACCATCTTTGTTAATTCCAGACAATAAGAAAGGCAGAGGGCATAAGATGTAGTTTGTTGGGGTTTTTTCCTTTGTTTTCTAAAAAGGAATTTAAAGTACCTTGAATCTACAACACCCTGACAATTGGTCCAGATGCACGTACATTAAGTGTTATTTTCACTGAGCTGTGGTGTTGCTTACATTGTGGATGGAAAGTGGACAGAGTTGCTTCAATAGGAAGCCCTGATGTGTGACTGTGTCCAGGAGCACAGAATGCTGGAGGAGCTGTGACCAACACGCTGGGACTGGCTGCCCCTGCCGTGGCTGGGATTACTTTGCTGTGACACGGTGTTGGCTCAGCACAAGAACAAGGCGCTTCCAAGAAGCTTTGTGTGGGGGTGTGCAGGTCACAATCCATCCCCTTCATTCTTGCTGCTGCTTCTGCTCTATCTGATTATACTCCTGTAACTCATGGCAAACATCTAGGCATGACAGCCTAAAGACACTAATATTTTCAAGTTAGACTCAAAATTCTTTTTCAGCTTTAGATACCTCTGAATGCCTTAATAAACACCTGACAGTGACCCATTTCTCCTGTGCCTGCAGAAACTTGGTGAAACTGGAAGCCTAACTATATGCCACACTCTGGCTTAGGAGATGAAAGTTAATAAAATATTTCCTCTCTTTTCTGTAACCAAGGCAAGCTGAGGTGCACAAAAATAATTGCATGCCAGTTCACCACAGGAGGAAAAGTGTCTGGCATTGTGTCCCTGGATTGCAGACAGGCAGGAGAGCCAGACTGTTTGTCGTCAGGATCCCTTGCACGTACTCTGGAGCCGCAGCTGAGATTTTTAAGTTGCACACACTCATTGCACCACGCATGAAGACACGTCCACCAGATGATGTAAGCCAAGTGAGTGATGCATGCTGAGGACACGACTGTACAGAGACCTTTATACACCCGAGGCACTGACTGGTCTAAACTGCCATGGCAGAGCTGTGTAAGTTAGCCTGGACTGTGTGCTAGGCTATTCTGCTTCTCTGGAGCCAAACTAGGATGTTTAAATAAGGCTTCTGAACCTCTACACTGCCTTGCATTCATGGCTTAGACTGCACTAAGAGACATATGCCTCATTTTTAAAATTGGCATAGATTCCAAAACACAAGGGTGCTTTATGAAATTTTCTGGCTCCTTGATCTTCCTCTCCTCCTTGAATGTTCTTCCTCAGACTTAGCTTCCCTCCTTCGTCCCCAGCGTTGCGCCTGAGCAAACACTCTGGTTACATCTGTGTGGCCAAGGGAAGGTGTCTGTCCCAGTGGCAGCTCTCTAGTGAACACCCAGCAGCTGTTCCCCATGTCCTGATGGATGTGATAGCCCTTTAGCTGCTGTGCATACACCAAAATAGATTGTTTCTCCTGTCAGAGGAAAGGATGACAAGTGTGTAACTTAAGGAAAGGGGATCCAATGGGAGATAAGAGTGTAGGAGACGTTACTGCAGTTCTATATTTGGAATCGTTTACGTATGTGTGTGGTAACCCAAATGATGGGTGGACTGCACTTTCTCATTACCATAATTACATTTCCTTTCATAGCTAGGGTTGGGGATGCATCCAGACGTTGCAGAACACATCAGTAGATTTAGTGTGGCTTGCTCAGTCTCCATTTATCAGACTATGTCCCAATTATGTTACATTTAGGAAACAGAATAATTTTATGGTTATAGCACATGGAATTTGTGGCATTCTAATCCTAGTCATCCTGCTGTATGACCTTGGAGAAGTTGTTTTACTACTCTTTGATGGTAAAAAATTAACTTGCCCCATGGATGGATTTTAATACCATGCCAAGTTTAAAAAAATCTGCAGCTAAAGTTAGCTTTTTAAATCCATATTTAGGGGCTAAATGGGATGACTTGTTTCCACAATCCTGAGCACCCAGCAACTGTCTCCTGCTGAGGCCAGCTAGAGATTTTGGGTGTTCAGCAGTCTGAAACATGGAGCAAAAGAAGAGTGAAAGCAACTGCTTGTGTGCACATGAAGAGGAACTCACTGATGTGGTGTGGTGAAACAGGGACAGCAGTCTGTCTTTCCTGAGTGACTGTCACAGTCACAGCAGTGGGTAGATATAGGTGGGATTAAGCTTACTAATTTTGTTGTCTAAAAGTGGAATGTCTGCCCTAGGCTGGCTGTTCTTTAGTAGATCCCTTAGTTCAGTGAATCCAGAACCGCTCTCAGTCAGGACAGATGAGCATCCCCTGATGTGCCATCCTGTGCACCTATCTGGATGTGGGATGAGTTATCCTGTCCGTGGAGTTAAGCACTTCATAAATGTTTAGACAGCTTGCTTGGGCTCTGCTGACTGTAAAGTCAGTCAGTGATTTATGGTGCACTAGGTGTGTCAGAGCGGCCCATGGCTGCAAAGAATGGTGAAACTCTATCACAGGCCTGAGGAGTCTGGTTGAGAAAGTTATGAACAAGTAAAAGCAGGGAGAAATAGTGGAGCCTTGTAAGGAAAAGGAAATACAAACTTGACTGTAGTCATTGAAAACCTATTCCACATTGATGGCATGGTTTGTTTCCACTGGAGAGCTTTGTTCTGTGTTTGAGGTGGAAGATTAATTTTCCCACGGGAGAAATAAGCTTTGAATAAGTCAGCTAAAATGGATTGTTCTTATGTGCACCACACATCTATAGGAGAAACAGAAGACGTTTACATGCACCCTGAGGAGGAACTATGACAAGCAGACAATTAACCAATTCCCCCGGACCCCCAGATTTAAAGAGCCACGTAATGGCTTAATTGAGTTGAGTTGCTGAGAGTGCGGCGCTGCACTGAGATTCGTGCTGTGAAGTGCGCGATTCCCAGAGGCATCCATCAGGTTTTAAAGAATTGACTTTCCATGCTAATTGACCCAGATGTGCTTGGTTTTACCTCACAATCTCCACTTCATTCAATTACTATTAAAGAGAAGGGAATGAGAAAAAAAGGGACTCCATTTGTCTCATTTACTATATTAAAAGGGAGCTTTCCTAAAGCAACATTTTTTAGTGCTGAACAAATTGTTAGATTTCAATTGGAGCAGCATTTACTTCACCTTCTTTTTTTTTAATTTCCTGAATGACCGAGCATGTATTTTGCAGGGAGCAGAGAATATTATTTAAGCCACTCTGCTTGGCAAAGGAAGAGTAGGCATCGTCACCAGAAGAAATGAGGGCATTACACATGGAAGGATGGTGTCTCATCTGTCTGACCAGCACATTGTGAGGGCTGAGGACTCTCATGGCTTGATGCAGTGCTTGTCCACCTGAACAACCAATAAATGAAGAAAAAAAAGTCATGTTTTGGCTATTTTTATCTGCTAGAAGGCAAGGAGCCACGTTTGAGGAATAGGCTTTGCAATGTGAATCAGCAGCTCTGGCTGCTGGCTCTTCCATGTACTGGGCCAGTAGGCACCTTATTTTGGCAAGATAATAATCTTTCGTGTATGTAAACCATCCTGGAGCACACGGAGCAATTAGCGTAAGACTGAGGTTCCCAGTGAGTTCTGTGTGTGTTCAGAACTTGGGTTTTGTTTCTGGTCTATTCACAAGGCTTAATTCCTTTACAAATCAAATATATTTGTGTGGTGGGGAATGACTCTACCTCTGTAGCTGTGTTTCTGGGAATGAGTCTACCCCTGTAATGACATTTTTGCAATACCACCAGAGGCTTCCTTCTGTAAGGATGCTGCTCTCTTCCAGGTTAATGACTTCAAGCTTATCTCAAAGAACGCCAGCAAGAGGCATGTGGAGGAACTTCTGTACATTCATATTTAAACCGGCTGTGTATCGCTGAAATTAGTGGAGCTCATCTGAGTTTACACAGTTGTTAAGGGAACAGAATTTATCCTGATGCTTGTGATAAACCTTATTTTGTACCATCCAGTCAAGTTATGGAGCTCTGTTGTGACGTGAAGCTGTTCAAACAGTTTGCTTCTTTGCTAGGCGTTGTATGCCATATATGGTCAGCTGTGGCTTTTTTTGCTGCTGTTTCCTTTTTTTTTCCCCTTAAGAAGGCTCTCCTCCAAACTGCTGAATCATATTGCAACCATAGGCCTGGTGATTTTTCAGAATTTGAATCATAGTTGAGCTCCCTGGATATCAAGCTGTGAAGCCACACGTGGGCCCAACAGTTTGGCAGCCACCAAGTACAGCTTTGGCAGTATTATATTCACAGTCCACATGTTGGATGGTTCAGCCACAGAAATACAGCATGTTACAAGGGAGCAACAGTATGACTCAAAATTGCTGTTTACTTGACTTAATTTAAATACCATGGTTTGTACTGTTCTCAATGATTAGCCTGGATATTAAGAACCAGACTGCTTTAGATCTGTATCCCATCCCTGAAGAAAGTCTCATGTAACAGCCCCATATGAAGAGAGAAACCTTTTTTGGGATGTTTTGGTCTCGCGTTCTTCCTGCCGAGGTCTTCTGTGAGAAGCTGTCCCAGTTAGGGTCACTTCTGAAGTCAGCTGTAGATATGTCAGGATTATCAAGGAGCACCAAGGTCCTGTGAAACTGGAAATAGGAATCTCAGGGTGGTACCTGAGATTTGTAAATGTAGTACAATCATGTTTTGACTTAATGTTCTGCTTTTCCTTACAAGTTGCAGTGATTAGTTGCTTAGCAATAATTAGGAAAGATAGAGGCAGTCTCTATTAAAGCAGAGTTCAAAGCTTCTGCAGATGTAGTCAGCTGAGCTCCTTCTGGCATGTGCTTCATTTTAAATAGTGTTCTGTATTTAAATGGTGTGCTTTGAACTCACTAAAGTTTTGTACATGTGATACAAGAAGCTGAGTGTCTCAGTAATTTGATTCCTTTATCAATGTTTTTTAAGGAGTAGAGAACTTTGTGAAAACAGCTACTGTTGTTTTGCAGGACATTTAAAACAAAGATCTTCATTTTTTCACAGTGAACACCACATCTGGAAAGGAACAAACAGTGAATCACCTAGTCCAAATTACTTTCTTATGTCTGCAGAAAACATGCTGACAAAAGTTTGAGGCTCTTTTTTGTTTTGTCTTTTGAGAACGACTGTGAGATGCATGGTAGAAAATTCTTCATTAATTGGATCTAATTTATTTCAGTGAAATCCTAAACTTGAAACCTAGACAAACATGAAAATAGGGAAATGTTTAAAAAAATACTTGCAAAATGCAAGATAGTTCCAGGAAAAATGTGGTTATTGGAGGTTCATCCTTCAGACAGGACTGGTGATTCCTCTCTGTCTGTTGTGCTGAAAGGGAGCCCTGAAGGTAAAATACCTGGGAATATATCAGGTTTTTTTTCTGGCCAAAGAGTTAAACAGAACATTTTTGTGGCAAGATGTAGTGCTGGAGCTGAGTAGGACTTTTGCTGGAGCAGGAGATACCACAGAGGTGAGCAGAAGGCAACTTTTGTGTCCCAGTCTCAGTGCTGAGCAGATTGACCGTAGGCTCAAGGGGAATATTGTATCAAAATAAAGAAGGGATTTAGGGACAAGGAGAAGGGGTTTTGGAAGAAAAAGGGCTTCTTGGGGTCCATGACATGGAAAAGAGAATAGTTCAGCTGTTTTGATATGGAGCAAGAGTCTTGAAGGAAAAATTAGGAGAATGCCATGATAATATGAAGAGACCAAGACAACTTTTTGGTTGTCTTTCTTTGTATTTCAGCAGCTGCGGTAAAATGGAGTTCCTCAGAAGAGAACATTAATGGAGCAATACAGCCACAAGCCCTTGAAACAGAACAAAAAGGCTGTAAGGAGACAAGACCGAGGCATATAATATCATTCGAGAGTTCAATGACAGCAAATTGAACTGGCGAAAGAATTGGAAATTTTACAACTTTTTTTTTTTTTTCAAGGAATATGAATAGTATTTCCCTAAAGAGAAAGCAGTAAGTTTTTGCACTGTTCTATGTAATTTCCATTTTCCACTACAATCAGCTACCTCAATGTTCATTTATTAAGAAGAACAGAAAGGGTTTGAATAGAGCTTTCCATGAAGATTTCATTATAAGAGGTGAGATCTACAGGAGGATTTAAGAAAATTTGAACTAACAGATTCATGAAGATTCTTCAGTCTTCAGATGGGAGAAAGCAAGCTCAGATAAGATGTATAAGTTCAAGTCAGTGGGTCTAACTGTCAAAGCAATTAAAGCATCTCTTGTGATGTGTGTTAATTATTATTTATTTCTTTTCCAGGAGCCCAATAAGGAATTAATGAAATACCTGAAGGTCAGCTCATAGCGGAGTTGTATGTTATGGTCCTGTTTATGATAGCAGAAGGTCATGTTGACAGTTTCTGTCAGCACTGTGAAATATAAATATTTTGCTGTCTCAAAAGCAAAAATAATGCTCCCAGGAATAAGTTGCAGAAAAAATTATGTGTTATTTCTAGTCAAATGAAATATATTCCACAATTTTTTATTAATAGAATTGAAAAGGAACTAGAGGAAACCTTTAAAACCAGAGTGCTTTGTTTCTTAGGAAACAGAACAACCGTAATGGAAGCAGATGCTTACCTGGCATACAAGATTCACCACTTAAAGCATCCAAGCAGCAATGCAGCAAAAGGCTTGCTGTGTTCCTGGAATTATGAGATACACATCAAATGCTTAAATTAGTCAAAGACTTAGTCATACTTGGTTCAAAGAATTCTATGTGCTGCTTCATCTCTGCCTAGATTCTGAGCTATTAAATGTCTTAGATACTGGTAGTCCTATTCTGCATTTTATTTTTACAGCATAAGATTCTCATACTACAGTTATCAGACATCTTGCCTCAAATATTTCATGATATGCAATTCCAGGGGTTTCATGTGTGTGCTTATCGAGAGATGCCATCAGTTTAGGCATGTGGGAAGGGGAAGTGCTAACTCTCATTAAAGCCCATGCCATCTTACAGCAGGCTAGAAAGACATTGTTGAAATGTGGAATCCCCAGGAATACTCTCTTTCCTTCTGCACTGTGACTGAGGGTATTGCACCAGGTGCAACACAGGATTTATTAAGGAACTTTATTCTCTAAATAATAATTTCTAGCCAGATACCTCAATTTAAATACCTTTTGAATGGAAAAGCAAATCCTAGAATCATTTCTTATCTTTACTACAAGTTCCAAACCCTGCAGTATATTTGGAAGAAAATCAGATGTAGGTAAGGGATTGAGAATTACAAAGAAGCCCTGAAGCTCTACTCCTCTCCCCCTGAATTAGCAATCAAATTAACAAATTGGTTTTGTTACTTCAAGACAAGAAAAATACAGAGTGTACTGAGAATGCTCAGCTGCAGAGTGAAATTGAAATGTCACAGAATTTTTCCTCCTGGCAGGGAGGAAAACAAGTACAAAGTTAGGAGGGTATAATTAAAACTCTTCAGTCCATTGTGTAATATGTAAAGTAGGAAACATTTCTAAAGGGACTATATAATACCAGTGGTTACTACATGTACCTACATATCATAGAATTGTAGAATGATTTGGGTTGGAAGGGACCTTAGATATCATCTCATTCCAACCCTACTGCCATGGGCAGGGTCACCTTCCACTAGAGAGGTTGCTCATTCAACCTGGCCTTGAACACTTCCAAGGATGCGGCATCCACAGCTTCTCTGGGAACTTTTTCCAGTTCCTCACCACCCTCACAGTAAAAGATTTCTTCCTAATATCTAAACTAAACCTGTTCTCTTCCAGTTTAACGTCAGTAGCCTTGTCCTGTCAGTATATTCCCCTTGTAAAACATCTCTCTCAAGTTCTCTTGGAGGACTCCTTTGTACTGGAAGGCTGCTGTGAGGTCTCCCTGGAGCCTTCTCTTCTCCAGGGTGAGCAGCCTCAACTCTCTCAGCCTGTCTTTACAGGACAGTTGCTTTTTGGTTTGTGTGATTCATGTCTCTCCAGCTGAGAGATAAGGATGCTGTGCAGCACAGCGTCAAATGTTTAAGTAGATGACATTAATTGCTCTTCCCTTCATACATAGTTTTGGAATGAGAAAGTGGTTTACTCACTGCTAAGATATAGTATAGAACAATTATCCACCCATTAACCCCAGGATAGTTGGGATGTTAATAATTTGTATCATTTTTGCTTTATGGGAACAAAATCTAAAGTAATCTGTGTGTGTAAAGATAAGAAGTATCCTTTTTCTTAGTTGTCCCAACCTTTCACAGTCACAGAGCGAGATCTTATCAAGCCCTCTGATTTTGTTTTCCTGGGTGTTTGACCTCATTACAAGAAAGTTTTGAATGCATTTCTTTAAGAAACTGATATAGATAAAGAAATTCAGGAGTGATAAATTTGCATTCAGTGATGTCAGAGCCACTATAGGACATTGTGGGAAAATGGTTGGTAAGAAGCTAAGAAGAGGACCAAGGAAGGTTGAAAGAGTTGTGTGAGACAGGCATTAACTTTTCTAATCCACTGAGAATTATATTTCCTGGATCTGTGTTCCTCCACCCATATAGCCAGAAAATAAACTTCACAGACCAATTTCTAGGAGGATGGAATTCTTTCCAAAGAACATTATTACCTGGAAAATACATTCTCTTTTTCAAAGTGCATATTCTGGCTGTATTTGACCTAAAAAACTTGCCTGGCAAGAACATGATTTTCTTTTACATTGGTATAGAAAGAATTAGTTCAACCCCTTTTTTTGTTTTGTGTACCAGTTCTGTTTCTGTGGGCCTTGCCTACAGAATATAGTTGTTGACTGGTTGCCAGTACATTAATGGCAAAATAGCCTTTTCAAGAAATGGAAATCAAGAGCTTTCTCCTCACTTCTTACTAGAATACTTGTCCTAAAAAGGATATAACCTAAAAGGAAAATGAAATGGCTGACTGAAAATAAATAATGAAATCACAAGCTGTAGATGCTATAGCTCTTTGCTTAGCCTCTTCATCTTCATGCAAAAACAGTGGTTTTGTCTAAATTGTGACTTCTCAGTGGAAAACAGGAGGAATTGTATTGTCTTTTCTAGTTTGGTATCAGCTGGTAATCACCAGCATTCATAAATTACTCTATGTACTTGAGAGCAGTGATTCTTTTTTCCATTCAAAATACGTATTCTTTATGTTGTACTGCTGGATTACCTGGACTTGTAAGAAAGTTGATCTTCCAGATGGTGTTCGTGAAAAGTTCTGAGCCATAAGTGCAAATGAATCAAGAAACACCACAAAGAAAGGAAATAACATTCTATCTTTCATTGCTATTCAGAAAAGTATTTTTTCCAATGCTGGCTGTGTCATCATTTTGCATGTGCAGAGTGCAGTGAGTGAGTATCCCCGTTGTGCATGGATGAGTATTCCCATCATGCTTTCTAAGCACGGATTTACTCAAGGGTCAGGAGTCTGTTGCCCATTTCCCCTCCCTTCTCCTGTACCGCTGCCACAGGAACACTTGCTGCTCCCATCATGTGAGGCTTGCTCTGTTCTCCTACCTAATACTGCTTGCAGCTGCATGCAGCCTTTCATGTTTACTTCAGCTTGGAGTTGTGGGTCTGCTGGGAAGGAAATCCAGCCACGAGACGTTTTAAGTAGTGGTTTGATCTTTGTCAATGAGATCGACTCAATTTAGACACGTTCCCTTGAGAGGTCAGATCTGGACTGGAATATGTTAAGGGCTGTCAGAACGCAGTAGGCAGGAAAGGCAGACACTGCAGCCACCAAGGGTTTGATTCCAGCAGAGAGTCTTGTAAATGGGGATGTTTAATAGACCGTGGCGAAGTTAAAAGGAAGGATTAGACAACTGGTGGAGTCAAGTACACTTAAGTAATCATAAATGCATAGGGTGGTGCTGTAATTAAAAATGCTCCTGGACTCACTAGTTAGCCTCGGCATCGAAGCCATGCCTAGTACAGGCATAGCTTTGGCTCCAAGGGGCTTCTGTAATTGGTCTAAATCATATGAAAGCTTTAAAACTCATACTTAGGGTTAAACTTAAAAAAACAGGGTGGAAGAAAATACACTAATGATCGAGACTCTTGAATAAACAATTTAACCACACTGTACTCTGAAGTGAAAGTATTTGTGATAGCTGTTTGGAAAGCAAATTTTTGCACAAAAAAAGTTTTAATTCTCATTTTATCATGTTAAAGGGAAACTATTTTCAGTGAGTACTTTTCTTAAACATGTTACCTGAAGAGCCTTGATAAATGCTTATTAGATGCACTTTGATACTAAATGTCTGTAAAAAGCATTAACAACTTTTAGTTTCTAAAACAAAAAAGGCATTTTTAACTGAAAAAATGTTCCTTGACTATTTTTGCTATCTTTAGCAAACACACAAGAGTTATGCAACTCTATTAAATGCTTAGAATAATATTTCCTATGCACACTTTGCTTGTTAAGTTGAAAGAGTGTTTTCTTACACACCAGGCCAGAATCACATGATGAAATTCAAACTGATTGCTTTAGGCTTTCATTCTCTTTGATTACTTATTTGGGTCAGATGTTTAGAAAGAAGATAAATATCATATAAAAAATATTGACCTTCTCCTTGAAAACACATTTTTAAACAACTTTGACAGCTGCTGCTCTGTGCCTTGTGATGTTCTTCTTGGTAAGTTCAATTTCAGATTTACTTATATTTTTTTGAGGGACAGGAAGTTGATAAATGCCCTTCTCACAGCATTGATGGAAATGTATGAGCCTGAGGTCTGCAACTGCTGGCAAGAAAGATGAAGCAGGAAAGGGCAGCCTGCTAATAAAAGGATTATTCAGAATATGATACTTATGTGACCCAAAATAGCATTTCTGTTTCTGTCATATTATATTTCTTGTAGTTGGCATATGAAAATTCAGCTGTGATCCTGGCTTCTTAAAAACCCTTTGTACATGAAAAGTGACCTTTCTTCCTTAAATGTCTTGGCCTCTCTTGGTCCTTATTCCAATTTCAGCCATGTGGAAATTAAGAAAGAAAGTAGCTTATCCTGCCACTCTAGCAAAGGTTTTCAGGAAACTGAAGTAAGGACTGGGACTGGAGTTTATGTGAAAACTGATGGAACTGCACTGGAACCTGTTTAGCAACAATTAAAGTGATGAAGATTAGCTAAATTCTACTACTAAAAATCTTTTATAAACTTTTTGTAAACAACTTTTTATACCACAGGCAAAAGCAAAATTCAGTAATACAGAGATTGCCATGGAATACCAGTGAAATGCCTCACACGAGCAGCAGGGTCTGGGGAGGATTTCAGAGAGAGGTGTTGGAGTTGCCCTCCCAGAGCCTTTTCAAGCAGCATCTTCAGGTGTTTGGTACAAATCGCTATTAGGCCATTGATCTGGAGAGAAAGGTTTGGTAACGCTTGAGAACTCTTTTGCCAGATGTTGGTAATGACATTTCAGGATTTTTAGCATGAAGCTCTCAGGTGATTTGTGAAAATCCAGAATCCTGCCTTTCTTAATGGATAAAGAAGACCTGAATTTCTTGCCAGTATAATATGCAGAAAGTATTTATTCCTTTATTCTGTCCCTAAAGGGGACACATTCTCTTAGCACCGTACATTTTGAGATTGGGCAAGGCATGAAAGCAAAATCATGAGGAGCTGTATTTTCTCCCGGTTCTTAGTAAGATAATAGGGAGTCTCACAGGGGATAAACGTAAGCTGCTTTGTTACTTATTTTCTTAACATTATTTTTTGTGTTTTGCCCATTCTGAAAGGTGCAGGCAAGCAAACAGAAAACCGCCTTTCCTCTTCAGTTATTTTGCATGAAAGGAGCAGCACATTCCCTTGTGCCTTCCCAGTCTTATACAGATACTTGAGAGTTTGTACAGCACAGCAAGGACTTGCTCCAAGATGATAATTTTGGGCAACTCATTCACAGCAGCGATTTTTTGTGCAAAAGCAGATCCTTTCACCACCAGTGATGCCCTGTGCCCTGCTGGGAGGCAGCTGTGGGGTTGCTCTTTGCCCAGTGGTCATGGAGGGGGTGAGCCTGTGCAGGGACCCTGTGGCTGGAACCCGGAGCTGAGCCCTTCTTGCAGACCTACAACACCAAAGGCGCCTGGTGTGGTCAGCAGGGCAGGCTGGAGCTGCCAGTCTCTCCAGCAGGGCTGAACCCTTTCCTCACAAGGAGCAAAGCTGCTGTTCCACCCCAGGCACTGCTGCAGTGTGGGTGCCCAAGGCTGGTGTCACTGCAGTGCCGTGCAGCCCGCTGAGGAAAGACATCGTGGGGCCTCCAGACAAGTGCTCAAGCAAGGGTTAAAATGGCTGGACAACTTGCCCACTAGAAAACAGGGGTTTTTTTCCATAGTCACTTCCCAGTCTTGGATATACAGTCTCTAGTTACTGAAGGGATTCAGAGCTGGCACAGGCAGAGTCTTAAGTATTAGGCTGCCCCTGTGTGCTTGGCACCAAATTCAGACAATTTTGAGAACAGTTCAGATCTTCTGGAGGGTGGTTTTTGTTTTGTTTTGGTTTGGTTTTTTTAAAATATTTTTTATTTCTTTCCATAAGAAAGTGCTTCTATTTTTAGGACTTGGCCCAAATTGTTGAACCCAGTGGTTTTACTGTTGTTGTTTTTCCTCTCTTCAATCAAACTGAAGTGGCTCTGGCTGATCCGACAAGCAATGCTGCTGCGTCTCTTAAAGTTACACTCGAGGAGATTTTGTGATTGCACGGGTGCCTATGTTTGCATGGAAAGTTTCTCTCAATTTCCTGGAATAAAAGGAGTCTTGAATTCTTCCAAATCTATACTCTGTGCTTGTAAATGTCTCTATTAAGACTGGTTTCGTGGAACATTGTGAAGGGAGGCTAGCCTAAAACATGATATGTTATTAAATTGAATTTTATATTTTAAGTTTTTCTCCCCAGTCTCTTCTGGTTTTTTTCTTGCTGCAGCTGTTTCAATGTATAATGCTTGCCTTCAACCTGCATAGATCTCAGAATACCCCATTTTTATCACCTGTGGAAAATCAGATATCATAACAAACTGATGACCAGAGCAGTGACTGAAGCAGTGGTAAGTATCCCTACCACCCTTCTCTTTGACTACAGCACACATGTAGACCCTGCTCACCCAAGTTATCTTTTGGACGAAAAGGAATATTGCTTCCTCTGCATGGTGCTATGCTTCAACTAATCAGGTTTTTAGTTTGTGCTGGTTGCAGGGCCCAGGGGATTAAGGTTAATGCGAAAATCTACCCCTTTTCTTCCTCTGTGTATAGTGTTTAAGTTGCCACTTGCACTCACTTTGTCTGAGAGCATCTGTCCTTCTGTTGCACACCATGTCTGAGCAGGCAGGAGGGCACATGCCTGTTTCTGGCTGCTTTGGGAGCTTGCCAAAGAAATAGGATTTCTCCTGGTTTTGAAGGAGCCAACCAGTGAGTAGCAGCCAGCCATTTCCCATGTAACTGCAAGTGTCACCTGGGCCACTGTAGGCTGTCCTGAGGTCATTTTTGCAAAGCATGGCTGCACATCTCTGCTTCCTGTTGCAATTTAGGCAGTTTCCTTACAGATTGAGACTTTGATTTGAAGAGGGGAAGGCACCTTATGGTAACTGAGTACAGCACATGGCACCTTGAGGGAGGGCAGGGTTACAAAGCTGTGCCTGTCCTCAGGGCTTCCCTGCTTGCTGCCGGAGAGCTCTCTGCTCGGAGTCAGCGTCAGCAGTGCACAGAGTGGATTCCTGCAGCCACCTCCTGCACAGTGCCTGGTAGGGTATCACCAGGCTGGGTGCTGCTTTTCTAAACACATCCCTGCATCCCACCTTTGGGCCACTATCTGGATGTAGACTTTTGCTCTTACTAAAGGGTCTAGACTTCAGATCTTCCTCACAGAACTTAAAAGCATCCAAAAGATCCCAGGCTATTATTTTAAAGATCTGAGAGCTGTCATCAAAACCATAATGAATTGCCAAACTATTTTTGACAGTTTCCAAATGTAAGTTTAGCTCCAGGTCTTAAACACTATGAAAAACAAAAGGCATTTATATGAAATCTAGCTTTTCCTGGGTCAGAAATACCCCTGATTCTTTCTGCCTCTGGCCCTGGCTTCCAGAAATTCAGAAATATGTGAAGCTCAAAACCAGACATATTTTCCCTTGATTTTCAATTTGCTTTTCTTAGGCAGTTGTGACTTTTTTTCCTCATATCCAATTAAAATTAATGAACATCCAAGAACCATTGAGTTTGTTGTACTTGGTGGGGGGCTTTTACCACTTTTTTGCCAGCACTGTAACAATGCCATGTTCACCTAGCAAAGAGACTTAAATCATTATATGCTAAAAAGTACATTTTTCAAAGGAGCAGAGGCATTTGCTTCTGTTTTCTAGGCAAATTCTCACACAAGTAATTACATTCTTCCCACTGCATTCCTCTGCCACTTCAATTGGATATGGTGTTCCTCCTCAATTTGTTCCCTACACTTTTGCATAGCATTATCAACTACTGTTAAATATTTGCTGTCCACCATCCCAGCAGTGACTTCACTATAAAGGCAGTGATTAAAGTAAGCCACTAGATAAATAAAAATTAGGAGCATATTCTCACGGAATTTATCATCCAAAATACCTGTTAGTCCAAAACCCAGAGGAAAGAGTTTTTAACCATGACTAGGCAGTACGATAACTTATGACACAAATCGGCAACATCAGCAGCTACTGATTGCTTTCAAATGACAAATATTTGATGGTGGCTTTGGTACAGCAGTATAAGAAGATGATTGTGGGCCACGTGTACTGGTACCTTCAAACTGTGACGACTGTTTTAAAATAGAAGCTGACAAGTTACATTGGTGGGTGAATTTGAGTGTATTTGCTGTAAACAGAGGAAGAGAATGATCAGCACTATCCAACCCACAGGCGAAATCTGGAGAAGGGGAGACAAGGGTTCCTCTCTTTGTATTCTCACAGTAAGTATGAGGTCAGGTATGAGTTGAAACAGCCTGGTGCATGATCACTAGAAAATTCCAGGGAACTTTTCTGCTATTCCCTCATAATCAGAGAGTTTCAGAGCTTCCTGACAGAAGTAAATCTTTTTTCCCCCTCACATTTCAGCACATTCATTCAGTAATTGCAGAACTGGGACCTGTGAAGCGAGTGTCAGAGTACTAATTTTATCCCTTAATTTGTGTGGTCCTTTTCCTTGCAAGCTCTCAGCCTTTAACACATTCAGTGTAGTGAACCAAAACCACTGCTACTTGCTTCCCCTGAAATGATACCAGTTTGTTTGATTTCACCCTGGACATACTCTGTATGCCACTGGGAGGGATATCAGACCTGGTGATCACATCCATGTTCTTGGGTCAGGGCCGGAGCTGTGCTGCGTTCCAGGCCCACCTGCTGGCTTGGCTGCACAGGGGCTGAGGTCACAGCAGAGTTGGGAAATGCCACCCTCCATAACCTGAAGTGACAGAACTTGGTGACCAAACCACTCAAAAGTCTTTGAGAAGGAGGTGACTTTTTGTGGGAAGAGAAGGAAGGCAAGGCAAGGCAAGGCAAGGCAAGTCAAGGCAAGGCAAGACAAGAATAATTTCTTCTGGGGCTGTCACTATGGAGGAGCTACTGAATATATCAAGAATTTACAGGTCAGATGCAAGAAATTCCGCTGAACAAATCTAAATGTGACATGACATGGCTGCTGGAACACTAAAATAATGAAGTATTTGACCTTATTCTGTGTGTTTCCTATAGTGGAAATTTCTTCAGTAGCTCTGAAACGCAGTGATCTATTGTCATTTGGTTTAGCAGTAATGGCACAACTGGGAAGCAATGGAAAAGCTCTCATTGAAGTGAGAATTGCAGCCTTTGATCCTGTCTTCATTCCCCTACCAATCTTCAGGTTTGTTTAGTATCTGGCTTGTTTTGATTGATATGTGACGCCATTATGTTCCCAGATTTTTCTTTCATTGATGTAAATGGTCATTGCCAGTCCATGCCAGGAAAGAAAGAGTGCCAGGCATTGGCCTGCACTTCCATGGGAGAGTCTGGCAAGGGAGGGAGGTGAGGGTTCCTTTGGAGGAGAGGAAGAAAGGGACTCCAAGTCTGAGCCATCCACACTTTAACAGGAAACAGAATTCTAATTTAATTGCCTCTAAATTTTAAAGTTTGCTTGTTACCAGCTGACAGATGGTGGATGCTTACAGGTACTCCAGCCTTCCTGGTCATTTTCTTTCCTTTTTTTCATTTTTCCTGAAGAAGATGCCAGAGTTTATATTACCTCAATACAGTAAGAACTTCAGAAACCAACTCAAGCAACTGTTTTTGAACACAGAACTGTAAGACAGCATATTTTTGTGAAGTGCATACTGAGTTCAGAATTGTTAATGACTTGTTTTCCTCAATCTATTCAATTTGCATATATATTCTGCTACTTTGAACTGAGCAGAGCAAATATCCTACTTCTTGGAACATATTTGTGTACTTAGATGGTGAGGAAAAACAAGGAAAAAATATAATGAAGAAATATGTTTGCTTGTTTTCTTGTGATGCACCAGAACTCTACACAGCAAACATTCTAAGTTTGTAAAGCTTAGAAGCTTAATGAACTTCCTCTACATGTTCCCAGTGTTTTAGTATTCCTTGTAAGATGTTTGCCTTAATGGATTTCACAGATGCATTGCTTTACAATTGCTTCATGTATCATATATCAAATGTCTTTTCAATTTTTCTCACTTGTGGATTATAGAAATGTCCCATAATTGCCATTGTCTCTTGCTTGACAAACACCTGAAAAGCAGTGCTAACTATTTCATGACAGAAGGTTGTTTTGATCAAGAAACCAAGCAGCAGATCTCATTTTCTGTTGTTTTTTTTTTTCTTTTATTTCTCCTGAAAAGACCACTCATTCTTTTGGGCATCAAAATTGTGAGTATTGTTTTGTCCTTTTTAATGCTTGCTATTTCCTGGCAGAATTGCCCTGGTTTTTGTTTGGTTGTATTTTTATGTACATAGAGACAGAAGCTGGTAATCTTTCATAATATTTGAAATCTAGCAGGAGTGAGTTCTGTACTCTGCAAGTTTTTTGTTTTCCTATTCAGAGGAAACCTGTAACAGTTTGGTCTTTAGACCTTATTTAGACCTTATCCACACCCCTAAGGCTGTGGACCCCGTGGGCACTGCCCATTGTAACAAACCAGAAGGTTGCTCATTCTCTTGATGTTGCACTAGGAGTGGAAATGTCAACAAAGATGTGTTTGGAACAGAAGAACATGATATAAATCTGTAAAGACTCCATTCCTACAAGGCATCAGTGACGGTGTGGTCAGCAGTGTGATTATCAGAAAGAAGCACAAAGCTGCTCCCGCAGTGACACCAGCGCAAGCCCAAAGTTGCAGCATGAGCTGGTCAGCAGGCATGAAGGTTGAGAGTGGAAAGAAAGAGGTGCCTTAAGCAGAGACATCTGTAAATATTTTTCCTGTCAGTGTAACATTTTTTCTTTTGAAAGAGAAAAGTCAAACCCACAGATTTTGGGAGTAAGGGAAAATGCCGCTGAGGTTTCCAGCTCAGGCTTGGGTCTTCTGTTCTGCATGTTCTCTCTGCATGGTCTCCAGCTCCCCTGCTGGGAGCCCGGAAGGGCAGAGCATGGCCAGCAGGCCAGGTTCTTCTGATCACAGCTGTCCTGCTGTGTGCCTGAAGGTGTGTGACAGTTGCTAACGCCTGCTGAAATGTTCTGCATGTTTTTATAGAACCGTTGAATAGTTTGAGTTGGAAGGGACCTTTAAAGGTTGTCTAGTTCCAAACCCCCTGCCATAAGCAGAGACAATTTCGGCTAGATTTTGTTGCTCAGAGCCCCATCCCTTGAATGTTTCCAGGGATGGGGCAGCCACCACCTCTCTGGGAAATCTGTTGGTTCCGGTGTTTTACCACCGTCATCATAAGAGAATTTCTTGCCTACATCTAGTCTGAATCCACCCTCTTTTTGTTTAAAATCGTTATCCCTTGTTCTATCACCACAGGCCTACTAAGAAGTCTGTCCCCATCTTTCTTGTAGGCCCCCTTTAGGTACTGGCAGGCTGCAGCAAGGAGCCTTCTCCAGGCTGAACACCCTGAACTCTTCATCAGAGAGGTGCTTCAGCCCTCTGGTCCTCTTTATGGTCCCCCTCTGGACTTGCTCTAATGTCTTTCCTGTGCTAAGGACTGCAGAGCTGGATGCAGTACTCCAGGTGGGGTCTCACCAGAATGGAGCAGAATCACCTCCCTTGGTGCCTGCTGGCCATGCTCTCATTTTAAAATTTTTTTGGCAGTGAACATTTCCCCTTCATGCAAATACAGGCAACAGTGATAGTTTGGTCATTCTTCTCACTTTCTGGGGCTCTGCAGGGGTTTTGACCCCACATGTGCTTTACTACATGATATCCTAAGAGCTGCTGTTCCACTGTCGCCTCCTGGGCGCACGTGAAGGTTTCAGAGTCAGCCGTCTGTCTGTCTGTCTGTCTGTCTGTCTGTCTGTGCGCACAGCTGGCTAGCAGGGTGCAGCCATATAGCCATCAGCTGAAGGCCCGCAACATTGCCCTTGCATGGGGCTCAGCTTTCAAGAGCTCATTTGTCTGCCAGGCATCCTGGCATGGTGGGTACAAAGCCAGCCCACTCAGGGAGGCCTACATGGGAAGTGTCAAGCACCATTACCACGTGGGTTTTCTCAAGGGAAGAGATGTCTTCTCACAGCCCAACAAGCCTGCTGTAGGACTGTACCCCACTCAGTGTACAAAATTGCTCCTATATTGACCAGGTCTGAGCTTTTCAGTCCACATGACCCATGGACTGCTTTCTGGCTCCCCTCTGATAGGCATCTAGAGCCGTATCTTGTAGTGGATCAATTTTCCCAAGAGATGTTCTCCTTCTAAATACGCCACATTACAGTCTAAAAATCCAGATGGGCCAAGGTTTTATTAAAAGTACTTACTATCAGACATGAGGAAGTGAATTGACTTGATAATGGAATGAAAATCTTGGTGTTTTTAAAAAAAATCAGTTTACAAAATGGAGACCTTGGAGCGGGGAGGGAGGGGAGAATTAAGTTTAGAACTTAAGTCCTCCACACTCAACAGGCTCATTTACAGGAAGAATACAACAAATCTCTTGTTTTTGCAGCACAAGGGCTTTACACAGGTAAACACGTTGAGAATGTTGCCTTTAGTGTTTGCCCAGCTAGACCATAAAGAATTCCTGGTAGCAGAGGGGATCTAGTGCCATTGCACAGCCCCAGCAAGATCTGCTCTCGTCCTGCTTCTATCTGCCCCACTGCCAGGGAGGGAGACCGCTGGAATTGTAGTATTCCTCTGAAACTGTCCAGCAGGTTTATTCTGAGTACAGACAGAGTGGTCTTCCATTTGGCAATTGCAGAAACAAGAATATCCTGTCGAGCTTTCTCGTTTTCCTCCCTTCCCCACTGCCACCGCTTGGTATGACTGTAGGGAATATAAATGGAACAGGAAATTTGACCGCATCCAGGATCAATGTCATTAAAGACACATCTTGTTTTAAAATCTAATTTTATATAACTGCTGTGTTATATAATATGCTTTTGTTTGTCGTCTTGATTTTTATCGAGGTAGTGTACATTCCCGTGGACCTTTTCATGAAGGAATGTTTATACCTGTGGGCAGGCACTAATGGCAGTGAAAGGCTTGCATTCATGGGAACAGCATTTAGCAATTCATGGTTGCCAAGGTAAGCAACAAAGGCATGCCCTCTGCCACTCCACTGCCTCTAAAAGAAACAGTCTCTAAGGTAACAGGCTAGCACCCCTTGAGGCCAAAAATCTTTAGCTTTTTAGACAGAAAAACACATTAAATAACACCAAGAAAAGCATTTTTTTTGGTCCAGAAATTTTTTTCTTCACAACAGAGAAGGGGCTCAAAGTGTTCTATTTTTGGTTCAGGGCAGGAATTTAATTCAGCTGCTGCCCAGCCTTTGTGCACTCGACACCCCTTCGACAGTTTAGTTTCGGGGGCACATAGGACTAATGAGCCAAGGCATGACTGCAGTTGGAGGCTGGCGCCTCCCAGGCCTGCTACTGTTGTTCAAGTGAATAGGCAATTTCTCTGATTAGCTTGGAATTTGCAGCATTATCTGGATGGTTATTTGGCATGAGCCCTTTTTCCAGGATCACAGTCAATTTGAGAGATTGAGTCACCTGAAGAAAAGGTCTGCAGAGACAGCAGTTGCTAGATGGTGCTTGTGATAGGATGGGAGAATGGGCTTCTCCTCTTCACTTCATCTTGCTCGGCAGCTGCTTGCCAACCCTTTTAATCTTACTGTAGCAAAAGGGAGAAGTAGGTGAATCATCACGTTTGCCCAGTGTACGACTTTAATTGAAAGAAGAAATAAAGAGTAGAGGGCTGTTTTTAAAACTGAAGTCTAACAAAAAATTAAATGAAGCAGCCAGATCACCTTTCTGCTAATGTTGGTGTGTCAGAGACTCATTGCCTGCAGAAGACAACTCATCTTTGCAGGACATTCATATGACTCTAACATCAGTGCAATTTTCTGTATGTGCGGAAAAGAAAATAAGAATTTTCTGGAATATTTTTCTTTCTAAATGACTCAAGTTATTGAAATTGCTTGACAATTATGAAGTGGCAATTCACGGACTGTAACAGAGCAATACAGGAGCTGCTGGACGCAATACATCTTTTTCTATCTGGTGCAGTTCCTGCAGTTCCTAGAGTTGTAGAAAAGGTCTTAGAGCTCTCCATGCGAGGGGAGATGTGTCCTAGAACCCTTTTGCAGCTTGTTCAACAGACTTGAAGCGGATATTAATAAGTTTTTACTCAGAACAGAAGCAGATTGATAATCAGACCTAGTTGTATCTTCTGGTGTTCAACTCACATTTCAGTGAGTCTTTGGGAATAAACTCCAAGTTATTGAGCTAACTTACAACAGTGCAAGGGAAAGACGATTTCCCTACTTTCTACTCAGTCTGACAAAAAGGTTGCTGCCCTCATTGCATTCAAAGAAAGTACATACATCATTGATAATTCACTTTGTTTGCTTTCATTTCATGTTCTATAGACTAAAGTAATTATGGAATAACTCTTGACTTTCTGATGGTTCAAAGCAAAATAACAAAAAGAAGATTAAACAAGGAAGAGAATTAGTTACATCATCCACCACAGAAACACCAACAATGTGAAAATTTGTTTCTATGCAAAAGATGCAAAGTTGAGGCCATGCCAGGAAGTAACCAAATACTCCTTTTAAGTTCAGCGCCTTGTAGCATTCGCATTTTGATACAGTGCACGCTCACATGCTGTCATGCAAGAGAGGTACTGTTCCATTTGAGACACAGATTGACTGGTGCTCACTAAAGAAGAAACAACTTGGTATTTGTTTATTGCATGTCTTTCTCTTTGTTCATATCTCAGAGGCACAAAAGGAATTAAATGTCACTTAAGGCAGGATGGAGACGTCTGAGCAATCTGTGCCTGTCTTGTAAGTGTTGTAAGCAATAGCTTAGAGTGCTTAGCACATGGCCACAGCACTGAGTTGGGCAGTCATAGCCACTTCCAGCAAGAACGTGACCAAGTTTTGAAATGAGTCTGGTCAAGAAAACAAAGCACTGAATCTCTATTTTCTTACACAATCCCAGGGATATCCCTACAGATTTGGCTGAAACATTTCAGAAATGTTTGTCTTGAGGAAGATATGCCATATGCAAAACTTCAGTTTGACACAATTTTGACTATCAGAAAATAAGTTCTTGAAAGTTGATGTTTGAAACAGAAGTAGTAATAGGGAGCTCTATTAAACTTATCTATGAACTAGCAAATAATAAGAACTGAAGACTGATTTATAAGAAACAGTTTTTCAAAATGCTGGCTTTGGTTAACTTCCTTGAACTTAGTGTTGTTATTTTTGTTGACTCCACAAAGTAAGTTAACATAAGAACTAAATTCTGTATCTATAATTATAAAGTATTATTTTATGTCTAAGCTATCATTATTAGCTGAACAGTCTAAACTCTTTTCCTTTCCTGCCTCCCCCCCACAAAGAACCATTATAATGTTACTGTGAAAAGACAGAACCTTGGGAAAATTGAAATAAAAACTGATTGCTCATACTTTGACAATGTGGTTTATAAAGACTGTCTTCCAACAGCTATAAAATACTTGCATTTCTTGTCAGAAAGATGAAAATATGTAACCACCATTTGCTTAACAGCTCTTAACTGCAGCTGGAAAATATATTAGTTTCATCTGACTTAATTGACATCACATTTGTCTCACATTTTTTATCTGTGCTTTTGCAAATCCTAAGACACAGCATAAACATGCATTTATATAGCATTTCTTTTCCAAAGTACACAAAATCTGACATCTTAGGGGCTGATCCAAAATTCAACAAGGTCACTAGGAAGACTCCTAGCGAAGCATCAGTCTATCCCCGTTGTGCGCTGAGCAGATCTTTTCCCCCTAATGTATTCCCTAGATTTCAGTAGCTGCTCCCAGAGTACGTACAGGGACTGCATTAATGAGATTCTTCTTTTCATATTCAGCTTGTATTCCACCATTTTGCAAAAAGTTGACTGATGATGAGATTTCAAATGATCAGTGTTTTATACAGCAGATGGCTATTGGAGCTTTTAGAATAGTCTTCCTATAACATTTGAATTGTACTAGTCACCAAATATTTTTGTCCTGAGGTTGGGAACTTCACTTAAGTTTCAGACACATGCTGGAGAGCCCAGTCTCTTATTCAGACCTATCTGAATAAGTCAAATGTCTTGATACTGCAAAATTGGAGAGGAAGTGATTTGAATATAAGAATTTTTTGACAGATTTCCAATATTTCTGCTCCCAGTTGGCTACCACAATTTTAGCTTCAATTTTGTAATGTTGGCATTTGTTTCCCTGTCTATCCCAAATCTGGAAGCACAGAAGTCAAAAACATTTGCAAAAAAAGACCAGCCTAACATTTCAGGAAGCAAGGCATGCTTTGGGCAGTACTGACTCCAAGAATAAACAAAGACCTTTAATTTTGCTTCAACTACTTTGCCCTTCTTCACCTCAGCATTGGTCAGGAAATCTCAAGATATTAAAAGGCAGACCTCTTAGATGAACAAAGACAAATATAGTGATGCCTAATGGAATATGTATTAGTGAATGGAAAATAATGGTGAACTGTGTTATCAAGGCTAGCTAATTGTATAGTAGTAGATATTCATGAAGGAGAGGAGCCCTTCTCTCAGACTAATGTATTTATGGCTAGACTGAGTTCTGTCTGCTGAAATGTGTATCTGAAAATGCTCATATAAGCCATGTTTTCTGTTTCCTTCTGTCTCAAAAAAGTCTATTGCATTTACAGGTAAAACGTTGTTAAATATTGGTTTCTTTCAATCCCATGGGTTATAAATATGGTTGATAAGTAGAAGCTAGTAATCTTATCCCTGTGTGCTGCCGCTAACCCAACCACAACTAACATACCTCATTGTTATAAACGATTGTCACCTTGTGGTGCTTTCCTGGATCTCCCTAGTTCTCAACATTAATGTCTTACTGCAACTGCCACTGGTTTAGTGGTGATGATACATGAGCCAGGAAGAACTCCACCTTATTTTCAAACCAAGAAACAGCTCAATGACCTGACGGCTAAAACCACCTTTTGCTTTTAAACTGAGGGAAAGTGATGGGAAGTCACTGAGAGACAGTAAATGTGAACTGCCTTTAAATGCTAACCTAGCTTTAAATAGTGCCTTGACAACACACAGAAAACTCTTTATTTTGGGACTTACGGGACTTCTGCAGAGTTGGTACAAATACAATGAAAATTATAATGCTTACATAACCTGTAAATAAAACAGTAAAGAAACCCAAGTCCCACCAGGATCACAGGTCAAAAAGGAGTAGGTATAAAAAAGATCATTAATACATGGATTGGCTGACTTTTTTTCCTTAATAAACAATGATGTCCTTGATATACACATATTTGCAGATATGTATAAACACGCAAAACACAGAGAAAATGAAAATGTTTATCTAGTTGCATTCCCCAAAATACTACTAAGAGGAAGCTGTCAAATGTTGCACAGAAAGGAGCTGGTTTCTTAGATTCATAACATTTCTTAAGACTGTGAGTGAGGTCCTAGAAAGGCATAAAAATGCTCAGATAAAATTTTCTAGAGATAAAATTATTCATAAAATATAGCCTGATTCAGACAAAAACACAGCCTGACACTACATGTATGAAATTGTCTACATGTACATGTATATGCTTTCTTACTCACCCAAAACATAAAATCTTCACTAAAAAAGTGACCTCATTGTTATATATAGTAGAAAGATGACTCGATAAATTGGGGTTGAAAAATATCAACCTCAGGTGTTTGAGGAGGCAGAGGGAATTACATACTTTGGTTCTTAAATTTCCTCAGGATTATTTTTTGACTGTTCATCCAAAATTAATGGAAATTCCTCTTAGTTCTTTGGACTCAATGCAAAAGTCACTTTCTTTTTCCCAGAATCTACTACCTATAAAATGCAAATATTTCCATTTCTAATCTTCAAAGTAAATTACAACCCATGAAGGGGTAATGCAAAAAGTTTCATTAGGCTTATCTCCATAGACACAGGATTAACAAAAGTGTATTTCTCTTGTAGACATCTTAATATATTGATGGTAATGGTGTAAAATTTTTTTCGATGTGTGTGTGTGTCTGGGAAGTACACTGGTGAGGGAATTGCTGAACATACAGATAAAGCAAGATTTGAAAAATGAAGATAATTTTAGTAGAATCAATAAAGTTTGCTCTGGGATTTGAGAAAGATGAAATTTCTTACACTTCCTACAATGTTTGCAGGAAATAATAAAATGCATTTGAAAAATTACACATGATTCTCATTAACTTCCAGTAAAACTCAGGCATTCGATTTCTGCCTAACTCAGAAATGGAAACATAAGTTGTATTTTTCTTTATATAGTGTATGTAAGGCTGAAGAAGTCTTCTAGTCACTGAGAGCTGTACAGAATGAGAAAATTCTTCTGTGTTTCCTACTAGTATTACATATTCAACTTGAATGAAGGCACACTGAAAAGGCTTTGGAAAGATGTATTTTATTTTTCGCTGGACCACTACTGCTCGGGTTGGTTAGATAAGAGACATGGATTCTGGAAGTGACAGACTGTATGACAGGATTCACAGATTAGGCAGGATGTAGGTTTATGCATTGCTACATTTGCAGACTTTCATAAAAATGGATATAAAGGTACCATTTCTTAGGCTAATATCAACAGAATACAGAAGATGATAATGTCTCTAATGAGCTTGAACGACTTGGCCTAGGAAGCTTGCAAAGTGTTTGCCAGGTTCTCTGCATCCTTATCAGTAAGTTTTCTAATATGAGCAAGGAAAACTCATAACCATTAAGCAAGGATTTTAGTTGTCTAGGCTTTATCAGCAAATGTCTACTCCTGAGTATGTGTTTAGGCTTTACACCTTAGCTGATGATAAGTGATTTCCAAAATCCCTCTGTGACTGCCTTCTCCCTCTTGCATTATAGTCAGGGGAACCTTACCTCCAAGTTTTAATATGCGCTGGACAAGGCTAACTTAAGGGTTCTCCAGAAACCTCTTTTTGGGCACTGTTTCTCCAAATAGTTTTTTTCACAACCCACCAGTGACTTCCTTACGAAGAGAGTGCTTTGACACAGATCAAGAAAATGTGGAAATCAATGGGACTATTGCTACTAACTTTGCTGAGAATAGAGTCAGGCACTTGAAGTTTTGAAAGTGTCAGACCAAAACTAGAGTGGCTGAGACAGCTGAAGGCCTGTTAGAGCATTGCTCCTGCACTCTCAACTCCCTCTCACCAGAGCAGGTACCTAGATATGCTTGCACATCAGTGACCAAGATTGGAATTATCCCACTGGGATAAAACAAAAACTAACGGAAGGAGGTCATTGTCACACCAAATTCTTATAAATTCTTTTTTTTTAGGGTATGGAAAAAAGTTATTAAAAAAAGCCCATTATTTTTCATTTTTGTGTTGGTAAGAAGGAATAGAGAACATTCTGAACCATTCAACCTTTTGGAAACTTTCAGAAATCATGTAGAGCCCTTCAGTAGACAGGGATGCACTCAGCTGTCATTTGCATGACCACCTACAGCTAATTAGGAAGAGGAGTTGAGAGAGCTAGGTGTTAGTTAGAAATGCCAGAGGATGTGGATATGTCTACACTGTAACTCAGGTGCTGAGTATGTTTTCAGGCTCTGACCTCTATTCATTTTCTTCCATGGAAACTAGAGGATTGAGCTGCCCTTTGGAACAAATCTAGTCTTCCCTGAGATTAAATCCACTAATTATTTTGGGGATAATTTATTTTCAGAAACACTAGAGCTTGTACAGCTCTATGCAGCTTTTCTATGTCATTCTAGCAAATTCGTTCTCTTGACTACCCTCTCACCAACTCCTGCTCTAAGGTGTGCATTACTTAAACATCATGCTATGAAGACACCTCTGCAGCAGGCTGAAACATTCTGAAAGGTACACAACATAGAATAATTATGTCTTAGGGCACGGGGGCTACCTGTGGATTCTAGAGGAAACAGTAGGTGAGATGCTTTACAGCAGAGCCCTGAGCAGTATGCACGCGAGTTGCTCTGTGCCACCTGGTGTCCGGGTGCTCCGAGGGACAGTCTGTAGTAATGTGGCTGTAGCTGGTGCTACAGAGGTAAAATTGAGAGTTTCTAAACCAGGAAAGAAACAGATGTGTTTTTAAGGATCCTCAGAAGAATGAGTGAGATCTTAGGAGAAAAAAATATTTACAGTCTATTCAGACAATAAAAGGGATGATGGATGAAAAGCACACCAGTTGGATAAAAGAAGCTCATTCTACTTCTGCCAATTCTTCATTGTAATATGCTTCAGCCAGGCCCCAAATAAAGACTTGCTCTACCATAGTTCCTGCATTCAGTTACCACTGAAGTATATTTATTGCTGGTGGTTAGCAGTCAGCCTTTGAAATGGTGCACTAAGTGCCTCATTTTTATATTATTTAGTCAGAAAAAGTAATAATTTAACTTTGTTTTGCAAGTATTCTGACAGACCAAGGAAGGCTCTCCTTATTTTGCTGTCCAGAAGTTGGGTGAGTCCCTTGCAGAACATTTGGCATCCAAACACTTGAGTGTTAAATACAGCATCTTTTCTCCTTGAGCAGGGTAATACTCACTGAAGGCTCAGCCCTCCTTCCTTCCCAAATCCCAAATCCATGGAGAGAGAAGAGGCAGAACAGTTCTTCAAGCCAGCATGAGGCTTTGCTTCAGAGACACTGTAGGAAGGATTGTGCCATTCTGGCAGAAATGACGAACAATTTTTCTTCCCGCTGTTGAGCCATCTCTCCAGGAAAAGACATGGAGCAGGGGGACGAAAGATCTTGAACTCTAGACCTGCTGTGACCAGCTTACAGCAGAGCCTCCTCAGCATGCCACCATCTGGGATATGCCACCAGCTATAGGAAGCAACCCGTGTGAAAATGGAAAATGTGCTACCAGTGCAACAGCCTTCTTCAAGAGTTTCTGCTTCCCAGACAGATTTGACAATCCTGCTTTAGCACCAGCTGGGGTGTGGCAGTCTGGCCAGGAATATTGCTCGAAACAAGGGCAAATGCCAAGTGAAATCTCTTCAGTCCTGTGCTTGGCCCTCTAGCAACCTGTGAGGAAGTGATGCGGTGTGGCAGCCCCCGAGTGCTCCCGGCAGCAGCAAGTTCCTCTGCAGGTAATGGTGCTCAGCAGCCGCTCTGCCACAGCCACCCAGTCATGGAGGAAGGGGGATTGCTTTGGGCAGATTGGGTGGGTGCACTTAGTATTTTATTGACTTTTTTCTTAGCAATAGAGGTATAAGGAAGTGAAGGATCTGTTGCACATACAGAAGCATTTATGCTAAACTGTAATCTGAAGCTATTAACGTACATTTGACCTCCATGGGAAAAGCAATGTAAAAGAGAGGGACTTACTTCACTCCCAGGAGAGCACACAAGAAGAATCACATCAGATTTCTTCTTGGTGCATTTGCTCTGCTTACTAGCTTGGATTTTTTTTTGGTTTTGTGGATATTGGGCAATATCAAAATGCTGGGACAGGAAAGAAAAAAGCCTCAAATTATTCCATAGGCTGTTGCAGTCTTATAAATTTAAATAGTAAACTGAATAAAGTAGTGTGCCTGGCAGTTCTCTTTAGCTGTGATAGACATATATATTTATGAGCACAATGGCTTTTTCTAGCCATCACTTTACCTCCACAGCAAAAAAATCATCCATTTACTGAAAGTATGGTCGAAACAATGACCCTAAATTAATGATAATAAAAACCAGTTCTACAGGCACTCCCTGGTTTTGTCTTAATTGTAGAAATCTTAGTTTATGTGCAAAATTTTATTTTAAAATCCTACGGCTCTTGTTCAGGAAGACTTTCCTTCCTCTTTGGAGAGCTAATTCCTTTGCAGAGCTCATGAATAAATACATGTGTGTGTTAGACACACCCACGACCTGTGAACTAGTCTTTTGGCCTTTTTACTACTATTACTACTACTACAATAGTAGTAGTAGTAGTAGTAGTAGTAGTAGTAGTAATAATAATAATAAAAAGTATAATAAAATATTATTATTATTATTATTATTATTATTTTTGTTGTTGTTGTTGTTGTTGTTGTTGTTGTTTTGTTTTACTTAATTTTATTTTTAGCTACTCATGCTTCTCCATGTAAGTAGTTCCAAAGTGAGCAAAGTTGCTGAGATGGGTATCTCATTTGGAGAAAGTAAGTACAATATGCATTACTTGATTCAATAATCATGGGACATTCTACACTGCCACAGTTTTCCTTGTGCCCTCTTCCTCACCTTTCTTCAACGTATACTGTGGCACATCCTGAAAGAGAAGTCTCCAACCACGACTCCCTTGATATTGGTATAAAGGCAGCTTCACATCCACCCAGATTCTTCCCTTTCCTCAGTAACTAAGAAAACACAACATCCATCTTTTCCTCTCTCTGACTGTGTCTTTGGACTTCAAGCCAGGTAAGAGTATGAGCTATAAATTGAAATGAATTATACAGCTGGGTAAATAAAGTGAGACGAAAGGGAGAAAAAGGGAAATGTGTTTCCTATCACAGAGTTTAAAAAACAGACTTGGCACACAAGGGGAAAAAACAAAACAGGAAACAAGTTTCTACATATAAATTAAACTTTTTCACCCTCAAACTTTTTAGATAGCCCAGGAGTAATAAGTACGTGTGTTTCTTGGACCAGCAAAGCAAGCATTCCAACACTAAATGGCTTCCTGTTCAACACATTCAAAGCCAGAGACTGGTTTTGGGGGTTGGTTAGAAATATGTGTGAAGTATGCACTTTTACTTCAGTCCAAATCAAATGTTTTTAATCTCCCTCCCCTCCCCCCCCCAAAAAAAAAAGAAAAAAAAAGTCAAAAAAGCAAAATATGACCAAAGTTTTCTCTTTCATTGAGGAAGTTCAATGATTAGCCTTCAGTTAATGTGCAAATATTCTCACTTCCATGTAAAGATACTTACAAGGCAACTGGACAATGTCATTCCACATTGGTATTTGATGCTGTTGAGCTATAATGAGTAGGTGCATACAGGAGCTAAAGAACCTGGCCCCATGCAAAGACAGAAAAACAGCAAATATTTGAGGGTGTGAAGCATGTTACAGCATTTTCCCCCATTAATGTCAAAACTATAATTCACAAATTGTTGATCCGTTTTCTTCTTCTACCACATCGGCCTCAAATATTATTTGGTACTACAGTTTGTTTGCCCATAGATCTTTAGGTTTTTGTTTGGGTTTTTTTTAGGTTTACAAGGCTTGATTACATGGCCAAAAGTCAGACATGTGGGAAAAAAACATGAAGCACCATATGCCATGGATGTGCCACGGTGATGGGGTTTTCTAGTTCCTCGGTGAAGCCACAGGGTACTTTTTGGGAAAAAAAAAAATCAGAAACGTGCACTTTTTTTCTTGCAGCTGGCAGGCACTAGGTACAGCTAACTAACCCAGACCTCAACTTGTCCCTTTCTATAATTTCACTAATTATTGCTTCTAGTAACATATTTTCTCCCAGCTCCAAGGAAACAGAAGCCATGTAAATGGCAGCCAACTATTTTCCTTTAGTATTTTCTTCATTCCAGTGTTTTTGAGCAAACTCAGGTTCTAAACACTGTTCTGTTTCAATATTTGAAGAATGCTATGCACTGAGTACTGTCCAAGCTACTATGTTGTTGTGAGGCATTGGTCTTGTCTGCTGCTCTTATGCCACCTCGAATGAACTGAGCTGCATACTTCGTTTTGGTTGTTTCTGCCTAATTTTTACAAAAAACCCAGCCAACCAAAAAAACAACCAACCCCCCATTCCCCCATTGCGAGGCCCTTATGAACATTTATTTTTGGGTTTTCACTTGAAGAAAATGAATCCTAGGCAGTCTCCAGTCTCCAGTCTCAAATCAGTAAAATTCAACCTATGTTGATTTGCCCCAGAATAAGCAAGGATTTTCTTAGGCCCTGCCAAATATAGTACTCTCTTCAGAGGTTCTGCTGAAGATAAAACTAACCAAATTAGCAGAAGTTAATGAATATTAGACAGACTTCACTGATAACTCATCCCTGGACCTCCACGTAATTCAATATCATAGCATACTTGATATCCAGAGCTCTTCCTGGGCCTGGGGAGGACAGTGGAAGAAATGGCCAGTAAAGGATAGGTTTCCCTCCTTGAAAGTCCAGGTTTCCCAAGGAGACTTGTAGGAATTCAGTTTCCACTGATTCTGCGGCAGCTTCTTACTGAGGCTCTTCTGCTACCTCCCTGGAGCACTTAAATTCAATTTTAGTTCAACTCCATTGTCTTTTCCCCTTCAGACTCCTTCCTGCCCACAGGCCCATCCAAAATAAAAACATCAAGTTTCTTATTCTGAACCTTGCAACTTCCTTTCCCCTGACCTTCATCATGAATATTTTAGAGTTTCTGTTCTAGTTCCCTCACATCTAATACCCTGTTTCTACATATCAGTTATTTTTCTGGTGTGTTAAATCAGTCATTAGTGAACTAACATGAATTCTCAGGAAGGGAAATAGGTTTAGGGAAATAGGTTTCCTATGGAAACTTCAGAGTCCAAACATTCTGTACAGTCATGTTGGCCAAACTCTTGGCTCACAACAATAATCAGTGCCAACAGGTTAAAATCCAAGGTCATACACTCTGGTATTATCAATATGTTTCTTGTAACTCAGTCTGTTCTTCTAAAATTAGCTTTTGAAACACAAACCTTTAACTTGAAACAAGAGAAAAGAATGATCTGCAAAATGTTGTGAAGATGCACATGAATTTTATGTGTGAGCTGTAACAGTTATTCCTGGGCTCCCTACACACACAGTTATGAGGGAAGACAAAAGTAGAGCACAAAAAGAAACAATTGAAAGATGGAGCCAGAGAGAGAAGAAAGAAAGAAAGAAAGAAAAAGAAAGAAAGAAAGAAAGAAAGAAAGAAAGAAAGAAAGAAAGTTGAGACCAGAAATCCAACTAAAATTGGAAGAGAAAACCAATGCAAAAGATAGATTACAGGGAGAATTTATAGTAGTTTGAATCCCTATTTCTTTTGCCAGGTAGAGAAATCCTAAGCCTGTTACATGATCTTAAACATCTTTCCAAGTGCTTCAGTGAATCACTGCCATTACCAATATGGGCAGAAATTTACTATATCAGCTTCCCAGACACTGAACACAGTGTTGGCAGAGCTGATAGATATTAACTCAGTGAGTCAGATAGGGTGTTCTTTTTTTATCTTCAAGGCACACAGGAGCAGCTCCAGCCCTGCTGCCCCTGCAGCTGCTGCCGAAAGCTGGCTGGCCAGCGTGATAAGACTGGGATTGCTGACAATTGGTACTGCAAGACTTGCACGGTAAGCTGCTCCAGAAGGCAATGAGGCTATTACTGACACCCTGGAGTAGTTCCCTGAGGTCATGTCAGTCATACTCAGGATTCTAGGAAAACCCCAACAAATAATACTATTGTTGGCATTATAATGATAGATAGTTGCAGGCATCGTTATCTTGGTTGATAAGCTTTGTCAGCCTCACAAAACTCCCTCACTGGAGCTTTGTACCTGCGACATTATATACTGTGGAGAATTTCACGTGTAACTATTTTTTATTGCCCTGTTCTAGCATACACCCCTTTCAGATATAGCTGCTTAAACAAAGTGATTTTGTTTTGTGGAAGCAAAGTCCATACATCTACTCTTTACATAATGGGAATTTGTTTTGTTCATTGGCAGGAAAGACTTCTGAGTATTTTTCTGTATCTCTCCTAAAGAAATATCTAGGGCTGAAGGTGATGAGGGTAGAAGAGAGCAAAGACTACACTCCACACTCGGTAGAAACACACCATGAGAGCAATCTGAAGGTGCTTTGGAGCAGTGGCGTGTGCTGTGGGGTCATTATATGGTTGACTTCTGCCAAATGGAATCAGTGGATGAAGTAACAGCCAGAGTCTCATGTTGCTCTTCAGCAGACATGAGATTTTGTTTTCTCTGATTTTCCATTCTTTTCTGCTTTCATCATTCCATCCCTTGAATCATTTCAGAAAAGTCTGAATTTCAAAACCAAATGCTCGCTGAGAAAGTTAGGCTATGCTCACCTACAGCTATATAGGAAACTGCAGCCATTTCTTCCAGATGAATACATCACTCTGTGCTTATCTTGTCCTTTTCCTCAGCCACAGTTGGCTATAGGACAAGGAAGGATGCTAGGGAGACCTCTACCTCTCCTTATGAGCAAACCTACCTACCAGAGTACACCCCTTCTCTGCTACCATACTGCATTACTCTGAAGAAATCTCCTTTGAGTTACCCAAAATATCAAAATTACAGGACATTATCTGTTTAAAAGTGTAGCAGAAGGTACTTTGGTCTTTTCTTCAACAGCACTTGCTCTCATCCTGTTGGTCTGTATCATTTTGAGGGGGTATATTGAGGACCAAGGGCTGGATTCATTAAGTTATTTGGACAGTCTTATTTACACAGCAATTACTTTTTCAACATAGTCACAACCATATTGACCCATCACGTTTCTGTTGAACAACCAGATGGCTACCAATTCACTTCAGAGAGATTGGGGGTGCTGTCCCATACTGGTTTTAACACAAGTTTCCAGCTATTTCCAGTTTACAAAAAGGTCTTTTGCAGCTCACCCTTTTCCAGGGTCTTTTGCAGCTCACCAGATTAAAGGCTGCAAGTCCTGACAGTGTGACTTCAGGTTTCCTTGAGTACTATATTGCAAGAACAGCCAGTTGCTGACTTCAACAGACTTAACAGGAAACAATTTGCAAGCTCTGACAGGAATTTCTTTCCTAGTCTGCATAAATGTACTAGCCTGTTGTTAAAAAGAGGTTGCTTGACCGTTGTCCAATGGTAGATGTTAAGGTTCTGGGTGAGATGACTGACCTGCTCCATCTGCACCAGACAGTGATTACCTGCAGTGCTCCTCTTCCCCTCAGAGTATCTCTCCAGCACTAAGTGTCTTCTTGATGGGAGATTGAACCAAATTTGGGTGCAACGCCATTCTAGGTGAATGATTTTAAGTGATGTTTAGTGTTTATTAGTAGTACAGCCTTTTGAGGAAGCATACAAACTGTAAACCAGCAACTCTCTCACTTGTTCTCAGTTGGTATCTACACACACACACACACACTTGCGCGCACACACACAAAAGAGCCCAAATTAATTTAAGGAGTGCCCAAATGTCATTGAGTGTGCTGGAAAGTGGCATCAATGCAAGGCTGATACCATGACTGTTACTACATTTGAACGCTGCCGTCACTAGAGAAAGGCTCTAACCTGGTTATTTAGGAATGGCAACTAAGCCATTTTAGCCAGCTTGTTATCAAGACACCATATATTCATTGTAGACTAATTCACTGGCATCTTTTAAAAAACGGGGACTTACCACATGACTTAGACGTGCTTGTGAGTCCGTGATTGTTTCTGAGCCATATAGAGCAGTTCTATCAAAAGACATCGAGAGTGGAAAGATGCAAGCAGGAGCAAGCAAGGGGGAAGGAACCCCCAGAACCTGATGCTTTGGTTATGCTGGGGGTCCTTTTGCCTTTCTTTCTGTGGATTTAGAAAGCAGCTGATGTGATACATTTTGAAAATAGATAAAAAGACATGCACAAGAGCTGGGAACATCTTGTACGCAGATGTGAGTCGGTACTTGGCAGGTGGCTAATGGGAGTCAGATTTCCCAGACAATAATTACATTTTCAAAATAAGAATTAAAGAGACAAGAGAAGAAGGACTTATTCCCATTAGTTGAGAGTATGAGCTCTGAAGTGAAATTATCTTTTCTTTCCATGTAATTGATTCTACATCACTTCAGAGGTTGCCTGCATAAAACATCCAGGAATGATAAACTGAATCTTGCAAGGGCATTTTCTAAATGGGTACAGGTTAAATGACTATTTGTTTCTCTCTTCCAAGCTGTGCAGCCATTTCTGATCTAAAAACTGTACCGACATTATAACAATATAATATAGTGTTCAAACATGTCCTGTGAAAATATCACTAGAGAACCCAACCATCAGTGTTGGTCCAAGGAGAATGGTACGTGGTACACCATTTATTGTATTGTTACTGTGGATCAGAAAAACATTTCCATAGCAAGACATCAAACTGAGGACTGTGAATTCAGGCACATCTGCTACTTCCGTGGCAAACAGCACCGAGCTTCCTCTTAGCCTTGCGAGAGAGTGTCTTGGGCTTACAGTGCGTTTCCTAATTTCATCATAAAGAGACAGATGTGGCCAGAACCACGGAGCTGCAGGTGGGTTTTGATTCTGTACGCAGTGATTTCACTTTTAATTGCTGCCAGTTTCAAAGTTTGGTTATTCTCTGATAATCAGTCTTTTAAATAGATGTTTGAAAACAGTCTTTTCAAAAACAGTACATGAAAAGATGCTTGCCTTTGGTAGAAAATCTTCCTGTGTGTTTATCTACTACACTACACATTACTACCTATGGAAAGGTAGAATGCCAGTAGTCAGAGCAAATTAGTTTTGGGACAGAAAAACACTTGAAAGTTTGTGTTCAAATTTTCTGATGGACATGCACACTCCTGTGTTGACCTCTGGCTCCTGTAATGAACCAGGTCTCCTCCACAAGTAAGGAGGTTGTGCTGTGCCCTGGAAAATATGTTTCAACCAGAGAACTCTGCCTAAAGAGGGAAATTAGAGCATAAAGGCCCCCAACATGCTGGTAATATGTTACCACTTCTGTTTTCACTCAGGTATAGAATATTCTAATATTTAACATTTATTAAAATTTGTTATCAGATTTGCTGTGGAAGATCTTTATATTCTTCTTCAGCCCCAGTTCTCAAGGCAGCTCCAGGTGTTTTCTCTGTTTGTTTGCTTAACGCAGGATAGGGTGAAACCATGGAAAAGTGTGATCAATATAGCATTGGATCTTCTAAGAAACTGAATCTGAGAAAGTGTGAGCCTTAAGGCTTTTAAAGGATTTTTTAAGCTTCCAGTTGCAGTTTGTCCAAGATGTTATAATTTTTTTTCTTTAATAAAGTTCTTTAACTTACAGCAGTCCAAAGAAAGATGAGTGGGTAGGAACTACAGCTCCCTGAGAGTGAGATATTACCACAAAACCAGTGGGGTGTAATGCCAAGTCACAGAAGTGCCCTACTGTGAGATGGGTCAATATCTCAGAGCAGGATATATTTTTTACTCATTTTAATAGGACGGAAGAGGATTGAGTGAGATACAAAGTGCAGAAGCTAGCAGACAGATTATATACAAAATAAAGACTCATAGAAATACTTCACTGGGAAAAGTGAGATTAAATATTAAAAGACATAATTAATGTGTTATGGTACTTGACAACTAAAACAAAGGATTTTTTTTTTTTGCATCCTCAGCTTCCTTTTTCTAAGTAAATTCCTGGGGGTACTTACAGCACACAACATTATAACTTCTAATTGTTTCCCATGATTGAAAGCTTCCAGTTTACCCACCCACTGGTAAAGGAAGTGCTGGTCTTGGCAGAAAGCATCACTGTCAGTTCAGTCCTGACTGTGGCCAATAGGAAACTTCTGGTTCTCCAAAATACAGCTGGATTGAGTTCTAAGGGACTTAACATCCTGAGGCTTATGAGGATGTGGAAATTCTCAAGCATACATTTGTCTTTGGAATCATCATGTGCATGAAAAATATCATGAGAAACAAGTTTAGGCTGCAACTTGGACATACCCAAGGGAGAAGGGCTGCATCTGGTGCTCGAGCCTCCTCATGTGGCTGTGAGAACAGTCCCTGAGGTGGTGAATTCATCCTGCCCAGGGAAAAGACACCCAGAGTTCAGTGATAGCCTGTAGAAAGCTTCCAGAATCACTGAATGGCTCAGGTTGGATGGGTCCACAGTGGGCCATCTTGTCCAGCCTCCCTGCTCAATCAGTGTCATGCTAGAGCCCATAGTTGTAGCTCATAGGAGAGATGCCCCAGTCCCTTAACTATCCTTGTTACCCTCTTCTGGACCTGCTCCAGGAACTCCATGTCTCTCTTGTGCTGAGGAGCCCAGAGCTGGACCCAGCACTCCAGATGTGGTCTCCACAGCGCTCAGCACGGGGGCAGGATTGCCTCCCTCATCCTGCTGGCGGTGGTTTTCCTAACGCACCCCAAGATTCTGTTGGCCTTTGTGGCCACAAGGGCACACTGCTGGCTCGTGGACAATCCCTGGTCCTTCACCACAGAGCTGCTTTCCAGCAGGTTGGCCCCCAGCAGCGAGGCCAAGTTGGCATTGAGGATCTGTTGCTTGTTTGCTTTTGGCCTTTCTGCAGATGCAAGCTATTAAAAGGGAATATATACTCCATGGCCTGAAATAGTATCTCTGTTACTGGGCTCCAGATACAAAAAGACATAATATAAGAAGTGTGTTATAAAAAGAACAAAATATTGACCTGTTCCTGTGGTGAATGGGCGTGAGTCGGCTCAAAGTGCTGTGCTGTTATTTTGCAGATCCCTGGGTAGAGATCACTGTTTATAAAAACAAACAAACAAAAAGCAAGCTAATTTAAAGCATTCCAAGTCTAGTTATCTCTGAGCTTCAGAAGACTGGACACCAACTAGTTCTGTGTCAGGAGTGCGATGTCCAGTTTAGATTTTCAGTCATAGCTTATACTTTCATGGACATTCAGGATAAGATTCATTCTGCCCTAGTTCTCAACAGTTACTTAATCCTAATAGAATTGCCTAGTCTGTGGGATGTCTGCTTTCAGATGTCCTTGAAAAATTTCTTAATCATCTGGCTTTTGGAAAACTTGTTTTCCACAGCTTCTGTTAAAGAGGGAACCTTATGCAATGAGGAATCCAACACTCATGGGGCCAGGAAGAGAGGGGGAGGGAGCACGACACTTAGGGGTTAGCACTTTCTGTATTTTACCCAATGTTTGCATAAAGTGTCTCACCCTTCTTTAGGCATCAACCAAAATTCTGAGGAAAGCAGATACCAATGCTCAGCCTGTCCCATCTGACTTGCTCTAGGCAGCTGTGAATGATGGAGTGAATGTGGTTTGACATTCAGTTCTCAGCTGCCCAGCTTTGCTGAGGCATAGCAAAAAGAAACTGCAGATCTAAGCTTTTAGGCACAGCCAGAAAAATTTAGTGTTGCAACAATACCTGTGCTTCAAAAACTTAGTTTTGCTTTTGGATCTAATGTCCACTCTGATTTACACGCACTGCCTGTGCTCTGTGCCTTAGTAGTCACCAGTGTGTATTTCTTTATCTCCAACCTTACCACTCCTGCTCCCTTACTGGGTTATTTTTATTTAGGCCTACAGCCTTTAGCAAGCAAATGTTTTTGGCTGGATTGAGTTCTGTATCAAAATGCCTTTTCCTTTAGGTACAAAAATTTGTAATTCTATCTAACGTCTCTTCCTTTTCAGTGGTCACTTGAAGGGTAAAATATCTACTAGTACCAAATGGTGTTTTGGTAATGGGGTACTGGTGCAGAATAAACACTTCTCCACAGCTTTTGTGTACCTCAAACAATTCCTCATTAGTACTGTTTATTCTAAATTGATCCTAAGGTTATCACTGGAGACCATTTCACTAGTGTCTATTAATACTGGGTCAGATTCTACAGCACTGATTACATCCAAAAAGTTCTAACTTGCATCAGCAAGTTCTGTTTAAAGTAATGGTAATTTAATTCCTCTTTGATTGCCTAATCTGGCCCACGTTTAGGGATGCAACAACATTTTTTACAACAATGGTAAGATGATAAAAAACTTTATAGAAAAGATTTTAAGCTCTTGAAGAAAGTGATAGCTGATGTCATAAGTATCATTCTTTCCAAATCCTTCTTATAGCACTGTAGGGTGGGAATCTTCTGCTGAAATTTGCCAGTATTTTCAGTTTCACACATCTTTTTCAAGGGGTTATAACCTTCCTAACAGTAGTTTGAGCAGAAGGTTGTTGTGGAAGTGTCTTTTCCTATCTTGGAAGAGTGATATTGGATTTAAATTGAAAACTAAAATAGCTGTTAATGTTTGTTAGGTACTTTTCTGAGATATTTGTTCATGTATTAAAATGGCATGTGGAAGCAGTTAGCAAAATGTTCACTTTAAAAAGAAGGAAGCATAGAATGGATGGAGAAGGATGAACAGTATCTTTTCCCACCCTTTTAACCATTGTAAGAAATCTGTTTTTAGCAGTGATATGTGTTGTGTCAGTACCAAAGAGGGGCTTGAGTGCTATGTAAATGGAGGCATCTGCTACACCTCTTTCAAAAGACCTGGCACTCTCTATTCCTGTTGAATGGAGGGCTCTCAGCCTCTCTCCTGGGGTCACAGATTGAGCCGAGAGTTAATCACAAATCCACAAAGACATGCTGCTGCGCTGCTCCCTGAGTGCCATTCTGACAACCATCCTAAGTGTGTCTGCAGTCCCTGTGCTCCCATCTAGTCTTCTGTCCGTGCTGTGCTTTCATTTAAATCTTCTTCCTTATGTTTTTTTTTCTGCATTGTATTTGTAAAAAGGGAAAAATACCCCCTCTTCATTGTCTTGCCAAACCAATTACAGCAGTGTAAATTTTTTAGCACTCCTAATTTTTTGAGAAGTCTTCTTGTACTTAATCTTCACTTGAATATAGGTCATCATACCTATATGGGTGACTTTACCTGTTCCCAATAAATTCAGAACCTTACCTGTCCACTTTGGGAAAAGATGCTTTAATGAATCTTCTGCTGCCCCTAGTTTTCTCATGTTAGCATTTTCAAATGTTATGGTAAGAATCAGGAGTGAAATTTATCATCTCTCAACTTGAAAACACTATTTCTAGTCTCATCCTTTTCTATTCACCGTGTGCTTAGGCACCTCAGCTCCTGCGGCCAGAATTCAGACTCACCTCATTTAGACACTGCCACTTGAAAGCTGACATGAAATCAGTCTGGGGTAGGGCTCTAACTGAAGAGAGGCTATTCAGTTCGCTGATCTGAAGGTGGAAAGATGAGTATCTAGAAGTAATGGTTTCTCTCTTTTACCTACAGAAGGATCCAGAGGAATTGACTTGACCACAGGCAGTAACTTTGTGGTGGTTATGTGATATGAGTCCTACTCCATTATTAGCATGCATATTAATAAGTATACACATTCAAGTATATTCATAGGCAACTATATTAGGGATGTGATGATGCAAAAAGGCTTGAGGGGAGAGATTATACTGCATGTTACCAGTTCCTTTTATGAGAAAGAGGGGGCATACCTAAAGCTACACACCATATATTAGCTGTTGCTAATAATGAGCACTTTGCTAAGTGCTCTCTGTGCTAAAAATAAGATGAGGAGCAAAGAGACTCCTGAAAATTTCAGTGGAGAGTTGAAAAGAGAAATATAAGAATTATTGTTAAGAGTTCACATTTGTTTATCAAGACTTTTAAAAAGAAATAATCCAGAGATTTATAGCAAAGATTGCAATTTTGGCCTAAAAAAGGAGCTAATGTTAGTCTTCTTTTGACATCAAAACCTTATTCAAAGTTCATGATCTACCAAGATTTCCTAACCTTATCAGGAGAACTTCAAAGAAAATGTCTGAGAGTGGGTGTCACCAGAGAAAAATAAATAAACAGGGACTAGCATAACTATAAAATTCAGCATGTGAAAAGGTACTAGGCAGACAGTCAAAATGACAAGAACAAATACACAAGAGGGCAGAACTCTGTCTGCCAACAGTTACAGCAGTATTGCATATCACTTGTGTTTCCGCTTATGGTAACGTTCTAGTACAGCTCACTTGATCTTTCTGGATTTAGTCCTGATTTTCAGTGATGTGAAAGCAGAATCATCCACATGTGCCTCTTGCTTTTACTTCTCCTTTGAACTTAGAGCTGAGGAAAGTGGAAACTTCTTGTGAGTGTTGAAATTATACCCTATGGAAGGTGGGGCTGAGAAGCAGGAGTTGAATATCTTTGTATATATTCTTCTTTTACACAAGAGATTATTTTTGAATGCAATCAAAACATTGGCCCTGGATCCTATTGCACCAAACAGTGGTGTTAAGGGTCCTCTGCAAGCCAGATGAGCAAAAGTAATGAAAACACTAGTCAAAGTTCAAAGTCAGATGTCTTGCTTCTGATGGGAAAATGCAGCAGATCTTGTCTTTCTCTGATTCTGTCTTTAATAACCTCAGCTGTTATTCAAGACATTTTAAAATACTTCAGTTGAATAAATAGTGCATTTTCAAATGCCAATTAATTTCTTCTGTGAAATTATTTATGTGTTAGAAAAAAGATTCTGAGTGCAAGAGTTATTTTTCCCTTTTTGTTTTTGCTTCAGTTTTGTGGAATACGTCAGCTCTATGCCTGGCTACCAACCGTCATTATCATTGCTGCTACAACTACAGGTATGCAAGAGAAATATCTCGAGAAAAAGCAGCTGTATCACCCTTAAAATAAAGAAGAAATCTGAATACTTGAAAGCCTTTTTATGTGCAGTTTAACACAAGCAATACCAGCCTCCCATTAGTAGCAGACCTGCCTGGTTGAGATATAAGACAAATATAAGGAAAAAATGCCTACAGTCCAGGGAGGTTGTTTTTCTTCCTTCTAATAGCCTAACTGGGCTATTTGTTGGTATCCTGAACCATTATTATTCTCTGAGTCTCATTAAAACAAAAGAAAACAAAACAAAAACCCTGCCTTTGTCTCAGGTCATTCCAGAACATTTGCCCTCTGCTGTAATGTATCCAGGCAGGAAATGTTTTTCTTCTTTTAAAATGAGCAGTGCAAGGATATTGTGAAGAAAACATGTAGGATAATATGCTATCAGCACCCTCCAGTTGTTTGTCATGGCCATTTTCAGCCCAAATGGGGACACTGAGTTCCCTTGAATTCTCACGGTGCTGGCAAAGTCATCTCTGTGTGACAACAAAAACCCAACAACCACTTCCTGATAAGCTTCAGAGAATTACTTTTCTCAGACTTATCTCACTGTTTAATTCCTCTGCTGAGAAGAAATGCAGTTTTACAGCAGACTTGCCTTTTTACTGTGTATTTGTCAGTGGTGACTGTACAGTTTTACCTTCTCACATGCTCTGCTTCTCTCTGGAGGAGATAATAATGAGGACATACTCTCCCATGTCCTGTGAATGGATGTGGCCTGTGCTTGAGGTCACTCCAAAACAGCAGACCCTAAATTGCAGTCATGGCTAGGGGCCTTTTCTATATAAAAAGCCTTGCTTAGCTGGAGGCAGCAGACTGCATAGGGTTGTGGCATGCCAGAGATGCACAGGAATGTGAGGCTATTTCATAAGCACAATTTCCAACCTCAGGATGTTTCTCCACAGCAATTCTGTGTTATAAAGCTAATATGGGTGCTTTAATGCAGAAAGCTGTATGTTCTGAAGACCAGCTGTGGTGCTACTTAGGCAAGGAGGGCTTCTCTCAGTTAGGTCACAGGACCAGAAGCAGAGGCAAGGGTAATCCTCCTTTTTGCACAGAGAAAAAGGGGAGAACTGACAGCAGTGGAAAAGTCCTCAGACTTCCTCAGACGTTTTCCTAGAGAAAGCAATTCCCAGGGTATTCAAGGGTCAGCGGCGTTGGCTGCTTGGTTACTTTATTGCACAACTTGTGACAGCTCTCCTCTATGCATATTTTGCACATGTCCACAACAAATAGCATTTATAATTGCACCCAGAACAGAAAGCAAAGCTCATTTTCAAACTGTGGATGCCAGCTGGCAAGAACAGAGCTTGTTTTCTTTCTCAAACCTAGACTTTCTTTTTAGACTTAGCAACTACCTCCCACTTGCTCTTGAAATATGTGTTTGATGCTTGGTAAAGATCACTGTGGTGATATTACTGATGAGAGGAAAAAGGTAGGAGGGTGGGCAGGATGATAGCCATAAATTTAGGAAACTCAAATTAAAATCTCTGTCATATACTTCCTGTGTTATCTTTGACAAATTACTGAGCCACAGAGCCACAACAGGCTTCATTTTTCTCATATTCTATGCTTCAATTTCACATCTGTCAAACGTGAAGCATAGGATTTCTGTAGCACAAGTTTATGTAAATTCGGATTGTGAAGTTCCTGGATATTTGCTGTCATGGGGGCCACATTGCTTTTTAAACTAAGACCTTAGAAAGAGATCATTAAGGTACATGGCAAGAGAACTTGCTTTTACTTATTTGTTTATTCTCATTGTGAGGAAGCTCAGTCTGAACACAAGAATAAATTCCGTGGAACTGCAGAAGAGGATTTCTTCATCAAGAACAGATGAACAAATGCTTGCAAACTTGTTGAGAGAAACTTCTCCTCTCTGTTAGGTTTTCCAGAAGAATAAATGTAAAAGAATGGTTGAAATAATAATTTTTTCTGGAAAAAATAGGGTTTCCTGTTGAGTAATCCAAGGCTTTATTGTTTCTCAAGAAGCAGAGAGCTGCAGACTTTTAAAAAAAAAAGAATCAACACATTAGTTAGCCCAGAGTAATAAAGTAACTGTTAACATTTCTTGACATGCCTCTGGAAGTATATTTATTGCCCAAAAAAGTCTCCAGTAACAGTTTTCTGACTAGTTTTGTTTGTTTTGTGGGATATAGAGTCTATTGATATGAGATGTAAGTTAAAATACATGAGGATAAGGAAGACTTTATCTCATTGAAATAATTATTTTGCTTTCTTCTTGCCAAATGCATATCCAAATCAATCAAGAAACTGATAAATAAAGGCTCAATCCTTGGCCCACACAGGTAGGAAAGAAAATGATAGCCTGTAGTCACAGTTGAGATGATGGCCTTTTCCAAATAACAAAACATACCCAAGCACTGTGATCCGTGGTCTTTTTTGAGAGAACTGGCTAAAAGATCAGCTTGCAATTATCTGATGTAAGTGCAGTGCTGTTGTAGGAGCTGTTGTCTGTGATCTAGGGCTGAAGGTAAGTGCCACAGTGCCCAGCACTGGCACAGTGTGAGCAGCACAGCAGAACGGCACATTTCCCACAGCTTGACCCAGGCTCTGCAACACCTTCTGGAAAGAGAGATAATATTTCAAGAGGATGAGTTAGTCTTCAGTTTCTTGCCTTAAAAGAGTAATTCCCAGGTTTATTAGAGCAGGGCAGTGATGAACTCTTTTGCAGCGGTGACAGCTTCAGAGTGATGCCTGTTTCCGACCCACCAATGTCACCTGCAAAAGTTTTGATGAGCTACTGCGGGAAGAAAACTTATGGGAACAGAGTTATTTTAATCAATGATTTTCTCCTCAAGCCTTAATGTTGTTAACTTCAAGAAGTCATCAGAATGCTGGCATGAACAGGAGACAATACTGATGGGTTTTAATGAATGTAAATGTGGGGAGGAACCCTTTTTCATCTTCTAAGAAACAGAAGGGATTAATCTAAAATGGCATACTTAATTAGACAAATCATGCCTTCTTTGGTGAAAGGCAATAAAATTATAGCCTGTGATTATTTCTATATTTCTGAATTAAAATGTTGATGCCATTAGCTAAGAAATACTTCAGTGACAGTTTGAAACAAATGTCTCCAATACGCTTTCAATATAGATTTTAAAGGTTCATTATTCTTGGTTTGTATTATGCCAGTTGAACATTAAAAATAGATTTTCTGAGGCTTAGGAAGCATGCATCCTTTACATGAAGATTAATCCCCAATAAACATGCCTTTAACAATCAGTTGGTTCACTCTATATGTACAGCAAGCAATTCAAGTCACAGAATCCTCATAAGATGCTTATTTTAAAGTACTATAATTTCCCTGCTTATCCCTGTACTTTCTTCTCTAATTCAATGGAAAACCGATTATTACATAGACATAAGAAATGTTTCTAATTTGGCTTTTGCCAGATCTCCTCTTAGCATGTATTACTTTCTGACAGATTGCCCCAGTTTAATATAGAAACTGCATAAATAAGGTGTTGTCAGAAAAAAAAAAAGTTTGTCAGAAAGAAAAAGTGCACCTGTTTTTTTCCTACAGAGAACAATTACATGTGAACAGATATATGTTTTCTGAAAGACATAATTCTGCCCTGAGAGCAGTGACAACTGATTGAGGCCTAAAGAGTTCAGAGTGGCTTCACCAAAGACTGGAGGCAGATTAGAATTTGTCCAGTGTCACATCACAGAGAAAATGTTCTAATGCAGATTCATTCAAAACCAACTGCAGCCATTTAAATTGGTTGTGTCAAAACAAGTCTTGCTACAAATTTTCTTAAGATTTGAAGACAAAAGAAGATTAAAAAAATCCAGATCTCAATTTTGTAGCTCAGTCAATCTTCTCCATTCTCTAAATCGTGGGTGAAAAGTGCTTTCAGGTAGAAACATTGTAAAAACAGGTGATGTCACCTTAAAATTGGGCAAAACTTGCTATTCTAGCTTAATTTAATTTTGAGTTCTTGCCTTTATTTTAACACAAAATTCCAATCAAATTAAGATTTGTTAACATAAAGAATTAAGCCAACACAGACACTTAGAAGAATAACAATCTTTTCCTCATCCTAATTCCAGTCATTTTGTGAGATGGAGTCTTTCCCTCTCAATCTGATACCAATGTATTGCCCATGCAATGCTGGTCATTTTTATCTCAATTATCTACACTTTTTCAGAAATTGTGAGGTATTTATGTAGAGCAATATATATTTGGCTGTACTTTTATTATTTCAAATATGTTGACACCTTCCAGCACAACTTTATAGGTATGGCATATTCCTTCTGGCAAGTGTACGGCTTTCAATCCCATCTCAGCTCTGTGTCTAAACAGGAAGGAGATTGCTTGTCTTGTCTCAGCTCTTCTGTGTCATCTTCACAAGTATTCAATATGGAAGTAATTATTTTTGTTTTCATGTCTTTTGATGACTTTAGATATACAAATGTCTTTGTCTGTATGTCCGCTTATCCTTCTAGGAGGGGAAGACCACAGCCTTCTGCACACTCTTGTACTGCTAAAGAGTTGTATGAAGGCAGTAGAAAGGAAATTACTTGCAGGGCCACTGTATGGGTTGCCCCAGCAGGGTTTGGTGTAATCCATCTGACTACACTGCCTGTAAAACCGAAGATAATGGTAGAAGAGTGCCTAGAGGGTAACCCTAGGGCTAAGCTTTCTGAGAATCACAGGCCTTGTGGTAGAGAAATTGCAGAACCTGAAGCTTTTGCAAAGCCAGGGAATGAAGTCCTGGTATCATTTAAGGCAGCAAGGATTTTGCTAGTGATGCTACCACGTATATCTGTTCAGGTGAGATGCATGGCCCTTGCTTCCAGCAAACCTCTGGGTATCAACAGGTCTAAAGAAGAGCAGGGGAAGGTAAAAATTCTTCACAGCTGAATGATATGCAGGAGGTGTGGCTAGAGACCAAAAAAAAAATCATTTTCCCTAGACTATTTTCAGTCATCTGTGGTTTTGTTGCAGGTCAAGCAAAAGATGTAACATTTTTTGCTTGTCAGTTGTGCTACAGAGGATCCCGTGCTTAGCCCACAGTACTTTGCCATTCTTTCTTTTTCCTTTCCTCCCAGAATAGCTCAGACCTGAGGTTCTCCAAGCCTGGGTTACTTCACAGGGCTTTTTTAACCCAAGCCCCTGGGCCAGACAGCGCGTGTAGCATCAGGCTGAGAGTAAGCCTCTGGGCAGAATGCTAATGGTCAAGCTGGTGACCCACTTTGCACAGCTGACAGGTGTGTGCTTCCTCTGAGGCTGTCCCTGCTGCAGGGAAGGTCTGGGCTCTCAGAGTGGGGGGTGGGTGTGTGTGTACAGCTGCTCATAGGAAGTGGAGGAGCAGACCTTTCTTGTAAGCAAGTTGTCCTATTAGCCCTGAATTTGAGACTGACCTTTTCTTTTCTGGTGGAATCTGAGACCAGGTGGCCCTTCGCTTCTTGAAAATGGGCATCTGGCTGTGCACAGGGCTCATGTGATGATATTAATGATTGGTGATTAGTACAAGGAAATACCAGGCACATGGCCTGTTCTATAGGGGGCCATCAAGCTAGACATGGTAGCTGTATTTCAAGAAAATGCCTAATAGCCTAAAGGCTTTCTAATAGAATTAAGAGTTTTATGATCTGGAGTAAGGTAATCAAATCTCATGCTTCAGGGCACACGCTGATCTCCACAGGAACCAGGAAGGCATTTCCCACCATGAGAGCTTTATGCAGTTGTCTGGGTGGTTTCCATCCTTTCCCAGATTGATGGTAAATGGAGCCTGTTGGAAGCAGGACACTTGAACTGCCTGGAGTGACCTCCACATACCTGTGTCCCCATGTAGCTCTTAAAGAGCTAAAGATTTCGAATCCTATGGAAATGAATGCATTATGACAGGAAAGCTCCTGCGAAAAACCTTCAAAGTGAAACCCTAGGCCAGCTTTCAGTCTCTATTAGGTAGGTGCAGTGCTCATTGAATTCACTCCCAGAACAGAGAACAATATTTGGCAAGCTGCTTCTAGTGAGGAAAAATGATTAATGTCATATGTCAAGTGCTCATAAAACGGTGTGGCACTTGTACACAGTGCCTTTTCTCATCTTAAGTATGAGGCTAGTCACTGCATCAAAGCAAAGCAGAGTGTTCACAGCATTGTTTTTGTTCTCTAGCTCCTAACACACTGTCATGCCAGCCAGCTTCTCTGTATGCCCATCTGATAAAATCTGTGCTGTTTTGGCTGCCTCCTGCTCCTCTTCTACTTTTAATTGTCTCTGTGGCTTTTTTCTTCCCTTTTTTGTTTCTCTTCTCATTCTCTTCTGCCCCACTGAAGGAAATAATTTGTCAGTTGTTATTGAAATTTTTACTTTGATCTGGATAATGTAAAATATTTTAATCCAGAATGAAATATGAGGCTACCACTTTGTCAGTAGAAAAAATGGCTTTTTTTCTCATGGGAACATTTATATAGACATATATATATATACACATAATTAACAGTAGCATGGACGAAAGCAAATTGCTTCAGCAAGGCAGCATTTACCATCAGTTCAAGCCAAGACTTCTTGATTTTTCCTGCTTGGAACACAATGTTTAAGTATATTTTTCTTATGATGTCACAGTCAATGTCCCTTTCAGGCCCAAAGTTAATATCCCTTTTGACACCACAGTCAGTATTTTCCCCTATTAATATCCTATACTCTTGTCATTATCTTTCCCAGCCTTGTAAAAGTTGTGATGATGCAGCTGAAGAAGAGTTTTGAAAAGCTGTATCTCAGACACTGAGATCATGAAAAGCAATTGGCTCCTCACACACTTTGTGAGTTTAATGACCCAAACAACTTGAGTTTTTGCAAAATGAAACCTAGGCCTCTGTCTGAGAGAAGGAAGACAAAGTAGTCAAATTACTCTGTTGTTGCTTTTTCATTTATTAGTTAAAAGGGGGGAACCCCCCACCCCCATCCTCTGTTCAGTGGAAAATATAGCAATAGCAAATAAGTAGGTACAAATACAGTGCAGACCATAACAGTGTTACCTTTGTCATTCTGCATGGAAAGAGCAGAACAAGGTGAAATAATTCACGGAAAATGCTACTGCTGGAGAAAAGCCTCCAGTATTCATGTTTGGATCCACCCAGAAATGCTGGGACACACAAGCTCTCAAAACTGCACGTTTGAGGTGAAGCACAAAAGCAAAGAGTGACAGCGTTTCACACAATGGTCACTTGTACCTGTTTCTCTAATGGGGGACGAAGATGTTTCGATTCTGCTTTACACATCCTTGTGAAATTGTCATGATTTCCTTTTTCTTCCCTAGGGTTGGATACAAATTGAGAACTTGAGAAATCTGAAGAAGATGATGAAGAGTGGATTTTAAAAAGTGGTTTGAAGAAGGGAGAGTGATTAACCTGAAGTGGGAAAAGACTGAAGTGGGAAAAGATTGAAGCTGTGACTTGTGGCGCAGGAGGGGTGGAGTTCTAAATGGCCTTGGAGAAAAGGACAAGAACTGTTATCCTCCTATAGGAAAAAAAGGAAATCCAGTAGACAGATAACAGAATATGGTCAGAATTTTTGTTAACGGTTTTGCTTTTTGTGAACCAGAATGCTTCAGTACTAGAAAGCAGTGGAAGCAGAGATTATGAGAAGCACAGCTGCAGCAATACAGGACACAGCTGCAAACAGCTTCTAGAGCATGTTTTATTTGCTTCTTTGCTTCAGCAGAAGACCACCGTACACTCAGCAAGAGAGACTAAAAAGTGGTTCACAATCATCAGCCACTCAGTCAGACACACTCTCCTGGGCAGAGTGAGTTGGGTGCACAGCCTGCAGATTTTTCAGTGGCTTGAAAGGTAAGACGAACAGAGTATCTGGGCGGGGAGAGAAGCATGCAGGAGATGTGAGAAGGTGAGTCTGTTCCACCTAGGACGATTAAGGAGCCAGCTTTGTTGCCATTGCAACATCACTTACAAAACACAAGCCCAATCCCTAATGAGCTTATCTTTAAAAATAAGAGAAAGCCTTTCTTGCCTCAGAGTACTTGTTATGTGCTCAGAATGTGCTGTTCTCTTTCCAAAAGCTTTTCATCTTTAAGTGAGTTTTCGCCAACCGGTCTGAGACGGAGCTCTGTGAAACAGCATGGCAAAAGAACAAGGCTGCATGCCATTCAACTTTAATAAGTCATGGGAGAAGATATTGTTTAGCCTTGCAGAGTTTATACTCTCAGATTTGTAACTGTAAGTAATTAAAAGGAAGCAAGCGATCCTGGACCTGTCTGTGCTCCAGCTCTTACGGGGCCCAATGTCTCGCATCTGGCATGGCTCAAGGGTCTGTGTCCTTTTTGAAAGGGAAGGGACTAATTGGGCTGGCTACTCCTTGCTAGTGGTGCAGGCAGCTCCGTGGGCAGTGGGGAGAGTTCATGGGGTCTCCAGGCTGGCTAGGGAAAGGGAAGAACTTTAATAAACTTTTCCCCTCTTGCAAAGCAGATTTTTTGGTCTGTCGCCATCACACCAACTCCAGTATTTCAGAGGCTCATGCAAAGCTTTGGATCCCAAAGATCTGGGCTGGGGAGTGAGTGCTCAGGCAAAGCCACAGCAGAGCAGGTGTGACCAGAAGCTGGGAGCAGGCTGGGGAGGCACGCAGAGACTGAAGATCTCCCTGAGTCTGGTCTGGCTTGTAAAATGCACTAGGGCAGGATCCTGGAGTTCTAGTCCTCATATGACCCAACCTCTATATTCCCCACTGCATCATCATTTAGGCTTTCTCAAAGGTGTGTTCTGGTTTTGTCACCCACTGTTTGAGCTCTCCATATGATTACAAGTGTACCTATAGCCACTAGACCTATATTCTGAAGTAGGCATGAATATTCTTTATCAGATTTTTTTTTTTTTTTAAATTTTAAGGGGATAAAAATTGTAGTGAAAATGTGTGTCATCTGAGAAGGGTTTTCTCAGTCATTTGGTCTGAAAAAGTGTGGGGCAGCACACACTATGCACTGTTATCTAGATTTTAGTAAATTCAGAGACAAATACAAAGTACTTCCATTGTTGAAGAGCTGTTCTATAGCTGAGCATATGTGCTAAAGCACAGTGGAAAAAATGCTAACAAAAGTGCCTGGTGTCGAGAGCAGTTCAAATACAGCAATGGCAACAGCCTGGCTGCTGATGCACAGTCCTGCCTGCTGCCTTCTGGAGTTTGGTTACCAGCAAAACACTTGGGCTCAGAGCCACAGACCTCGAACCGGTCGTATCAGAGCAGAGGATGATTTATTTTTGTTAGGTCCTGCCTGCAGACATTTGATCAATCATTTAAAGAGGTTAAGTACTACTCCAGTGGAGGCATGTTGGTTATCTTCTGGCAAATTTGGGACAATAATGAGGAATTGTGGCAAAACTACTTAACATTCAGGACCACTGAGACAAAACACAGGCCTAAACTAAAAGAGAAGAATACAGCATCAAAAGAAAGAAAGGCTGTCACTGGTTCATAAGGAGAAAAAGGAAAACCAGGTAACATCATCATGACAGGAAAAAAGTATCTATAGGGCATCAGCTATTCTTCAGGAAAGAAAAAAATAAATGATAGAATGAAAGGAAGTATTGACACTTAAGGTAAAGGCTTCAGTCACAGTGATGGAAACTTTCTTATTAGAGTATAGATTGTTGAAGCATTAGTCTGCTAAACTTCTGTCTGAGACCAGTGGACATATCTTTGCCAGTCAGAATAGAGGAAGGGCTAAGCTGTACTGTGGGTGCCATTTGTCACAGAGGATCCACCACCAGCAAGAGTTTATGCTTTTGGCTGGAATATCCTTCCCCAAGCACCACTGCTGGCTCTGCCTCTGTGTTCTGGAGCTGACAGGATTGATGATGAGCAGACACACAACAACAAAAAGAACAAAGTAAATACTTCTGCCTCCTTCAGGCCCATTGAAAGCTGTTCACAGTCTAACTTCATGCTCAGAGTATTTCAGAAAGCCTCTTCACTGTCCTCCTACAGTAAGGATCCCAACACCTTAACCACAATAACACATCATGAGTAATTTTACTGATGGCAATGGAACATTTAACACTCTACACATAGAATTTAAACCAGTTTACTGCCTTGAATAGTCTATCTCCATTCTACAAGCTCTTCAGATGACAAAACAGATGATTTGCATGCAAAGTCCCCACTGGGAATGATCCTAGGAGTGATCAGACCACAGATCATACCTAGGCATTATTTGGGGGTGCTGGCTGGCAGAGCCCTAAAGCATACCTGGGAGCCCTCTAACAGGGAACTGCAGAGACAATTGATTCCAGTGGTTGGGACTGTTCTGGTCACTGTGTGACTTACTAACACTCACATAGTCTCATTGTCTGAAGTGGTGTGCTCCAGGGAGCTTCTCAAGTCCAGGATCTGGATATATGCTCCCTTGCCTCCCAACCATGTTCTGAAGAGAGAGAAAGGCAATCTCATGATCTGGGAAGGAGACTTGAATACAAAAGTGAGAAGGGTGACTGACTATCCAGACAACTGTGGGATCAGAGTGCTCTGGCACACATTTCATCATTGGTCACAGTCACTCTGATAAGGTATTTCCTTATTTTGTGCCAGTCCTAGACCTACTTAATGTTTGTGACAGCAGGCCTTCATCTGCATCTATTTTTCTTCTGAGCCTTTTCTATGGAAAATGGCTATGTTTGCCCTTGAATTCCTTCCAGAACACTATCTGGGCAGGAACAGTTCCATAATTAAACCAAACTATTTCAGTACACAGGAATAACTGAGTGCAATTTCTCTGAGAAGAACGATGTATATGATCCCAATGGAAGCCTGGAAAGACTTTATCAGCATGTCAGAATAATTTCACAGCTTAAGCAGAGAAGCCTAGAATAGACTCATGAGCTGCATGTGTATTACTAAGAGCTTTTCTATATTTTTTTCATTGCACTTGCTTAAAAATACCCTGTATGGAAACAAAGAAAATTGTGTTGTTAATTGCACATTGGGCAAACACTTGAGAGTTATGTCTTGAGCCCAGCAATGTGACCACTGCTCCGGCTGAGAACTTCAGAGTTCATCAGAACTGCTCAAGTGATGGTAAGTGGAGGTTCATTTTCTCCCATTGCATTCATGATGTGCTTCACACTACTAGAGACTTTAATGGTGTTAAAAGAGGTCAGAAGGGGTTTTGAATCTCAGAACATCTGTCCATCAAGGCCCACTTCTGGGGTCATGACCCCACTTTCAATTATAGTGGCAAGCTTGCGCATAAAAGTAAGGTTGTGACCCTTGTTTAGGAACTAGTGGCTTAAAATAAGCTCTGGGGAGAGGGAATAAAAAAACATTTGCAAAGCAGTGTATACTCGGAATGCGTGTCAAGTGTAGGGTACTTTCCAAAGAGACAAGACTAGGGTGAGGTCATGCAAACATGCAATGCATTGTATTTCTGTTTAGGTCATTCTTTTTCTCCATAAAAAGGGAAGAGCTAACCATTCTCAAGATGGAGTGAAATATAGTAGCTGCAGAGTTCTGTTTATTTGGTAATTTAGGTCTCTCTTCTGCATTTGAATCATCAAAGTGCAGGAGTTACACACCCAGAAGTATATAGTAAAATTTTCCATTGGAAACTGGGAGTTCATTTGTTGGAATTCAGGATAGAGTGTATGCTACAGAAGATTAAGGTGTTAGCCAGTCAGAGGATGACTGTGAAACACAGACAGGACCAGTCCTGAACAAGTCACATGTCATCCTAAGATTTATCAGATATTATGTTTTCAGCATAGTCTGGAGATGAGTCCAAACCATCACTGGGAATTTAACCTCTGTTTAAATATATTTTCTAATACATTTTCTTCAGCAAAGTGAATTTAAACAAAACATGCAGAGAGGATGATTGAAATGGCCAGGGGATGAGAGTTCTGTCTTGCAAGGTAGACAGTGAGGACAGTGAAAGAAAGCATGGGTTGCACTCCCTAAGTACATTGGTGACCGAAGGAAAGCAGGGGAAGGAGGTCTCCAAGCTTAAAAACCATTTTGCCCAGATTTTCTTTTT
>VZRL01004293.1:307461-319452 GCA_013397895.1 Origma solitaria | reverse complement strand
TTTTAAAAATAAAATCAATAAAAGCAGCTCTTCCAGACCCAGGCTGGAGAAGACTCCTCTGGAGGAATGTGTCACACAGAGAGATAGAATTGAAATGTCCTTCCAAACATGAGAAACCTTTCCTGATCACCAAAATCTGTCAAAGGCAAATACCCTTGCAGTGACTCTGCATAGCTCCCTCAGCATTCATGAGTGTATCCCATTAGGTCCCGTGGAGTTACGCTTGTCCAGTTTGTTTCGAAGTTCCCTGATTTGATCCCCATCCTCCAAGGGTAAGTCTTCCTTGTGGTAGACTTTCCCACTGATCTCAGGAGCCTGGGATTCCTGAAGACTGTTTTTACCAGTGCAGACCGAGGTGAAGAAGACCTGAACACCATGTCCTTTTCTGTGTCTCTCAGCAAAGGGCAGCTGGCCTATTCAGCAGCAGGCCCACATTTTCCACAGCCTTTTCTTGTTGCCTTCATGTCTCTCACCAGAATCAGCTCCAGGTGGGCTTTGGCTTTCCAAATCCCATCTCTGAACAATAGAGCAATGTCTTTGTGTTCCTTCTGTGTCACTGCTCCCTGCCTTGACCTCTCTTATGCACTCTTTTTATATTTGAGGTTGATCAGGATATTCTTGTTCATCCTTTCACACCTCCTGTCACCTTTCATGATTTCTTTCATTTCAGAATGGGCTGTTCTTGAGATGGGAGGAGGTGATCCTGGAAAACCAGTAAGAAGCACCAGCGCAGTTGAAGAAAACCAGTGAGAAGCAGCATGGAGCAGAAAGAAGCCAATGAGCACAGAGCGACAGGCAGCAGCTCTTATGAGCACAGTCCAAATTTCAGGTCCACCCACTGCTTCACTGCAGGAATTAGGGTGGATCGAGCATGTCCTACAGCAAGAATAAGGGAAATTGAGACTAAGAATTAAGGAGGAATAGGTGTTTGACTCAAGGTAAGCCTGTGGAAGGAGAGGAAGAGATGGTTACTAAGCGTTTGATTTTTTATATTATCTCTTTTTTTCTGATACGTGGATCAGTGACAAAAATTTCCAATAATTGGTAATTAATTAAACTAAGTAAAAATTACCCAGTTTTTGCCTTTGATGCAGGCAAGTGCAATAGCCAAACCTTCATTTCGTGACATCATGGACACCCTTTAGCATATTCTGCTTTGATAGAGTGGAGATGCATTAAAATCTTTGAAAATAACAGGTAAACTCAGATTAAGACTCTTTGCCTTGTCTAAGTACTCTGAAGAGGGTTCTGCTATGTATTAGGGGAAAGCCAGTTGAGCTTTCGCCTAACATACACAAACCTAAAGGAAGCTTTGACTACATTAATACTCTGCTGACCTAAAGCTGATTAATGCAACCAGCTGATAAACTGGTTTGAGTTTCCTCCTGCACTTCTGTAATTGCTTGGCTTTCTAACTACATCTGGTTTATATCTGTTTCAGAGCCATGGAGCAGACACACAAAAGACTGCACCCATCTCTAGCTATTTCCTATTTCTTTGTATGTTAAAAAAAATGCTAAGTCTGAAATTGAATAAAAAACAACAAAAGTAATTAAATAGCATAAGTCTTCTAATACAGTTTCAAAAACTTTTTAAAATTAGATTCATAACAAGCTTAAGAACTCAGAAAGGGCATGGTTGATCAGAGGATTCCTCTACTACATGGCCAAGAAGAGACGCATGTGAAGACATCCAGATATATCAAAAAGTATTCTGTCAGATCCTCACTAACAAAGGACTAGATAGCATGTCCATGTCAGCATGTTGTACTGTCAGAGAGTATTAATTCTCTGTTCAACATCCTAAATATATGAAAGTCAGTGGGAACTGGAGTGGCAACACCTTCTAGGTGTAGGTCAATCTTTTTTTCCCCTACTGAACCAAAGTCATCTAGCAACCTAGAAACACCCCTGTTCATTTTGGCTGATTCTCTTGCATTTTTTGGCTTTTTTTTCTCCCCAGGTGCAAGGGAGGATGAGAACTTGCTGAGTTGGTTTTGAAAATTTAAAATGTGAAGAAAGGGAAATTAGACCCTGGCTGTGGTTTAAATGGAAATGGAGATCAGCGTCCAACACTTTCAAGCATAATGGGTGTGTATACATTTTGGGAGCAGCTCTCTAAGTTTGATGTAAGTCAGTCTGCTGGTGTAATTCTACCATACCTTGTCCAGATTCCTGTCTGCATCTATGTTTATTTTAGAAAATGTCTCTTCTAGAATTAAAAAAAAAACAAAACAAAAATTTTGTTGTTCTAGCACAGTTCACAGTAAAATCAGGATTAGAATTCTGCTTCTTAAAAACAAAGGTCTGCTCACAGCTGCACTGACTAAGCGACTTCGTCCCTTGTTACTCTCTGAACTCTTAAGCAGACCCAGAGTTTTACCTACCACCCCAAAGCAGTGTGTGAAAAGAAAGGCACTGTAGAAAGCTGGGTGGCTGCTAGAGTGACTAGGTGACTTCTGATTACAAATGCAGGTGGGAATGGAGTCCCGATGGATGCCTCCAATTTTCATGCTGAGGCTGCTGCATAATCCCATGGCTCCTACCAGAAATAGGAGAAGATTGGCTAGATGCAGCTTCAGCACATATGGTGAACAACATTTCTTGTTGCCATCTATCTTGTTTGTACATGGGACAGTTATCTGTGATTGAGGGATCCTTTTTCACTTAACAACCTCTGCACTTACACTGAATTCGAAACCAGAACAGGTTTTTACAGTTGCTGTTGAGATCCAGAAAGAGTTCTGTGGTATTAATGGAAGAAAATAGGTCTCCAACATTAATTTTTTTTAATATTTAAGGGGATGGATTGCTATAGTAACTGATTCAGGAAGCACTGAAAATGATGGAGCAATCTAGAAAATACTCTACTAATGGCCTATACAGAACCCTGAGCAATGGTGAGTATTATTTTGTCCTGGATACTCCATTCATAACAAGTAATTTATTGTAGTAAGTTTCCTTCTGGAAAGCTTTGTCTTGTGGGTAGATGTCTGCCAAACTCACCTGAAGACAGGGTTTGACCTGTGTGTTCTCAAAGTTTATAACCTTGGAGGATGCAAGTCTTTCAAGTACATTGGTCTTTACCCTGCCAAAACAAGCTGAGAAATATCACTCTAAAAATAGCACTGTCTTTTGGCTCTGTGCATTCTTTAAGTAAGACATTCCTAAAACTTAAAATAATTAATACATTAAAAAAAAAGTTATTCTGCAGAAACAGACTGCAAATCTGAAGAGGATTATCATTATTTTCATTTTTTAGTCATCTTTACTCCTTTTAAGATAAAATCCTAGCAGCTCTTTTTTATATACGATGGTTTGGGTGGGATTTATTTAGTTTGTTTGTTTTTTTATTTTAATTTTGTTGGGGTCCTAAGATCTCAGATGATAGAGATTCTACCTGGAAACTCTGAATAAAACAGGATCAATTTGAGTTAGGTACTTATAGTATAGAGGGATGAAAGGAATGTGTCCCCAAAGAGATAATATTCAAATTACTTTCTCCTCCTCTTAAGTAAATTCCCTGTCTCATCTCTCACTTACAACTGAACTGGAAAATCTGGTGCCTTGCTCCATTGGAAATACCTGCTGAAACATTAAGTACTTCCTACAACATAAGCAAAACTAATGTTCAATGATTTGACCAAAATGTTTTCTTGCCTGGAGATATTCTGTCATCCTTCTTGTCATGACATTGAGTCTGCGTAAATGCACTTTTGATACAGATGTGCTATGCACATGTTTTGCAAGTTAGGAAACGTGAACTTTTCACTGAGAGGTGAATTGTTTTGTCAGCTGAATAAGCCTGGGAATAAAACAGAAGGCAAAAATCTACAAAGGAATTTAAAACTGTAACTCCTTTTTAGGCACCAATGCTCATCATGAAACAGATGGAATGACAGGAACCGAAATACCTGTGTGGATCTTGGCCTATATCTTGTTGATCCTCGTCCAGTGCCTTGTCTTGATGGCTTTTCTTTCTCTAATCATCTCCATGTTTCCTGGAGTTCTGATTTATAGCTATTTCAAGATTCACCTTGTGATACAAGAATGAAAGATGATAATTATCTCCGGGCTTTGAGACCTCATCTTGGTAATGTGAGGTCTGACACACCTCACAGTTTATTTGAGAGGTCCATCAGTGTGCTGGCTTTGAAGGTGCCCTTGGACTGGTTCTTATGTGAACTTGGCTGCATGTCAGCAGCATGACTGCACAGTTTTGGAGAGCTTGGAAAGCTCCTTTAAAGGCTTGCAAAAGGGAAAGGCCTCATTTCAGCACATTTTTACCAGTGACATAATCTTCTCTTAATATTTTTGTACATAAAGCATTGTGTCATTTACCAGGTCAAGAAAGTCATTCCCAAAGAATGTATGCCTGTGGCTCTGGGAGAGGGGATTTTTAAACAAAAAATTGTTGTTGCAGTTCAGCAGCTTTCCTGGGTGTCTCGTTCTTTAGCTGATCCACATTCTTTCCCAGTGAGAAAGAAGATGATAAGGCACTAGTGTCTATTTATAACTTGCAGGGAGAAATGCTTGTTTAGTGATGCAGTACTTAGTGAAGGAAAAAGAGAGAGAAAACAGCCCAGTCCTAAACACTTGCCCTGAGTTTTGTTGTAGGTTACTCCTCTGTGTTGGCATCCCTACTCTTCTGCGGAGGGCACCATGTGCGACTTGGCCTTTGAGAGCAAAATAAAACTACGTGCTCAGGACTGCGCAAAATGAGTCACCAGGAAACCATGTGTTCTTTTCATCTCCTCACAGTTTTGTGTTTGATTTTTGTTCCTCCGAGAGTGGCTATTTATGTGATGGTAGTACTTAGAGGCCCTGATCCAAAGTGAAGCCTGCATTGTTAGGCTGTGTGCTAATACATGGTGAGAGACAGGCTCTGCCCTTAAAAGTCAGTGATCAAAGAGACCCTGGCAGCTAAAAGATAGGAGAGGAAATGGGTATCATGTGACTGTTCAAAAATTATGTCACAGTTCAAACACTTGCATACTGAAGTATGATTTACTCTTCATCTTCTCCCTCCAAACAGTTAAGAATTACATGGAAGGTAAAACAAAGCTCCAGAGGCAAGAATTTGACCTCAGTGAAGAACTCTGGTCATCACTTGCTACTCCTTGATCATTGCCTTGAGTTACATGAGAAAAAGAGAGATCTTGGGTATGTTTTCTACAGACGTCCTCACCACAGTGGTATGAAGATGACAATTTTCCAGCCTTGTTGATTTTGTGACCCTACTCCTTTACTTTCAGTTTAAATCTCCCACATTGAATATGTATGACATCAGAAATGAATTGTCATCAGCTCAGAGGTAGCCTCCATAGAGAACAGCTTTCTTTTTAGCATCATGTTCAGATGGAATTGTGTGAGAATTCACAAGGAATGTCCTTTTTGCCAGGCTGGTAGTCTAGGGTGCTTGTTTCTTAATCTGTCAGGGAATGGATGGGTAATTTTATTCTTTTTCTAAGAGGTGGGAAAAGCTCAGTATTAGGGAAGGAATATTAGGAACAGACAGCACAGCTTTACCAAATTTTCAATGAACATGACATTTTTCTTTCTATGAGGTCTGTATCCATATTGTTTCACTAAGCAGAAGAAACAGCAAGGCACCACTTCAGCCACACAGGCTGTCTTCTTGGATGTCATTTCATGGCATGTCTGGTGTGCTAATATCTCTTACGTAAAAGATTTGTGGAGTATGATTTGAATAAAACCCATTTTCTAAAGATATCAGAGCTCTGTTGGAGTCACTTCAAAGTGTATTGACTATATCAGTGGCTGACACCCTTTTTAAAGACTTTGGTAGGATGATCTTTTAATTCCCCACAAATTTAGTAAAATTGTACTCTTTACTGTAAGAAGTTTTCATTCTGGGCTAGTCAGGGAAAGTCAGTCTCTACATGCACCTATAAGTATTCCAAGTAGAAAAATTTGAGGAAACTATAGTCCCATTTATTTAATTAATTTGTTAATTAATTTATGGCATTTGTTTTTTATTATCCTGAAAACTAAGCTGAGTTATGAGTAGTACTGCTCTGGAAATTTAAGCATGTGATGGACAAAAGGAACTTCATGAATGCCTGTACCAACTCTAATGGAAAAGTGAGCTATAAATTCCCTGCCTAGTGCTTGTACTAAAAATACCTTTTCAAAGTGATGTCTGCATTGTGCCTAGGAGCCATAGCTCTTGACTATCAAGACAATGTGGACAATATTGTTGGGCAAGTTCAAAAGGGGGTGACTGTTCCACAAATTTGTGGCCTCTTTAAAAGATGATAGACCTGGAAAAGACTGGTTGCAGGTATGTTCATCAGTTTTGTCAATATCAACCCTACAATTGCCTAACTTTTGTCAAGGTTTTCTCAGGTATCATGTCAAAAGAAAGATTTCAGTAGGGATTCGAAGAAGACCAGTAAAAATGCTTTGGTTTTGAGACTGCATTTTAAAATTGAATTATGTGGAGCTACGTGACTGGAAAAGATGGAAGTCAACTGTCAATATAGGTGAAATACGTAGGATGTAGGAACTCAATAGTGAGGAGCCTGCAATTTTCCTCTGATGTGAAAGAGTGAAGAAACATAGTTTAATTTCAAGAAAGAAGTCACAGTACTCTAAGAGATGGATTAGGAAAATGATCATTGCACAAATTTTCTGGAAGGCTAGGAGAAGGGTAAGCCTGTATGAACAAATGCAGAGGAAAGAAATGGATATATAAGGTGGCGTGGCTGGGCAGCACATCCATCTGATAGACAAGTAGGTCTTTACATACTTTTCCTGCAGAAGTGAAAGAGGCCAAATGACAAGGAGCTGCTTGCCAAACAAGTGCTCCATGCAACTGTGACTTGAAAAACAGGGATTTCTTTGGCTGTGAAAAGCACTTCTCCAACTTACTCCCTATAAGATAACCCTCTTCTGAATGTCTCTAGTTGGAAAACACAGAGGAAATACTAGTCTGTGCTCTGTTTTCCTTTCCTGCAGGGGACGAATGCCCAGGAAAGGAGGCGGTGACACAGGTATAAGGGACAGATGGCAGAGCTCTTCCCACAGCTTCTGAAGTGGCCAGAGACTGCCCTGGCTTGTGGGAGTTCCACAGCAGTGAATCCTTCTGCCTGGCAAACACTCACTTCGTGTAATGCAAGATGAATGAAGCAAACCAGATAATTTGGCCTTGAGATGCTGCAATTGTGAACAAATTGTCCAGAATAAAAATATTTAGAAGACACAAACCTGCAATCCTCCCCAGCTCTGGATTTTCCTTTCCCCATGCTGTATCCATTAATTTAGATATTTTGAGCCATGGCTTAAGGAGGGCCTTAACTCTGCGGGTACTGACTGCTACCAGTTCATACAATCACTCCATGGGTGGGATTTTAAAAAAATGCTCTGAGGTGGCCCGCAACAGAATCCCATTTTCCTTGTGTAATTCATTGGGTAAAGGATGGAATTTTCTTTTCCACACTCACTTGCATTAATGAAGCAGGCCAGGCTGTAACAGATAACTGATGTCACCGCAGTTTGGAAAGCATACACTTAAATGAAAATATAATGCAGCCTTTTTACAAATTGTGAAACTGGACAGCTTGCAACCATCTGGCATTGCACCTCTGAGACAACAATGGTAGGGACAATGTTGTTCTTTCTGTAAGAGTACTACGCTCGAACTGTGACCACTACAGAAAGACCTTTCTCAAGTTGAACTTTAGTCAACTTTCACAACTGCATGGGAAAAAATAAATGCCATTTCCGGTGCAGGATAAAATATTCGCAACTTTTACATCCTTAAATCACACCATATGTCTGCTTGTATTTGTATAAGCAGTAGTAAATACTGTGCATCTCAGCCCCCCTGCAGAAACTTCACTGTGAAAGATTAAATACAATGTAGACCTTAGTGAAAACAAAAAGAAAAGCCAAAGAGATTGAAAGCAGCGCACAGAGAAGTTGCATGCCAAATAAATTTCCCCTGAGTTGGCTTTGATGGCCCAGGTGAAGACCTCTACATTAGGTAACAGCACTACTTCTTTCTAGTGAAAACTTGAGAACAACTCCAGTAATTGGTACTCTCAGTCTAGAAAATCTTGGTGGTTACTGTCAGTATTTCTGTATTTCTATAGTAGCTCACTGTAACAATATTGTATAAGAAGCATTTGCTTTTTCATTTAAAGCCTTATTACGAATGCAGGTCTTGAGGGCCAGAACAATCCAAAGAGTCAGTGGATGGAGTCACACCTGAGGATCTGCAAGTCCAGTTCAAATTCTGACCCTGGATCAAATAAGGAACCTGACAGTCTTCTCTCAACTTTTGTTTTTGCTGTCCCCCAGGCTGACACACCTGATGATAGGCAGTTTCTGCTCGGAAAATATTCCTTTCCATCTTTCTGAAAGTGTTATGGAGCTGTCTGGGGAAGCTCACATGAGGACTGCTGTCACATCCACTGCTACGCAGCACAAAGTGGAGAATGTACTTAGTTTAATATACATGCTTAACTGTTGATAGAAATGGGACATAGGCGTATGTATAGTGTTTGAATAAAGCCATGTGTATCTTGGAAAGTGTAGCCAAGGTGACAACTCAGACCTGCATCCTGTATTTAAAATTAACTAATCTTTTTTCTTGGTCCAGAAAGGCTAATTTCTGTCATGATTAGAGCTAGCAGAGAAACACTCAGTGGCAGCATCAGTTCCTCTGACATCTGTTGTCCAGTCAGAATAGAAAAGACATCGGCCATTTGGAAAAGCTTCTGGCTTTTCAAGCAGGCCTGCAGGCCTCTTTCCTGCTCCCTGCCTGGTGGCTCTTCTGTGGAATATTCAGTTTCACAAGACTTTCTAACCAGACTATAAGCAGATTTGGAAATGGCAGAGTCCTCTGTGGAAGTGAATTGCTGTTCTTCCTCCACACCACTTTCTGGTGTACTTAAATTTCTGTAATTTAGTGAAATTAAGTCAGGTTATAACTTTTTGATTTAGAGATATTTTTAATAACTACTTCACCTTACAGTCAGTCACCTTGTGGACTATTGAAGCCAGAGTACATACCAATATTGATGGAATAAGAACTGATGACAAGATAAGTGTGCCTCAAAAATATGATAATCTGTGGACATAAAATAGATTGAATTTTGCTTCACTGAGTAAGAAAATTAACATTGGTCATGTATGACATGTAATTCTGTTTGCAGGTTTTTTCCAAAGGAAAGCTATGCCTTCACTGCACAGTGAAATCTGATTTCAGAAAGTAATTATCTGTACTAACCTGCAGGGTGCAGACAAAGCACTCCCTGTTTTGGATGCATTTCCAGACTGCAATAAATCTCTGGGGAAGACTCTTAATCTTAATTTTGGAATTTTTTTTTTTTTAAGTTGTTATAAGTGCCCAGTAAAACAAGCAGCCATTCAGTATATTTTTAAAAAATCTGATGAACCTGGAATTTTTCCATCATGGTACATCATAATAATTTTTTTTGCTAAGTGTCAAAGGTTACATTAACTTTTACAAAAAGACAACTATTTTTTTTTTAAACTAAATTAACATTCTCCTTCTGGCAATATCTTTTCTATTCCTCTGTAGAAGAAATTGCAGTGTTATGAAGAAAAATGCCTGAAATCATATGTGAGAAAATGGTAGTGCCCTAATCAAAGCATTGTAATGTAAGTAGTGTGGTAGTCAAAGAGGTCTACGTGGGTCTGTAAGTATGAAATATCTATTTAAACTGTGTCTTCATGCTTGATTGTGAGATGGTGTCTCACTGAGGAATTGACATATCTTTCATATCTTGATAATTTTCTTCAGACTTTTGTACTACAACCCTTATTTCACTGATGAAAATGGACAAATTACCCTTTTGTGTCCAGGATCAGAGGAATAGTTACCTTCTGCCTCCTGGCAAGCCCAAACATAGGCATAATAGAGGATCTGCACAAATGACAGAGGCTCTTTAAGGATATGCTGAGCAGTACAAAAGAAGTGTAAGGTTTGAGCAGCTCCTCCTTTCCTGACATTTACCTTTGTTTATGGAAGCATTGAAACCTCCAAAACATGGTTCTCACTCCGTGGAAGGCAGTTCCCGAGGTCAGCATTGTCACAGGCCTTTCAGATTGTCAAACTAGAACTTTGGTTTGGCACAAGAATACAAGCTAAGAAAAAGAAAGTGGCCATCAAACAAGCAAAGGTAATGCAATTCTACTCCATTTTCAGATATTAGGATGAAGAGAAATATTTTCTTAGATGGATTATTCTGTATTTCATCACTTTTAGTTCCTTTTTTAGCTGCTTAGAAGACCTTGCTTGAATAGGTACTTGACAAATACAAACCTTTGTGAAGAGACCATATTTCATTCTGGCCTTGAATCAGATTTATTCTGCAGAAGTTTATTTTCATGTCTGAAATGGATTTCCTTTTGTTTTTGACAAGGGTGGGAACTAGATCTGGCGACTTTTGTTCATCAGGCTTGTATCCCATGGCTTGATTATTTTACTGGATATTTTTAATGTTTATTAATCTTTAAAATTCAAGAACAGGGCAAGGAAACGAGAGTTGTACAGTTTGAAGAGCTGTAGTTAACTACACAAATTGTACCTCTGCCTCTCTTCTATTGTATCCTTTGCTGTAGGGATCCGAGGGCCAGGTTTTGTAATAACATTTAGAACATCCTTTGCCTTTCCAATAGGACAGTGTTTTCCTGCACCTAAGAGACCCACTTCTGGAAAGACATAAAACAGGCCACAGTTAACCTTCAGGATCTCAGCCTTGATTTAGAGCAAACAAACTGAAGCACAAATATATTTAAAAAAAATTATTTGGAGACTACAATAGTGAGTATCACTTTTAAACATCCAGGTTCCCCGTGGATTGCGTGGCAATTGTCACCCGGGGTCAAGGACAAGCACCCTCCCACCCAGGGAGTGCCTTAGTCAGCATCTTTGCAGAAGGGACCTGCTGTGTGCTGGGACAGCTTTTCAAAAGAAAGTGTTTATTTCCACTGCTTTCTGTGTCAATAGAGCACTGCATTATGTATGATTTTTGCATGCGCCTTTGTTCAGGGAAAATCTGCTTTGCGGATGCTTGCTGTACCTATGTGTGAGTTAGGCATCAAGTTCATGGGATCATAGCGTTGTTCAGGTTGGAAGGGACTTTTGGCATGTGAGGAAACAAACTGAGACACACAGAAAATTTTTATGTTATGAGAAGAGATGTACACGCAGAATGTAGTTTATGCTAGGGTTGGTTGATAGCTAAAAGGAGATTTCCAGGACCATGTTTCTATGATTTTGATACTAAATATCACCATAAGAGTGTCCTTCTTCCCAGGGTGGTTTCTTAGTCTGGGGTTACTGGGGTCCCCAAAACTGGGTTATGAGCTTTAGAAACTTCAGTGTAGTCTTTCCCTCTCATTCTGTCATGGTGGTGACATGAAATCACAGCTGAAGAAGCTGCAAACTTTGGATAAACTTATGACATATAAAACGTTATAGCAAGTTTCCATAGAAACAGTTGTTTGGGGTGTTTTTATACTAAAACATAAATGTGTCAGGCATTCTTGTGCAGCCATGGCTATGCATGATAACCATCAGTGGGAATTTTTCGCTGCTTATCTTCATGCTTGCAGGCACAAGAGTGTAGAAACTAGGACTGATGAAGATCCAAGGGGGTTCAACATGCGACAGTAATTTTTTTCTGCTTTCCAGTGTCATAAAAGCAAAAAATAGCATCTTGTCAGTATTACATTAATGAAGTAGTGCAGTAGTCGAAAATAAAGGACTCGTGGCGAGGCAAAGGGTGGTGGGAGGTTTATTGCTTTCCCGAGGCTCTCCGGTATCAGGGGAAAGGGATGAGGGTGGTCGGGAGAGAGAGCAGGGAGAGGGCTAGCCATCATCCTCACACCCCGAGGGGTCTAACCCCGGGGGTGCCAGGACAAGGGAAGGGGCCGACTGCCCTGTGCAGCCGGTTATAAACGGGGAGGGATAACCAATGAGGGAAGAGGGAGAGGG